>PVIW01001035.1:211229-348496 GCA_004026585.1 Noctilio leporinus
TTTTAGTCTTCTTTTATCTGGGAAACTCCTTATTTCTCCTTCCATTTTGAATGAGAGCCTTGGTGGGAAGAGTATTCTTTTTTTTTTTTTTTTAAAGATTTTATTTATTATTTTTAGAAAGGGGGGAAGGAAGAGAGGCAGAGAGGGAGAGAAACATCAATGCATGGTTGCCTTTCACCTGCCTCCAGCTACAGACCTGGCTGGAGACCTGGCTTGCAACCTGATCATGAGCCCTGGCTGGGGAATCGAACCAGCGACCTTAGGGTTCGCAGGCTGGCACCTTATCCACTGAGCCACCAGCCAGAGGGTAGAGTATTCTTAGTTGCAGGCCTCTGTTTCCCATCACTTGGAATATTTTTTTGCCATTCCCTCCTGACTTGTATTGTTTTTGTTGAATAATCACTTGATAGCCTTATTGAAGCCCCCTTACATGTTATTTGCTATTTCTCTCTTGATGATTTTAGGATTCTCTCTTTATCTTTGAAATTTGTCATTTTAATTATAATGTGTCTTGGAGTGGGTCTGTTTGGGTTGATCTTCATTGGGACCCTCTGTGCTTCCTGAACTTGAGTAACGTTTTCATTCATCATGTTAGGGAAAATTTCTATCATTACTTTTTTAAACAGGTTTTCCATTCCTTATTTCTCTTCTCTTTCTGGTATCCCTATGATACAGATATTATTGCATTTCATGTTGTCCTGCAGCTCTCTTAAAACCTCTTTATTCTTGTTCAGCCTTTTTTCATTCTCTTGTACTGTCTTGGAATATTTTTATATGTTGTTCTCCAACTCGCTGATCTAGTCCTCTGCTTCCTCTAGCCTACTGTTGATTCCTTCTACTTTATTCTTCAATTAAAAAATTGTATTGTTCATTTCCTCCTGGCTCTGATAGTTTCTAAGTCCTTTTTAATGCTGGTGTAGCTCTCAGTAAGTTCCTTGTAGCTTCCCTGGAGTTCTTTGCAGTCCCCCTGGAGTTGTTTATAGTTTTCTTTGAGCTGGCTGAGCTTGTTGAGCTTCTCTGTCATCATTATTTTGAATTCAATATCTAATAGTTTGTTTGCCTCTGTTTAATTTAGTGATCTTTCTGGGGATTCCTCCTTTCCTTTTGGTGATGGACTGATTCTTTTTGCCCCCATTTGGGTATCTGTTGTTGCTTGCTTTTGTCTTGGATTCATCTGCTTTGATTCCCTGCCTTCGTGGAGCACCCTTCTGTGTTAGGAGATTTGTGGAGTTCAGTGTTGCAATCTCTTAGATTTCCTTAACTTGTTGCTCATGGAGTGGCCTTTAGGGCGTTAACTTGGACTGTCTGGTTGTATTCTGGATTGGTTGTATGTGTTGCTCCTCTCCCCCACAGTGGCTGATTGAAAGACACTTCTATCCCATCTCATACACTGTTTTTGAGCTGCTCCTAAAATAGAATCACCAGTCCAGGCAAAATAACCACACCTTCAGAGATATCTTTCTCCTTTAATGAACCTAGCTATATACCCATACCCTCCAAGGTAACCCCCACTTTTAATCACACCCTCAACTGCAACTGAGCCAGTCTTAATAGGGATATAGATAT
The DNA here is from genome assembly GCA_004026585.1 of Noctilio leporinus. Lineage (NCBI taxonomy): Eukaryota > Metazoa > Chordata > Mammalia > Chiroptera > Noctilionidae > Noctilio > Noctilio leporinus. Next base: position 212,796 of record PVIW01001035.1, read on the forward strand.
GATAAGACTGTTATAAGATGGGAAAAATGATTAAGTTGACTAAAGTATAGATAGTTTTGAAGGGTGCAAAGGAGTAGCAAAGATAGCAGCAATACGAGAAAGAAAACCAACTTATCTCTTATATAGAAATGGGAGAGGTGGAGAATCAGAAAGCCTCAAGTGCAAGTGAACAGTATAAGCCTATATATATAGTTGCTGCATCTACCTCCCTGTCCACCCTTAATGAGCCCTGATCAGTCCTGGTGGAGCCAGGACCTGTGTGCTTTTAGCAGGAAAAAAAAAAAAAATGTGTATTCCCTAGTAGTGCGCGCGCGCGCACACACACACACACACACACACACACACACAAGAAAGAAAGAAATAAAAGAAAAGAAAAGAAAAAGAAAGAAAGAAAGGGTTTAAGCAGCTGGGGAGGGGAGGAATGCTTAGATTGATTATTGGGAATGAGTTGTAGCAGGAGAGTGAGTAGACTTTAAAATAAGAGTAGGAGGAGGGTCTTGGGTATTTGGGTGGATTGAGATAAGGGAGGAGTAAAAATATGTAAGTTGGAATACACTATGATATAAATAGTATTTACTTAAAATACACTAATTGTGAAGGTTGGAAGTAACTTGAAAAGGATATGTTAGGGATTAATAGTTCATGTAGCTCTCAGTGTAACTCCGGTGCTTGAGATTAGCAGTGATCCATTTCCTGAGTCTGCCTCTTTTTCTTGGTCAGGTCTCTGCAGTCTGCAGTCAGGCTGTGTGGTCTTGGAGTGGCAGGGCCTATGGCTGTCACAGTCAGGACTGATTCTGAGTGCCAGACCCCAGGTAGGCTGAGCCTCCAATAGCCTAGCTGGGTTTCTACACTGCTGGTGTTTTGGGGCCCTTCCTTCTCTCACTGGTTCTGTGTGAAGACCAGCAGGGTGCTTATGTGGTGTCTATGGCTGCTTCTCCCCCTCCAGCTCCTCGAGGAGGTTTCTGCTTGCGATGGGCACCTGGCTCCAATGAGGGGCGGCCTGCAACCTCTCTGGTTCCTGTGATGGCTGGCCCTCCCCCCACAGCTCCCAGAGGAGGTAACCCCTGTCCGCAAACAGCCCCTGGCTCCCCAGGGGACCCCCTGGTCACCTGCTGGTGAAGGCTAACCCTCCATGCAGTCCAGGTCTCCTAGGAGGTTTTCACTGCCACCTCTGCGATGCTCGCCTGGCTACCCCGGTGCCCCGAAGGTTGCCTGCCAGTGAAGGCTAACCCTCCAAGCAGTCCAGCTCTTTGAGGAGGTTTTCACCACCACCTCTGCCAGTGTGCCTGGCTCTGCAGGGGGTCCGCAGCGCAGTCGGCCAGCGAGTGCTATTCCTCCCCCTCCAGCTCTTCAAGGAGGTCTTTGTCGCCTGCAATGGGCTTGCCAGTTGCACTAGCTGCAAGTTCCTGGCATGCAGTCTTGAGTTTTCTTGGGAGCCTGTGTGCTGGTGTGGGTGCACAGGGTTGGGCCTACCCCCTCGATGGGGCTCCGAGCTGCTCTCTCCCCAGGTGGTGCAGCAGCAGCATAGTTTTCAGCCCTCTCGCAGCCCCCGACAGTGCACTTCCCCGAAACCCCGTTCCTGCTCTCTGAGGGTGTCACCTCCTCCACCTCTGGCCCTGGGAGGCACTTCCTCTCTCTCAGCCTCCTGAGCTCAGCTCTCACACAGTCCCTCCCCTGCAGGAGTTCAATTCCTCATTCCCTCCAGAGTTTGCCCTCACTGTCCACACTTCACTGCTCAAATTTCTAGTCATCGGAGAGCCTGAAGCTGTCTTCAGTTAGAGCTACCCTTCTGAGCAGAACTGCCACTGCCTAGAGCTGACCTTGGCCCACCAGCCTGTTTGGAACTGTCTCACCTGCTCTCCTGTAGGTCTCTGTAGCATCTGGGCTATGCACCCCTAAGTCCAAATACTTACCGCTCCAATCTCATTGTGGTTTTAATCTGCATTTCTCTGGTGGCCAAAGATGTTGAACATCTTTTCATGTCTATGGGCTATCTGTATGTCCTCCTTGGAGAAATATCTATTCAGGGCCTTTGCCCATTTTTTGATTGAATTGCTTGTCTTCTTGGTGTTGAATCAAATGAGTTCTTCATCTACTTCAGAGATTAAACCCTTGTCCACGGTATCATTGGCAAATATGTTCTCCCATATAGTTGGTTCTCTCTTCATTTTGATGATGGTTTCTTTCACCATGCAGAAGCTTTTTAATTTGATGTAGTATCATTTGTGTCTTTTTTTCCTTTATTTCTCTTGTCCTAGGAGATATATTGGGAAAAGCACTATGTGGGATATCTGAAAATTTACTGCCTAATATGTTTTCTACTAAGGCTTTTATGGTATCATGACTTATATTTAAGTCTCTTACCAATTTTGAGTTTATTTTGGTGTATGGTATATTGGTGCTCTAGTTTCATTTTCTTTGCATGTACCAGTACACTTCTCCAAACACCATTTATTGAAGAGGTTTTTAGAAACATATTTTATTTCTTTATTTTTAGAGAGAGGAGAAGAGGGAAGGGAGGGAGAGAGGAAGAGAAATATGAATGTGTGGCTACCCCTCATGCATCCCCAACTGGAGACCTGACCTGCAACCCAGGCATATGTCCTGACTGGGAATGGAATTGGTGACTCTTTGGTTCATAGGCCAGTGCTCCATCCACTGAGCCACACCCGCCAGGGCTGAAGAGATTTTTACTCCATTGTATGCTCCAGCCCTGTGTCAAATATTAATTGACCATAGAGACATGTGTTTATTTCTGGGCTCTCTATTGCATTCCATTGATCTAGGTGTCTGTTCTTATGCCAGTATCAGGCTGCTTTGATTACAGTATCCTTGTAGTGTAAGTTTATATCAGGTGATTCCTCAAAAGTTTAGCCATTCTACTGGAGGTATGCAGTAACATCTCTTCTGGTTTTTATTTGATGATGAGTGTTGTTGAGTATCTTTTCAAGTGCTTATTAGTCATTTGTGCATCTTTTGAAAAATGCCTATACAAATATATTGTCCATTTTTTTCATTTTCAGTTTTATTTATTTTCTTAAAATTTTAAAGAGTGCATTTATTATTTTTTATAGAGGGGAAGGAAGGAAGGAAGAAAGGGAGAGAAACATCAATGTATGGTTGCCTTTCACCTGCCTCTAGCTATACATCTGGCTGGAGACCTGGCTTGCAACCTGGTTATGTGCCCTGACTGGGAATGGAACCAGCAATGGTTGGGTTCGCAGGCCTGTGCCTATCCACTGTGCCACCAGCCAGAGCTTCTTCTAGAAGCCTTATAGTTTTATCTTTTACTTTTCCATCAGTAATCCATTCAAGGTTAATTATTATGATGGTGTTAGGTAAAGGTCAAGGCTAATTTGTCTCCCCCTCAGTGGCTATCTAGTTTTTCTAGCACCATTTTTGGAAAAAAACTATCCCTTCTCTATTGAACTACCTAGGCACTTTTGTCAAAAATCAATTAATCATATATGTCAGTCTGTTCCTAGACTTTATACTGTCCATTGCTCTGTCTACCCTCATGTCATGACCACACTGTGTTGATTACAGTAGCATTATAGTAAATATTAAAAAAAATTTGAATTGTTATATTACATTCATTTCATTTTCCCCACTCTGCTCTCCCCTTCCTCACCCTTCTTGTCCCCCGACCCCCACCCCCACAACAGTCAGTCCCCAATGTTGCCCATGGCCATGGTTCTTCCATACTAGTGCCTTGACTAATATGTTCCCCTTCTTTGCCTCCTTCTCCCCCTCCCCCTGCCCCTCTGCACACTGAAAGTATGTTCCTTGTTTCTGTTTTGTTTGCTTGATTGTTCATTTGTCTCCTGTATTAAGTGTCTCCTGGCTTATTTCACTAAGCATGATACTCTCCAGTTCCATCCATGCTATCGCAAATGGTAGGAGTTTTTTCTTTCTTTCTGCTGCATAGAACTCCATTGTGTAAATGAACCAAAGTATTTTGATCCATTCACCCACTGAAGGGCACTTAGGTTGTTTTCAGCACTTGGCTATTGTAAATAGTGCTGCTATGAACATAGGGTTGCATAGGTTCTTCTGAATTGGTGTTTCAGGGTTCTTTGAGTATAATCCTAGCAGTGGAATCCCTGGGTCACAAGGCAGCTCTATTCTTAGTTTTTTGAGGAAATTCCTTACTGTCTTCCATAGTGGCTCCACAAGTCTGCATTCCCACCAGCAGTGCACCAGGGTTCCCTTTTCTCCACATCCTCGTCTGCACTTGTTGCTTGTTGATTTGTTGATGTTAGCCATTCTGACAGCTAGGTGTGAAGTGGTATCTTGTCGTAGTTTTAATTTGCATCTCTCCAATGGCTAGTAATGTTGAGCATTCTTTCATGTGCCTATGGGCCCTTTATATATCTTCCTTGGAGAACTGTTTGTTCAGGTCCTTTACCCATTTTTTAATTGAGTTGTTTGTCTCCCTGGTGTTGAGTTGTATTAGTTTTTTATATAGTTTGGAGATCAAACCCTTGTCTGAGGTGTCATTGGCAAATATGTTTTCCCATATGGTTGGTTCCCTTTTTATTTTGTTGATATTTTCTTTGGCTGAGCAGAAACTTTTCAGTTTGATGTAGTCCCATTTGTTTATTTGTTCCTTTATTTCCCTTGTCCTGGGAGATATTTCAGTGAAAATTCTGCCGTGTGGGATATCTGCAATTTTTATGCCTATGTTCTCTTCTAGGGCTTTCATGGTGGCACTGCTTATGTTTAAGTCTTTTATCCATCTTGAATTTATTCTGGTGTATGGTGTAAGTTGGTGGTCTAGTTTCATTTTTTTTTTGCATGTGCCTGTCCAGTTCTCCTAACACCACTTGTTGAAGAGGCCATTTGCACTCCATTTTATGTTCCTTCTCACTTTGTTGAGTATTAGTTGCCCATAGAGTCCTGGGTTTATTTCTGGACTCTCTATTCTGTTCCATTGACCTGTTTGTTCTTGTGCCAGTACCAGATTGCTTTCATTAGTATGAAAGCTTTGTAATATAGTTTGATATCTGGTGTTGTGATTCCTCCTACTTTGTTCTTCTTTCTTGGTATTGCTGTAGCTATTTGAGGTCATTTTTGATTCCATTTAAATTTTTAAAGTATTTTTTCTAATTCTGTGAAATATGATGTTGGTATTTTAATAGAGATTGAATTGGATCTATAGATGGCTTTGGGTAGTATGGACATTTCTTTTTTTTAAATTTTATTGTTGTTTTATTACATCCATCCCAGTATGGACATTTTAATGATGTTAATTCATCCTAATAATGAACATGGTATATGCTTCCATTTATTTGTATCTTCCTTAATTTTTTTCTTCAGTTTTCTGTAGTTTTCTGAGTACAAGTCATTTACCTCCTTGGTTAAGTTTATTCCTGGGTACTTTTTTTTCTTGTTGCTATGGTAAATGGGATTTGTTTTCTTGCTTCTATCTCTGATGTCTCATTGTTGGTGTATAAAAATGCCTTCGATTTCTGGATATTAACTTTGTATCCAGCTATTTTGCCAAATTCAGTTATTAGGTTGAGTAGAATCTATAGGGTTTTCTATGTACACTATCATGTCATCTGCAAATAATGACAGTTTTACTTCCTCCTTTTCAATTTGGATGCCTTTGATTAATTTTTCTTGTCTGATTGCTATGGCTAAAACTTCTAAGACTATGTTGAATAGAAGTGGAAAGAGTGTACACCCTTGCCTTGCTCTTGATTTTAAGGGAAAGACTTTCAGTTTTATTGTCCATTGAGTATGATGTTAGCTGCAGGTTTCTCATATATGGTCTTTATTATGTGAGGTATGCTCCCTCTATTCGCATCTTGCTGAGGGTTTTTTTTTTTTTTTTTTTTTTTAATCATAAAAGGGTGCTGTATTTTATCAAATGCTTTTTTGGCACCTATTGATATGATCATATGGTTTTTGTCTTTCATTTGCTTATGTGGTGTATTACATTTATTGATTTGCAAATATTAAACCATCCTTGCATCCCTGGGATGAAGCCCACTTGGTCATGGTGTATGATGTTTTTTTTAAGATTTTTTATTTCATAATTTTTAGAAAGAGGGGAAGGGAGAGAGGCAGAGAGGGAGAGAGACATCAATGTATGGTTGCGTTTCACCTGCCTCCCGCCACAGACCTGACTGGAGACCTGGTTTGCAACCTGGTTATGTGCCCTGGCTGGGGAATCGAACCTGCAACCTTTGGGTTTGCAGGCCGGCGCCTTATCCACTGTGCTACCAGCCAGGTGATTTTTTAATATATTGCTGGATCCGCTTTGCCAATATTTTGTTGAGAATTTTTGCATCTAAGTTCATCAGATATTGGCTTGTACTTTTCTTTCTTTGTTGGGTCTTGACCTGGTTTTGGGATTGATTAGAATAATACTGGCCTAATAAAAAGAGTTTGGGAGTCTTCCCTCCTCTTGGATTTTCTGGAATAGTTTGAGGAGGATAGGAGTAAGTTATTCCTTAAATGTTTGGTAAAATCCACCTGTGTAGCCATCTGGTCATCTGGTCCAGGGCCCTCATGTGCTGGGAGTTTTTTTTTTTTTTTTGTTTTTTTTTTTTTGATTACTTCTTCAATTTCACTAGTTGTTATCAGTCTATTCGGGTTTTCTGCTTCTTTTTGATTGAGTTTTAGTAGGTTATTCATTTCCAGAAATTTGTCCATTTTGTCCAGGAAATTGCCCAGGTTGTCAAGTTTCTTGCCATATAGTTGTATGTAGTAATTACAATCCTTTGTATTTCTTTGATATTGGTTGTGATTTCTCCGCTGTCATTTCTGATTTTGTTTATTTGGGTCCTCTCTCTTTGTTTTTATTGATGAGTCTAGTTAATGGTTTGTCGATTTTATTTTTAAAAAAATAATCAGCTTCTGGATTTATTGATCCTTTGAATTGTGCTTTTAGTCTCTATGCTGTTTAATTCTGTTCTGTTTCCTTTCTTCTGCTTGCTCTGGGCTTTGTTTGTTGTTGCTCCTCTAGTTCTTCAAGCTTTATAGTTAGGTTGTTTGTATGAGTTTCTTCTAGCCTTTTTAGGTAGGCCTGCATTTGCTATGAATTTCCTCCTGAGGACTGCCTTCGCTGTGTCCCATAGGTTTTGGGGTGTTGTGAATTCATTTTCATTCATTCCCAGATACTTTTTGATTTCTTCTTTGATCTCATTATTAACCCATTCATTACTTAATAACATATTATTCAATCTCCATGAATTATATTGTTTTTGGATTTTTCCCTTGAGGTCAGTTCCTAGTTTCAAGCCATTGTGATCTGAGAAGATGCTTGGTATAATTTCAGTTTTCTTGAATTTGTGGAGGCTTGTTTTGTGTCCTAACATGTGGTCTATCTTAGAGAATGTTCCATGTGCATTAGAGAAGAATGTATATTTCACTTCTTTGGGGTGAAAAGTTCTGTATATGTCAGTTAAGTCCATTTCATCTAGAGTATTGTTCAATGCTACAATATCCTTGGTGTTTTTTTGCATGGAAGATCTGTCCACTGTTGATAATGGGGTATTAAAATCCCCTACTATCAATGCGTTGCTGTCCATATCCTTCTTGAAGTCCTCCAAGATTTTCCTTATATATTTGGGTGCTCCTAAGTTGGGTGCATATATGTTTACAAGGGTTATGTCTTCTTAATGGATTGTTCCCTTAAATATTATGAAATGCCCTTCTTTGTCTCTTTTTATGTCCTTCATTATGAAATCTGTTTTTTTTTTTCACATTCACATAACTTTTATTACACGTTTGTCCCATATCGAGCTTTATTGTGCCCAATTTATAAACTATTGTTAAGTGTGTATATACAGGAAAAACAGTATGTGCAAGATTTGGTATCACCCATGGTTCCAGGCATCCACTAACGGTCTCCGACCACAACCCCCAAACAAGGGGTAACAACTGCAGTAGTAAAGATAACCCTTTTTCATGGACTTACCAGTATGTATTATCTATGTATCTATAGTAGTATATACAGTATAATAGACTTTTGGTTAAAAAAAGGGGAAGGGTAAATAACTATACTCGTGCTGTGTGTACTTTAATAAAGTGATGGCAATGATTAGGGATGTATGGCTGAGAATTAGATGGAGAAATGGATGTTAAATCACTGAATGGATTGCAAGTCTGTGACCCAGAGACCACACTTCTTATCCATGTACCTTTTCCCATTAACTTCTTCAGTGATGATCAAGGAAATGCTATTTTTTACTGGTAGATGCTGGGTGAAAAAGCTGAGAGCCAGATCCCAAGGAAGCTAAGGATGCGGACCCAAAGATGATGAAATTGACTGCAGCTATTTCCTCTTAGTAGAGGCTAACACCCCACTAAATGGGCTGAGTCAAGCTACACATCCAGGGAAAGAATTTAAAAAAAGACACAAAGGAACAGATCAGTCATTTAATTTGTTTTTTAGGAAGGAACTCAGAACTTCATCTTGTGAGGATAAAGCCCATTTGTGAGAGCAAACAAACTACGGAGGTAGCCCTGGAGCTGAGGAATGGCTTTGATTTTTGGCAGAATCTGGGAGTCTTTCAAATCTGATCAATCTTGCGCTGCTCTGTAATCTCGTATTTCTCCTTCTCAGTGTCAAAGATCTCCCCCTCCTGGTGCCTGGGCTTACGCAGCTTCTTCTTCTTGAAGTAAGCATCAGTGAGGTGTTTCGGGATTTTCACACCACTGATGTCAACTTTGGTGGAGGTGGTGATGACAAATTTCTGGTGTGTTCTACACAGAGGAACCCGATTAAGGGCCAGAGGTCCAGTCACAAGTAGCAAGCCACTGCTTAGCTGCTTCAGAAACACCACCCTCTTGCCCCTATGGCGCCCAGTGAGGATGATCAGAACGGTCCCGGGCGTGATGCTGGCCCGCAGTTTCCTCACATGCTGACTGAAGGGTTTCTTGCCCTGGCTCAGCAGCTTCCGAGGCATGTCTTCAGTAGGATAGTACCCAGGCATTTTGCGAAGCTTAACCACTCGGGTACCACCATTCTTGTCACCACCAACTGGTTTTGTGACAGTGGCAAGAACTTTCTCCTTCTTCTTCTTTTCAATCCTGGATTTGACGGCTGAATACTTCCTCTTGTACATGGCCTTACGGGAATACATGGCTGACCGCGAATACCTGCCGATGCCTCGGACTAGGACAGGGTTTCGGCTGCAGTGGGGCTTCCCCTTCTTCAGCATCTTGGCCTTGGGGCTACCTTCCTTAACCTTGCCACCAGCATCACCCTTCTTGCTTTCAGATTTCTTCTCCTTAGTATTGGGCTTCTCAGGTTTTTCACCCACCATCTTGCAAGATGGGAAAAAAGACTGAAATCTGTTTTGTCTGATATAAGTATTGCTACTGTCGCCTTTTTCCATGTCCATTTGCTTAAACTATATATTTCCATTCCTTCACTTTTGGTCTGTGTTAATCTTTTGTTTTGACGCATGTCTCTTGAAGACAGCATATATGTGGGCCATATTTTCTTATCCATTCAGCTATCCTATGCCTTTTTATTGGTGTATTTAATCCATTTACATTTAAGGTTATTATTGACGGGCACTTCTTCACTGACATTTTTCTCCTTTGGTCCTATGTTCCTCTCTGTCTCTCTTTGTTTCTTCATCTTTTTAAAGCAGGCCTTTTAGCATCTCTAGCAGTGCTGGTTTGGTGGAGTTGTATTCTTTTAGCCTTATTTTAGCCTTATTTTAGCTTTGTCTGGGAAACTCCGTATTTCACCTTCCATTTGAAAGAGCCTTACTGGGTAGAGTATTCTTGTTTGCAGGCCTTTGTTTTTCATTACTCAGAGTAATTTTTGCCTTCTGGCTTGTGTTGTTACTGTTGAGAAATAATTTGGTAACATTATCAGAGCCCCTTATATGTTATTAGCTGTTTCTCTCTCTCTCTATTTTTCAGGAACATGAAGTTAACTGTAATTTATATTTTCTTTTTCTTTTTTATTTTATTGTTTTTTATATTTAATTTTATTGTTGTTGTATTACACCCATCCCTTTTTTACTCCCCTCTGTCCCCTTCCCCACCCACCCACTCCCCCTCAAAGTCAATCCCACTTGTCCATGTCCATGGTTCTTCCATACTAGTTCCTTATATAAACTGCTCCTTTTCTTTGCTTCCTCCCCTCCACCCTCCCCTCTCCCCTCTGCCCACTGGAGATCTATTCATTGTATTCATGTATCAGGTTTTGTTTTGCTTATTTGTTTGTTTTGTTCATTATTATCCTGAAATGGGTGAGATCATGTGGTATTTGTCTTTCACTGACTGGCTTAGTTCACTAAGCATAATACTCTCCAGTTCCATCCATGTTGTTGCAAAGGGTACAAGTTCCTTCTTTCTTTCTGCTATGTAGTGTTCCATTGTGTAAATGTGCCAAAAATTTTGGATCCAATCATCAACTGATGGGCACTTAGGCTGTTTCCAGCACTTGGTTATTGTAAATAGTGCCGCTATGAACATAGGGGTACATAGGTTCTTATGAATCGGTGTTTTAGGGCTCTTTGGGTATAGTCCTAGTAGTGGAATTACTGGATCAAAAGGCCGTTCCATTTTTATTTTGGATTTGGTTTATGTGTTGTTCCTTTCACTCCAGGTTGCTGACTGAGAGACACTCCTTCTCTCACGTCTCATATACTGTTATTGAGCTGCTTGTTAGGGATTAATAATTCATACAGCTCTCAGTGTAACCCAGGTGCTTGAGATCAGCAGCAAACCATTTCCTGGGTCAGCCTCTTTTCCTTGATCAAGCCTCTGCAGTCTATAGTCAGGCTACGGGGCCTTGCAATGGCAGGGCCTATTGCTGTTACAGTCAGGGCTGATTCTGAGCACCACACCCCCTGGTAGGCTGAGCCTCCAGTAGTCTAGCTGGATTTCCACACTGCTGAGCTTTGGGGCCCTCCCTTTGAGAGCTGGTTCTTTGGGGAGCACCACAGTGCACTGTTTGTGCAGTTAATGGCTATCCCTCCACCTCCAGCTCCTCGAGGTTTCTGCAGACTGCAACAGGTGCCTGATTCTGTGGGGAGCACCGCAATGCATTATTCGCACAGGTGATGGCTAGTCCTTCCCTGCGGCACTCCTTGAGGAGGTTTTCAGTCTGTGATGGGGAGCCGCTGGTTGCACCAGCAGCAACCTCCACTCCCATGCAGCTTTGAGCTGCCCTCTCCCTGGGTGGTGCGACCACGCAGTTTTCCACCTTCACCTGCCCTGGCCTGTGCACTCATGCACTCCCGTTCTGCTTCTGCTCAAGGTGGGTCTCTCCTCCTCCACCTCTGGCCCCGGGGGGCACTTCCTCTCTCTCAGCCTCCTGAGTGCAATTCTCACACAGTCCCTCCCCTGCAGGAGTTCAATTCCTCTATCCCCCCAGTTTGTGCTCCCTGTCCACACTTCACTGTTCAAATTTCTAGTCACTGAGGAGCCTGAAGCTGTCTTCAGTCAGAGCCACCTTGCTGGGCAGAGCTGCTACTGCCCAGAGCCGACCTCGGCCCATCAGCGGGTTCAGAACTGTCTCACCTGCTTTCCTGTAGGTCTCTGCAGCCTCTGGGCTGTGCACCTCTGAATCCAGATGCTTACTGCTCCAACTCACAGGGACCTGCAGATGTCTTATGCTCTCTACCCTATCCTCCAGGTGCTATGGTGCTTAAGAACGCTATCAGTGTTGCTTGCCCTCTACTCTGTTGCCATCTTTTTCCTCCCCCAATTCCTATATGATGTAAATTATTATTATTATTTTTAAAGATTTTATTTCATTATTTTTAGAAAGAGGGGAAGGGAGAGAGGCAGAGAGGGAGAGAGACATCAATGCATGGTTGCTTTTCACCTGCCTCCAGCCACAGACCTGATTGGAGACCTGGTTTGCAACCTGGTTATGTGCCCTGGCTGGGGAATCGAACCTGCGACCTTTGAGTTTGCAGGCCGGCGCCTTAACCACTGTGCTACCAGCCAGGGCCTGATGTAAATTTAAAAAAAAAAAATTACCCTCCAGGTGCACAGCTCTCCCCAAATCTCCTTGGGATGACCACCCAGAAGTTCTGCATTATAGTAAATCTTAAAATCAGGTAGTTGAACCCTCCACCTGTTTTTTAAAAATATGTTTTGGCCCTGGCTGGTGGCTCAGTGGATAGGTGCCGGCCTGCAAACCCAAAGGTTGCTGGTTCGATTCCCCAGCCAGGGCACATAACCAGATTGCAAGCCAGGTCTCCAGCCAGATCCGTAGCTGGAGGCAGGTGAAAGGCAACCACATATTGATGTTTCTCTCGCTCCCTCTCTGCTTCTCCCTTCCCCCCTCTTTAAAAATAAAATAAAATCTTAAAAAAAAAAAAAAAAAAAAAATGTTTTGGCTATTCCAGATTCTTTTCATTTTTATACAAACTTTAGAATCACCTTGCCAATTTCTACAAAAGCCTGTTCAAATTTTTATTGGGATTTTGTTAAAAGCATAGTTCAATTTGGGGAGGATTGGCATCACAATTTTGAGTTACTCCAATCCATGAACATGTTATAATCTCCATTTACTTAGATCTTCAAAATTTTTCTAGTAATGTCTGATAACTTTTAGTGTACAAGGTCTGGCACATGTCTTGTTAAATTTATTCCTGTTTTTGGATGCTATAGCAAATAGTATATATTTTTAAATTTCATGTTTTAGTATCTAGAACTATAGTTGCTTTTTATATATTGACCTTGCATTTTGTGACTTTGCTATATTCTCTTTATTAGTTCCAGTACTTTATTTTGTACCCTAACTCATGATTTCTGGTAATAAAGATAGTTCGACTTTATCCTTTTTGACCTGTATGCCTTTTATTTTTTGTGCCTATTTGTTCTGGTGAGGACCTCAGGTACAATGTTGGCTAGAAGTGGCAAGAGTGGGCATCATTTCCTTGTTGATTTAAGGAGGAAACACTCTTTTATTTACCTTTAAGTATGTGGTTGGTAGTTATTTCTAATGTCTTTTCAAAAGGTTAAGAATGTTTCTATTCCTAGTTTGCTGAGAATTTTGATCATAAATGGTTATTACATTTTGTCACATGCTTCTTTAGAGTATCAGCTCTCCTTTATTTAGTTTTTATGGTGAATTGTATTTGATTTTTTGAATGTTACACCAACCTTGAATTTCTAGGACCAATTAATATCACTCTGTCATATCTTTTTTACATATTCCTAACTTTGATTTGCTTGTATTTTGTTAAGGTTTTTCGTATTCATGTTCACAAGGGATATTAATCTAAACTTTTTTTTTTCTTTTAATGTCTTATGTCTATCAGGGAAATTCTTGTTTCATAAAATAATTGGAAGGTTCCCTCCTTTGCTATTTTCTAATTTTTGTGCTATTTCAGGTGGTCTGACTGCAAGAGCAGGGGAGTCTCCTGGGTGCAGAGTACTCTCCTTTCACCTCCACACTGTCCCATGCTTCCTCTGCTAGATTCTGGGACCTAGGAATCATATCATATCCAAGGGGTCACAGAGTCCTTTCCATGCCACCAATATTTCTCAACTCCCCACAGCCCTTGTCTTGGGTTCAGATTCTTATATCCATCCATTAGCTAGTTGGTGGATTAAAGACTGGCCATTAGACTGCTTTGCAAAGTAGCCCTAGGTAAAAATTAATGGCTTTTAGGCCCCACCCCTCAGCCAAATGAGTGTGGGTCACCCATGCTATTTTGCACCTCCTGGAGAGGTACCAGGTGTTGCCTGTGACCTTCCCTGCCCTCCCTTGCCTGACTCTTCTGTGGGTCTCCACTCGACCCCCTCTCGCACTCCTAGAGCACAGGGAGCCACAGCTCCCATGCCCTCAGCCAGTCCTTCCATGCTCTGATGCTCTTCCAGCCAGGGACACATCCAGAACAGCTCCTCGATACGGACCCCAGGTGGGAGGCCAGTGTGTGGGAACTTGAACCTCTACTGGGCAGCACAGTCCAGTGGGGGATCTGATGGCCACAGTGGCCAAGGTCTGGTCTTGCCCCAGGAGTGATCCAGCAACTTCTAAGCTCATAAACCCTCTCACCTGCCCCCATCACCAGGGGCTTCAGTGTGGGAGGACTCAAAACTGCACATGAGCAGGGAGGGCAAAGGCAGGAGGCAGACACTCTGGGAAGCTCACCTGGGTGTGTAGTTCTGAGCGCACCACCTCCAGGCAGTGTGTCGGGTAGCAGTACCAGGGCAGGGGTGAAGGCTTTTCCTCCTTCCTTTGCAGGGCCCATGTCTGTGGCTTCTGCTCCTTTCCTTTGGGTACAGGGCTGGCCACGTTGTGAGCTTAATCCACTCAAATCAGGTAGTTGGGGCTCTATGCAGCAGCTTCGCCCAGGTTAGGTACAAGCACTCTTCACTTCCCTGCTCCCATCTCCTGCAAACGCTTCCAAGGTCCCAGATGCACATCCTTTTCATTCATAGTGATCCTTTTCCACCGTTCCAGTCCGTAATGAGCACATTTTGGTTGCAGAGACCAGAATGGAATGGGGTTAGGACTACCTGCAATAAAGGTCTTATGACTGAGGCACATGTCAGTAGGCCTCAGAAGGGGAGTTTGCTCTCTCCCTTGGGTCTTGAAAAGGGTAGGTGGGCACTAGCATGCAAGTCCAGGGTGAGAAGTGAGGGTACTGCACATGGGGAAAGGCAGGAGATGGGATGTGGAGGCAGAGACCACAGCTGGAGCTGTCTAGTAGAATGGAAGGGTCCCAGTGCAGCACTCGTAGCTCGGTTGGTAGTTCATAACATGGTTTACTTTGTGATAGTCTCAGGACAGCAAGCTGTGTAAGGACAGGGAATTGGTTTCTTGATACACAGTAGAAATGATAATGACCTGCTATATTCTTCAGTCACTCTTCATTCCCTTGTCAATAATGGATGGGATGGTTAAGGCCATATACGTGATGCTGCATGCTTGAATTTTTCTTTATGGTTATCAAACAATTTACAATATAATTGTGTACAGTGCCTGTTAAGTACTGTTCCCTGTTTTGGAGTCAGTTTGTACTAGTGAGGGATCTTACGCAGAAGAATGGCAATGAACTTGCCTTGCAAATGCTTTTTTTTTGCTTTTCTTTTGCACTGCCTTTTCTGTTGCTCACCACCAAGAAAGTATTTGGCCTCTAGTGGATGCTAAGTATCTGGTGAAAGAAGACAACAGCGGCCAGCCTGTCCTGCAAACCAGAAAGGTTTTCCTAAGGGGGAGAATATTTGAAGCTTGATTCTGCCCTCCATTCTGACCACCTGATGTCCCACCATCTGATAGCTCATTTATTTAGTTTGTTTAGGACTCACTGTTACTAAATACATCAAATGGCCAACCTGTGAATTCCAGGGTAGCTAAGAAACCCAAGATAGGTGTAATGGGCCCAGAGTCAAGCTAGAGGCAAGAATCCTTAGACATCAATAACTTGGCACCAATTGGCACTTGCATTAATTATGGCCAGTAAGTACATTTTTATCCTTTTAAAGTAGGACTCAAGGCTTTGTTATCAGACTTAGGTCTTTTGCAGGCTCCCTTAAATTAAAACTATTATCTTTAGTGTTGTCACTTGTTATTGGAAAGCTGATAGTTGAAATTCCTTACTTTTAAAAATCTAAAAACCTCAAATTACCCCTGAGCCAAATACCTTTTGTCTGATTTATACTTTAGTGGAACTATAGATAACCCTTATTCTGGCAGAGCCAACAAAACATACGTAGTACTACAATTTGATAATCTGCAGTAAGACTTCAGCTGTTTTGTCAACAGGTGACAGGAAAATGTGCAAAGCACTTGAACCAATGACCTTAGTACCCAAGATAACCTTGAAACTAATAAACTCATGTTTAACCAAATACAATCTGCACGTTTTCTTGGGGACACTTAAAAGTTTAAAGATAACTGGCTTTCACACTTCATAGGTGGAACCATCTAACTGCTGACCAGAAAATAAAAGGCTATTTTTTGGGTGCCCCTCTTGTAATTATCCATTAAGCCAGAGCAGCTTCACTGTCTGAAAACTGAGGTGGCTATGGCTGTGGGAGTTGAACAAGGGCGCTTGGCCATGGCTGGGCTGAGCTCAGGCAGCACAGAGACCCCCACCTCTGAGGGATTTCTTGCTTCTGAAATACAGATTTTGGGGACGGGAAAAGACAGGTTTGTGCTTGTGCTAATCAATCAGGATCTCAGGATAGTTGGGGAAGGGTGGGTCTTCCTCAGGTCTCTGAGAAAGTAATGGGTTCATCCCTCTTTCACTACAGGTAAGAACTCCAAGTCACTGAGGCAATGTGAAAGGAGTGCTTTACATATTACTGAAGTCTGGCTTAGACACAGACTTGGCTATGAGGAAGAACTTCTGTTTGCCTTCCAGCCGTTAGGACACAATTCTTGTGCCTTCATAATAACTTAGTGCCATAAGTTACCAGAAGACAGCGAGCAGGTGAAGGTCCACCTACATAAGGTGGACAACAGCAGGGCTCTAGAGCCTGTGATTCATTGGATATAAATCTATTTCAAGGCGTAATTCCTATCTGTATCCCAGTCTTTCCAGCAATTATGTTCCCTCATATCTGGGTACTACATAGAATGGGGATGAGAAGTAGTCTCTATTAACTAATATGCCTCATTTTATAATTATGGCCTGTGGGTCTGCCAAATATTTTAGGAGCTAACCCTTTGTCCTTGAACTTGTCAGGGTCTAATCCATATTAGAAAAGCAGATGTCAGAATAGTAACCAAACCTGGCTTTTTGAAATTACTCTCTGCTGGCTGCCATGCTATTACCAGGAAGCTAGTACAGAAGTAGGGTGGCTCTACTTTATTCACAACCCTTCACGTCAGCATTGGTACACCAGACTAAACATTTTAGCCCTCCCTATTTTTCGTTTGTACACTTCAGCCAATATAAATGTTGTTCAAAATGTTATTAAAAAGTCTTTACTGCAGATTGAATTGTATTAACATGTACATGTGTATGTGTGTATATTAACTAAACCAATCATACTTTTAAAAGAAACTGAGTCAGACTTAGCCCAATGAGAGGTAATTTTACAAGGTTGAGGGGTCCCTGTCATCCACTGCTTTTCAGAATGCATATTTCACACACCTCCATGCGTTCAGACATGTCCCGCAGACACACTAGACTTGATTGCTGAAACCGGGTCAGTAGAAACCATTGAAGTTTATTGGCGGTCACAATGCTTACACTGTATGCAGCAAACACCCTTACAAGTCTATCCGCAACCTGATCACGCAAGAAAGGATTCACCACACAGTCGCCAGAGGAGAAGGAAGAAAAAATTAGTAGGTTTGTTTGTGGGGGTGGAGGAGAGAAATACAAATAAAACCTAATTGATGAGTGAGTGTCCCATGGGCAAGAGCTGAACTAGAGATGCGTACAACTAGCAGCAATAATGTGGGAAAAGTACAAGGCAAATAGCTTTCTCCATTAATTTTCCTCTGTAGGTTAATTTTTTTTAAATATTCAAAACATTTATTATGGTTTTCCTTTTATAAAAATGTATATTTTTAAGGGGATGGAAGAATGTTAAATACTTCATGCCAGGCAGACCTTGTTATTAAGAACCCCTCCGCTGTAGTAACTTCCTCCAGTCATACATTCACGAGTGCAGGGTACATATATAAATATCCACACGCACACATCCACACACATGCCTCAAGGGCTGGGGAAGACTAAAAGTTATTGGCCACACGCAGTTGGGCCTCTGGTGGACTCATCCAAATAGCTCCATAGGAGAGCAACTGGCTCAATCCCTTCTCTCTGGTCTCTACCTTTACAGAGACCAAGAACCTAAATCATAGATTTACATCCGACTTTTAAAAGCAAGAGGCATCTGTCTGAGGATGAGGGTAAGCAAAGTGGGAAGAGGATGAAGCTAAGAACACCAAACGCTTGTAGCTGGAGTTGTGTCCCTGCAAGAGGCCCAGGGACCTGGGGCAGTGTCTATGGTCGAAGGGGGAGGGGTGGTGCTCTGCATGGCTTAGAGTTCCTAATAACAAGGGTAATACAGTAACAGGAAGTGATAATTTGGGGGGCAAGGAAAAGGCAGTAAGAAAAAATATACATTTGGAATTTTTACCTTTTTTTTTTGCCTCTCTACACTGTGTCACTAAATATATCTCTGCACGTTCACACATCCTCGTCCAGTAAAGCTTCAGGCCACCAGAATACACATTTTTCCTCACTCGCATACACAAGCCCTCACATCAGATCAGCATTGGTGCACTAGACTCTGTAAAAATTTTTCAGTCACACTTTTTTTAAACTTGAGTCAATATAAACCTTGTTCAAAATGTTATGAAAAAATGTACATGTTTTTACAAGGCAGGTTGTGGCAGGACACTGGGGGTTTCTCCGCCTTTGGGTGGCCCCAAGAGAGGGGGCTGGAGTCTCACATGTTTGTCTATCTCCTCCCACCACCCCCTTCCCTCCCCACCCCCCAAGAACCAGCAGCGCCCTGCCCCCTAGTGAGTGCACTCACACCCTTATTCCCTGGGGAAACAGCTAGTTGACCTTTGCCACTTCCCCCACACCCCTGGAGGAGCGAGCTAGGGTCAGCCAGGCCCTCTCCCTTGTCATTGTTCGCCCCTCTGGGCCAGACCAAAAGGACGTTGCACTGTACAGGTAGAGTCCAAGGAGGTGTCAGCTCATCATATCATTGCTATTCACGCCGTAAGTGGAATTTTTCATCGAGTCGTTGACTTCTCGACGGAATGCTGACAGGTTCTGGGTAAACCTAAGACAGGATGCATGTCAGTTGGAGGAGTAAGGTGAAAGGAAAAGGTCTTTGCCTGAAATGCTTCTAGCAGACAAGTGGCTGCTGAGAGGCAGAATGAACTGATGGGTTCTGTTTCTCAGGTCAGTATCTGTCTAAGACTAAGGGAAAGCTGGGCTAGTTTTGTGCCCCCTTCTATGTGCAACTTCATGGCTGGTCATATCTGGGGCTGAGAGCCACCTTGGGTTCATGGCAGCACAAAAGGAATCTCATGGACAAAGGCAGGCAGTAAGCTTCACAAAGAGAAAGGATAAGGCTCATCTCTTAATGCCGAGAACCATATGGCAGAGCTATCCAACATGGTGGTCACTAGTCAAGCACGTGAATTATGCCCAGTGTAACTGAGAAACTGATTCAAATGAAATGAAATTAAAATTCAGTTCTCCAATTACACCTTAATTTTAAATTAAAATGCCATATTTTGAACTAATTAAAGTAAAATTAACTTAGAAAAACATGTTACTCAACTCAGTTTGGAGAACTTCAAGTATGTCTATAACTTTTATATCTAAATATGAATAAAATATTTCTGATGAAAATTTAGTATCTGAATTGAGATACGATATTAAGCATAAAATACATAAGATCTTGAGCTTAATACAATAAAAGGAATGTTAAAATTCTCAACTTTTAGCCCTTGCTGGTATAGCTCGGTGGATTGAGCACCAGCCTGTGACTCAAAGGGTTGCAAGTTTGATTCCCAGTTAGGGCACATGCCTGGTTGTGGGCCAGGTCCCCAGTTGGACCTTCTCAAGAGGTAACCACACACTGATGTTTCTCTCTCTCCCCTTTCTAAAAATAAATAAAATATTTAGAAATTCTCAGTAAAACAGTTTACTAGGATTTCTTGGCAGGGCCCTCTACACTCACCTGTCTCTGTTTTTCGTTAGAAGATTTCGCTCTATGCCTTCCATCAGGTTTTCGAAACACAGATGCATAGCCTGCTGCTTCTCTGGAGGCTGGCTGTTCACGATACTGTTCCTTAGGTCAGAAAAATACTGTGGGGCCCAGAGAGGGGTGAGGAGAGAAGACGGGGAAAGGCGCATTAACCTTCCAACATCTGCAGAATGGAAGGAGTGCTCTTCTCCAACAAGGATGGAATATCTACTGAAATTGAATATCTTTTCTTTTTTAATTCAAGCAAGCAGGATAATGTACAATATCTTTATCTCCCAAACATTAAGAATTTAAACTTTGTAAACACTTGAAGTATTCTATGATCAGATTCTTTTGTAAAGGAATGAACTTATTTATGTTTGTTTATGGCAGAGCTGGAACTGAACCTTAGGTCACAGGTGCTATGATACCCAGGTATATTCTCTCCTCATAACACTTTCTCATCCTTTACCTTTGTCTGACCTGCCACGGGTGTGGACTTCTAACAGTTAAGTGACCACATGTTGTTCAAAGCATGAGTGGGACATGCTTAGAAAAATGGGCCATTTTCCCTCTAATCTCGGGATGTTTGTGTTTCTCACTGTCCTGGAAAATGCACACCTACCTCTGCTTCTGGCTCTAGGCATCGGACTGGCTTGCTTACCTTTTCATTAAGTAGTATCAAGCCAAGTAGGGGACGGGACATAGACCACTGGTTTCTACAATCTTCAAAGATGATGATGTTCAGCACCGTTGACAGCATCTACAAATGGAGAACCTGAGACAGTTACCTAGTGGTAGATGCCCAAGGTACAATTATAGATTCCAAATAGAAGATTTTATTTGGTGGAAGCCTTTTCGGTCTACTGTAAACCAGACACCTATTTTGTGTAGGTTCATGTTAATTTCCTATTACATGATAAGTTTCTCTTCTAAGATGTTTCCATTCCTGTTCCTTCCATTGGTTTAATGATTATTTTTAAGGATTTTTTAATTATCTTTAGAGAGAGGGGAAAGTAGAGACAGAGAGGGAGAAAGACATCAATGTGTGGTTGCTTTTCACCTGCCTCCAGCTAAGGATACCTGGCTGGAGACCTGGCTTGCAACCTGGTTATGTGCCCTGACAGGGGAACCAAACCTGTGACCTTTGGGTTGGCAGGCTGGCGCTTTATCCACTGAGCCATCAGCCAGGGCCTAATGATTATTTTTAAATGGACCTTCCTAGTTCACCCTGATTTGTGTGAAATGGGACTGGTCAAGCACCTGATTTTAGTGCAAAATCACCTTGCACTACAGCTCTCTGCATTTATCTCAGAGGAGACAGCTTTGTACCATTGCGGGGGGTGTGATGGGAATGTGAATGATTTCACTGCTTCCTTAGCGAATAATGTAGACAAAGATGACATATGGGAGTAACAAGCTTTGTGGCTGGATATTGCTAGCTCATGCTCCATTTTTAGCTATGGGTGAGCAAAGTCATTGGCATGAAAAGAGAACAGTGCTCATGGGAGAGGCCCAAAACCCAGGGGATGTAGTGATACTCAGAATTTCTCTATCCAATGATTACTCAGCACACTCAAAATCTGCTGCCATTTTAAGGTATAAACTTCATCATGGAAGCATTAGTCTGGTGAGATATGAGTCGGACTCATTATCTGGCTTGGCTTCCCTTCCCTTGATGAGAGTGCCTTCCAAAGGACAAGAAAAAGAGAGGGCTTCCCCTGCAGGACACCACCCACTGCCTGCTAACGCGCATATCCTTACCTGCTGGATCATCTCCGGATGCTGCTGCATGATATGCAGGAAGCGGTCACTCTCCTGGTTCAGGGGTGTTGTCCTCTTCTTGGTGCTACGCGAGAGCTGCTTGAAGAGGTATGTTACAATGTGATCCAGGCAGGAGCAGCAGCCTGTACATACCATGGTGTCTGGAAAAAAAGGGGGAGGGGTGGGAGAGAGTGGGGATCCTGAGCTGCTGATGGTGACCTGGGCAAACACGACTGTCCTTCACTGAGATTCTAAGGTAACCAGTCAGATTGGAACTGTGACCAGTTTAGCCAAGGCCACTGCTCAGGATGCGGTCTGTAAACCTCTTACCCTTAGGGCAAAATCTAAGTTTAAAAGTGACTGTGTGATAATAATATAAATAAATATTATTGAAATGATTGACTCAATGTAGTATAGATGAATGTCTTCTGCTTCATAAAAAAGAACGAATAGTTCACCTGTAGCAAGTACTTCTACTGTGCCAGATACCGTGCTGAGGACTTTATAGGTATTATCTTTAATATATCCTCTTGAGAACTCCAGGAGATAGGCTTTCCATCTTACAAATGAGTAAACCAAAGTTTGGAGAAGTTATGTGACTTGGCTTAAGATTCCACTACTAGTAATTGAAAGGGCTGTGAATAGAATCCAAGACGTGTGAGTTGTGAGCCTACACTCTGAGTCACCTGGGGGACATCATTAAACCCAGCTTAGTGTGGCCTATCGACACCTACATTTGTTAAGAGTGGGCTGCTGTGTTATTTGTTTGTGCCTGAAGTGTCCTGGGGTAGTGTGGTGGTGGGGCTGCACTCATCCATGCATATCACAATGATGACACTAAAGCACAGCCTGAGGACAGAGTTCTGACTTGGTGAGGCTCAGGCCAGAGGACTAAGGGATGAACCTGTAAAAGAGGAAACCGTTCGGTTCCTGTTTGTGCAGCGGTCCTTCAATTTTTAAGAAGCTATAAAGAAGCCTCCCAAAGCTGTCCCAGATATGGCTGTGTACCAGGGCAGACAATCCAAAAGTCGTTCTACACATTTGCAATATATCAGGATTACTTTGCCATCGACTTTATGTTCCTATTTATATTATGCTCAGCCCAAAATAAAAATGTATTTTATTATTTGATCACATATTAACTAAGATTGTTGGAAGGCATCTTGACAACAAAATGGTTTTCAGGAACCAGCTGCAGCAGAATGGAAATTTACACTGGCTGTGTAAAGCTATCCCATAGCTTCTACCATCTCAGCATAGACTCCAAACACCCCGATACTGCCGAAAAGCCCCCTTGTGATCTCTAAGTTTGCCCCTGCCTTTCTCTTTCTGCAGCTTCATTTCTTTTCATTCTTCTGCATGGTGTACAGCCATCTGGATTTCTGGATCTTTCTTGCCTCTAGGTGCTAGTACTTGTGGTTCCTGCTGCTAGGAAGCCTCCCCCATGAACCTGGTAGCACCTAGGCAGTTTTTGGGTGTACATTTGATACCAGTTATTTTGTCAGCCTTCCCTGACCCTACTTCTGAAACCCAGGAGTTTAGGGGTGCTTCCTGAGAGCTTCCATAGCACTTCATACACCCACTACTGTCCTGGGTAAGTGAAGAGGAAGTTGTCTATTTCATCCACAGATCAAAAGCTCTTGAAGAACAGAGTATGTGTTATTAATCACTGCAGCCTCAGTGCCTAGCACGTGCCTGCCTAATCCTTAGGAAGTGATCAGTAAGTATTTGCTGGATCAGAACGTACTCTTGAGTTATATGCCTTGTTGGTAGGGCCAACTCCGCAAAGCAATAATCCTTTGGATACTTGGGCAAGATTCGTTTTTCTGTTAAGTAGTAAAAACAAGCCTACCAAGCCAGGTGCTTACCAAGTGCAGTGAGTCCTTCAGATATGGAAGAGAGAATATACATGATGACATGAGGTTCCAGGCTTGCAATAAAGTTCATGTGGTCCTGTGTCAGGACTTCCAGTAGTGAATAGTAAGACTGGCTGAGCTTGGGGTAGTCCTGTGGGAGAACAGTAAAACAAACATCAGCTTAGGTACTATGGACCAGTTCCCATCAGATAGGAAAGGAAAAGACCTAGCTGGAGCTGCATTATAGTTCTCCAGCGACTTGTTCAATCATGGTCTTGGGACAAGAAAGCCTGAACAGCAGGGGTCAAGGCCTGTCAATGATGCTTAAAGCTTACCAGGAGATCACTGTGGGGAATGGAGAGGAGCAGCTTGATGAAGGTCTGGAGAGCATTATCCAGGGCATCATCTCCATAGAGACGGAAAACTCCAAAGTTGACATAACTCCCACTGAGAGCAGCCTTCAGCATGGAGAAGCAGATGGAAATGCCCTTGAGCTTCAGTGCATAGACCTGATCCTTTGGGACCTCTCCTAGTGTCAGGATGCGATTGCCTGAGAAGACATGGGATAGATATATTTACTTAAGCACATTACAATGGATAGTTAATATAATGACACAACCCTCCTACTCTAAAGGCTCTCGGTGCCAGCTGATCCTGTAATACAAATGCATGAGCAGCACAGCATGCCTCGCAGCGCTGTCCTTGCAACCCCAGAGCTAGCCTAAGACCCACACTGCGGAGTGTGGGGATGGAGGTGCAATTCACCTCCAGGGCTGTGCTCCTCTAAAGCACTTACCATACATTGTTATCATCTTGCTAGTTTCTCTGAAGAGTAAGATTCCATTAGGGGAAGAGACATCAAATTGGAGTCGCTGGGATCTGAGTAGAGAACACAGCAGGAAAGTCAGAGGTCTGATGCCAGAAGATGGGCATTCCAGGCTCTCATTTGAGTAACTTAGATGATTCTTTTTACACTAACATGTGCAGATTACCTATCCTGTGAAATAATCAAGTTAATCAAAGATATTTAACCAACAAATAGCTTACATCTTCAAGACCAGCATGCTAGAGTCAAGTTCTGCTGCTCAAATTGAAAACATTAAAAGAAAACAAAAAAATGAGGCAGCAGATAGAATAATTGTCTTAAAAAAACCCTTATTTTTAGAGAAAAAGGGGGAGAAATACTGATTTTCTAGAGGTACAATGATCAATTGCCTCTTGCAAGCCCTCAACTGGGGAACCAGACTACAACCCAGGCATATGCCCTGACTGGGAATCAAACCAGCAACCTTTGGGTTTATAGGCCAGTGCTCAATCCACTAAGCCACACCAGCCAGAACTAAAATTGCTATCTTAAAATTCTCAGTTTTATTTGATGACAAGTATAGCTTCTAACACTTGTCACTTTTTGGTGGTACTAATTCACAGCTTTTAGATGTTACTCTGCGTTTACCTTACCTCGAGTGGCACCCAAGGGAAGAGACACATGTTGTTACCCCTTGCCAAGACAAGAAGATGCAAAGGGACTGGGAATGCTGCAATATAAATCAGGCAGGGAAGGCAAACACTATAAACCACCTTGAGTTTTGAGTTCCTGACTGTCCCAAGCAAACCCAGCACAAGACCAGAGCAACTTGTGCTGGGTTTGCTGTACCTTTCAACGAGCTCCGCTAAATCCTAGGTCTCACATCCAGGAGTTCTTCATCTTTCTTTCCTTCCTTCACCACGCTGATTCCATTAAGACCTACCTCTACAATATGCCCTGAATCCTCCCACTTCCTTCTGCTTCCATTTTTGTCCCCGTACAGGTCCATTCTCCACATGGTAGCTAGAATGGCCCCTTTTAATAATGTAACTGAGATCACTTTACTTCACTGCCTCCAACACTTCAGCAGCTGCCCAATGCACTGAGAGCACAGTCTACTTCTCACTACTGTGGTGCTATGTTGCCATATGGTGGTTCCGCCCACCAGGCCCCCTCATCACCGTGCTCCCTCCAGCGGCACTGTCCTCTTGGTCCCAACAAGCTCATCCACAGCAGGACTTGGGCAGTTGTTTTTGCTGTTCTTTCCCCTCTCTGCAGGACAACCAGATTCCCTCTGGCCACTCAGTTAGCATCACCTTCTCTGACCCCCTCTCCTTCACCTCTTTTGTTTTAGTACATGCTTTTTTCCTAGCCCTTTCCACTGTTTGAAAGGACTCTCCATATTTGTTTTACTGTCTGCCACCCTCTCAGAATGTAACATCTAAGAAGCCAGAGGTTTTGTCTGGTAAATAGCTTAGGAAACTGCCTGACAGAGTAGATGCTCTTAGATCTCTATTGTGTAAATGAGTAACTCCTGACCATATGCCTCATGGGAGGCAACAACCTCTTTGAATAGCACCCACTCTTCCCTAAAACTAGTCCCTCATGAGAGGCAGAAACTCTGATCTGAAGTTCCAGTTAAGTCAAAGTCCTGATTTTTCTTCTTCTCTATTCCTATATCACTGGGCAAATATAACAACTTGGTATTTTAGAAACTGTTCTTTAAAAAAAAAAAAAAAATTGATTGCTTTTAAGAGATAGAGGAAGGGATATAGAGAAACATCATTTTGTTGTTCTACTTATGCCTATGATGCCTTCATTGGTTGCTTCTTGTATATGCCCTGATCAGGGAGTGAACCTGCAATATAGACATATAGGGACAATGATCTAACCCTGACTAGGACTGTTCTCACTTTCTTTTAAAGTACATTTTTACTGACCCAGCTGTAATTTGTCTAATAATTACCTTTCTTAAGAACAGGTATTCTAATGTGACCCCATTCTCAATTGTTTCTACGAAATGTTTTGGGCATGGCATCATTACCAAATGTCCACTTTTATGTACAGGCAGGGAGATCAGAATCTTGGTTGCCAGATTCACTTCTCATTAAGAGTATATACCATGATGGAGGTGTAGGTTGACACCCTGTGGCTCCCTCCACAAATAAGAAGGAATACATCAACCTCAACACTAGAGACAACCAGAAATCCCACAAAATCGAGCTGCATGGAAGTCCAACAAAAATATAAAGAAGAAATACTCATCTAGGCAGGTAGAAGGGGCAGAGGAGAGACAGGGAGGACACAGTTTGATAATGAGGCAGGGCATTGGCTAGGGTCTGCCGGTGGAAAGCACAGTTTACACATTAAAAAAAGGTAAGGACACCTGGGAGCACTTCTGGCACCAGACCAGACTGCACAGCTCATAGTCCCAGCACAGGTCGGGGGTGGTGGGAGATAAAGCCTCATTGCTTCTGACTGTGAAAACCAGTGGGGATTGGGGTGGCAAAAGAAACTGCTGATCTCTTAGCAGAGTCCATGTGTTAAGAGGCCCCCGTGGTCCTGAAACATCCACAGACCCACCCATTCTGGGAACCTGGACAGGGCAACAACTGGGCAAGCAGCACTGTTCCCTCTCAGACCCCTTCCCCACATATGGTGAAATGGGTCACCTGGTACTGATAAATACCTAAGGTTCTGCCCCTTACAATTTAACAGATGTGACAGCTCTACCTAACACAGAGAGGCAAACACAGGAGCTTGGCAAGTTGAGGAGGCAGAGAAGAGAGCCCAAAAAAGGTTCCAGTATGGGAACTAAGCAATGAGGAGGATAACCAACCTAACAGATACAGAGTTCAAAATGCTGGTGATAGAGATGCTCATAAACTTGATAGATATGCTTGAGTATGGCAAATGCAGAAGGGAAGAAGTGAAGGTTAAGCTAAGTAAAATGAAGGAAAATCCACATGAAACCAATGATGAAGGGAAGGAAACTGGCGTTCAAATCAATGACCTGGAACATAAGGAGTACAGAATGAGGAAATAAGAATTAAAAAAAAAAAAAAAAAAAAAAAAAAAAAAAAAAAAAAAAAAAAAAAAAAAAAAAAAAAAAAAAAGGAGAGGCTTAAGAACCTCTGGGACAACTTCAAATGTGCCAACATCCAAATCATAAGGGTGCCAGAAGGAGAAGAGGAAGACCAAAAAATTGAAAACTTGTGTAAAAAAAAAAAAAAAAATGAAGGAAAACCTCCCAAATTTTAAAAAACAAAGAGATACAAGTTCAGGAAGTAGAGCCTTCCAAACAAGCTGTACCCAAAGAGGACCACACCAAGACACATCATAATTAAAATTCCAAAGATTAAAGATAATGAGACAATCTTAAAAGCAGCAAGAGAAAAGAAGAAAGTTACCTACAAAGAGGTTCCTATAAGATTATCAGCTGATTTCTCAGAAGAAACTTTGCAGGCAAGAAGCAGCTGGCAAGTATTCAAAGTGATGAAAGGCAAGGACCTACAACCTAGATTACTCTATTCAGCAAAGCTATCATTGAGAATGGAAGGGCAGATAAAGTGCTTCCCAGACAAGGTAAAGCTAAAGGAGCTCATCATCACAAAACCCTTATTATATGAAATTTTAAAGAGACTTACATAAGAACATTAAAATGACATCAAACACAACTATCAACAACAGAACCTAAAAAACAAAAATGAAAAAACCAACAAAATAACCAGAATATGAATAGAATCATAAGTATAGAGATCACTGGAAGGGTTACCAGCTGGGAGGGAGAAGGGGGAGAAATAGAGAAATGGTGCAGGGATCAAGAAACATAATTGGTGGGTACAAGATAGTCAGGGGGAAGTTAAGAATAGAGGAAGGGTGAAATCAGGAAACGTATATGCAGGACCCATAGAAAAGAACTAAGTAGGGTAGGATTTCAGAAAGAAAGGAGGGTCTTCGGTGAAGGGGAGCAAAGGGAAAAAAATTGGGACTTTAACAGTATAATCAATAAGATATACTTAAAGAAAAAAAAAAAAAACAATTAAAAAGAATGTATACCATTAGATCTTTTTAGCAGTGAACTGAATCATCTTCCACAATCTGCCTGAAACACCAGATAAACAAACTACCTGAGGGATGACAAAAGGGCAGCTGTGCCCTTACTCCTTACCTGTTATGAACTAATTCGGCCATCAGCTTGAGCACAGGTGTGGTACAGGCTGGATCATGGTACCACAGCTCAATTGCCCGCTGGAGAATTGGCATGTAGGATGGGTATCTGAAAACCGAAAGCTAAGGAAGAATTCTGAATCCAGAAAGGTACAGAATTTAAAATATTTCTCATCTCCAGCCAAGTATAAACTGCCTGATTACCGTTCTCTAATTTTCTCTTGCCAGTTAATCTTGAAATGATTGTGTGTCCTTTACCTTGTAGTAGGAATCTAATAATATATTGTAATTTATATACTGCCTTTCTTCTGAAGCGCACAATGTATTTCATATTGTAACTTACTCTCTAACCAACTGTGGTATAATAGGAAATCAGCTTATTTCTGTTTTGTAACTGCTGGAGAAACAGAGGCCCTCAGATTGGAAATGATGTATTCAAATTATGAACTCAGTAAGGTTGGACTTCCTAACTCCTAGTAAAGCTGTTTTTTTATAGTAGATTGAAATATCTTTTTCCTAAGTGTAGCAACATTCCTGTGCAACAGTTCCACAGGTATTTGTATCTGTGACTCAAAGAGAAGCTGGGAAGTAGCTCATTCACTTCCCCATTCCAGTGTGCAGAGCAGACAGCAGTTTGTCATCACACCTCTATAGGACAGCAGCTTGTATGACATACATATATAGGCCTTCCCACCCCTCCCACTGCCTCCTTCCCCGATGACCCCATCACACATTCCAACTTCAGTGAAGGCTAGCTGTGATAGGGTTAGGATACATCCATTCAAATAGCATCATGAAGCTGGTCTTGGCATTGAAGGCAAAAGCTATCCCTCTCAGGTCTCTTACCAGGCCAACTAGAGTTCGCTGCAATAGAAGGTATAAATATATTAAAAACAGAAGAAAAAGCAAACTTACACCCACCTCATGGTACCTTCACACATATCTGTAATTAAATTCTTCCCCTCATTGTTCAACAAATAATCCTTCCCAAATATTTGGAATTGGCCTCTTTTCCATGAGAATGAAATTTTTTTCTCTTGGAAAATTAGTTTTAGAATATTGTTATACAAAGAAAAGGGATAGTCCCTGGCCCATCACAGCAAAAATAGATGCTGACAAAGTTTTAAGATATTAATAATGGTAAATCATGTAAAAAGTAGAAAAAGGAGACAGCTTACACAAGAAGAGGTAGGAAAAAAAGGCAAAAAGAAGAGGTAGAACAGTTCTCTATCCTGGAGGTCTGGCACTAATAGTGACACAAAGGTGTCACTGCTGGACCCCAAATGCAGACCCTGCCAGAAGACAAAGGAGTCTCCATGGCTCCTGAAAGTAAGACTGATGGGTTGAATCTTAAGAGCTAAAAATTACTGAGAGAGAGAGAGAGAGAGAGAGAGAGAGAGAGAGAGAGAGAGAGAGAGAAAGAGAGAGAGAGAGACTGAGACCCAGGGTCAGTAACTTGCCTAAAGTCATCCTGTGAGGTATAAGAGGGACAGGATTAGGACTCACAGCATCAAGACTCCAAAATCAGTGCTTCCTTTCTCAACAGAACTTTTGCTTATGGGCTCTGAACAGTAATAAGACTCCTTTAAAAATAAGTAGTCATCAGTAGGCTCAAGGAGGTAGCACATATGTATCCTGACTCATTTGTTAAAAATGTTTCTATTTCTACTAACAGCCTGCCTTAAGCAAGCAGTTCTACTCCTAAACTGATACCATGAACTCAATTTTCAAGTCTAAAAATGGTCAGTCAAAAAGATGTGTCACGTGAGGTGTAACAAAGATATGGTAATAGTGGTGGTTCATGACCATGATGGTTCTTGTCATTAATTCTACTTGCTTTGCATGGAACTAATGTGATGGGGAAAGGGACTGACACCCCTCAGTTATCCTTGATATTAGCTGTCACTCTAGTCTACATTATTGCTATGTTCCACACTAACTTAGCTTTGAATGGTACCTGTCTCAGACCCTAAAATATTGGCATAAAAGAGAGAGGAGGTGGACTACGTGGTGCTGCTCTCTGACTTCTCTGCTGACTTCAATATAGAAAACTAGGAGGAATTCTAAAGATGAAAAATTAGAATTTTATAATGTCAGGTAAAACCTGGAGTTTTGGGGGCAATACCCCTGGTTAGTTGGTAGCTCTAAAATTCAGCCTGAGTATCATTATGAACACTATGAAAATGTACTACAAATATTAATCGCACAGTGTCTTCTGTTTTTGGTACAGACATCTATAGGTAGGGAGAGCAGATGTACATGAAGTAAAAAGACAAGGAAAGCAGAAACTAAAAATGACAATTTTGAGAGCCAGGAGTCAATAACTAAGGGTAAAATTAAATTCCACATATATAGCAATCCATAGACCCTTCTAAATGACTCATGTATCAAAGAAATAGTGCATATTAGAAAATCCAAAAATACTGAATGATAATAAAAATGTTACACTTTAAAACTTGTGAACATACCTAATGCTACTGAGCTATACACTTAAACATGGTTACTTGGTAAATTTTATGTTTTGTTTTCTTCTTTTAGTAAAAGGCAAAGATTTATTCATTTTTAAGAGAAACCAAGAGTATGTGTGTGGGTGTTTAAAGAAAATATTTTTAATCCTCATCTGAGGGTATGTTTACTGATTTTAGACAGAGAGGAAGGAAGTGAGGGAGTAATGGAGGGGGGGGAGAGAGAGAGAGAGAGAGAGAGAGAGAGACTTTATGAGAAAATCGATTGGTTGCCCTGAGCAGGGACCCCACCCATAAACCCAGGTATGTATCCCGACCGGG
Organism: Noctilio leporinus; assembly: GCA_004026585.1. Classification (NCBI taxonomy): domain Eukaryota; kingdom Metazoa; phylum Chordata; class Mammalia; order Chiroptera; family Noctilionidae; genus Noctilio; species Noctilio leporinus. The sequence continues at coordinate 243,785 of PVIW01001035.1, forward strand.
AACTGAACCCACAATCTTTTGGTATACAGGAAGACACTTCAACCAACTGAGACAGCTGGCCAAAGTTTGTGAGTATGTGTATGTGTTTTCACCATAATTTAAAAGAACAACTTTTGGAATAACATACCTAGTGGGACATTTATAGTCTTACACAGTTACAACAGGAAATAAGGGCTGAAAAGTTAAGAAGTCAGAACAGAATAACATCAAGGAAAATATATAAAAATAAAGATTAAAAGTAGAAATAAATGAAAAACAAAACAGATAAAATAGAGCTAAAACAAAGTAAAGCAGACTAATGAAATAAGAGTATTAAAAATGAAAAGGGGGCATAAACTAAAGATACAACAGAGATGAACAAGGCAAGACAAAAACATGACTTTATTCTTGTACATTTGAAAACCCAAACAAATCTTAAGGGCTGCTTAGAAACACACTTTAACATAAATATATAGTTTATAAATTCATATGGACTCTTCTATTTCAAAATCCCAGGAGTCAGGGAAATAAAATACAAAGCTAACCCAGTGGAAAATTTAGGGATAAGCACTATTTTCAGCAATGTTAGCTAATCTAGTCTCTATCAGGAAAGTCCTCAATCAGAAGTAGACCAATCAGTGGGTGAAGGACTCACCTTTGCCTCTTGCTCATTGAAAGTATTTGTGCTAAACATCTGGGCCACAGCCTCAAATGCTGCTGTGAGTGGCAGCATGAATTGCTCATACTGATCTTCATCCTCTCCTATAAGGTAAACAAGCAGGATATGATGCCAATATGCAAAATTCAAAGTTGTGTGTGCATGAAAAATAAAAGACCAGTATAAAAGATGAGCAGATGCAAAGGTAAATCAAGGGCCCTTTATTACCCCAACAGGTATTAGTAATAATTACAGAATAACATGGCTATATAGGAACCATTTTTAAACTAGAAAATGACAGAAATCATCTTGTCCAAGAATGTTCAAATTTTTTCCAATGACTTACAACATCAGAGATTCATATGTATGGCTATCAGAATAAGGCACACTAGTATTCATTTCTTTTTCCTTAGGTGAGAACCAGAGTCAGCCGAGAAAGGCCTGAGTCAGGTGCTATGAGAATTAGATGAGATTCAAATTTGAATCGGTTGCGCATGAAGTTTTATTCACACCTCCCCCCGCCCAGCAACCTTTCCATAAGCTTAAAAAAATCGAATGTCATTGTAGTAGAAGTAAATTTAAATAAGCCAAAATGATGAAGATGCCATTCTGCTTCATTTATCAGGTGACACCCAACTACAGCTAGGAAAGTGTTTATACCTTCTGGGTCTACATGTGTTCCTAAACTGGGAAACAGAGTTTCACTGCCTGTCTTGGGTGGGCTGCACCCCTATGTGAGGTGGAGGGGACATATGACCAACAGGATGCAATTAGGAATATCAATGTCCAACTCCCTTATTTAACATATGAAAAACAGGTATAGAACTATAAAATGATATCAGCTGAAAATTTCAGGTGCATACTGTTATTCTCTTCCAGTTACAGGAACCATGATAGCACAATGTAGTCTTGGTGAAATCAGACTATTACTTAATGTAGTTTTGTTAATGTTCAAACAACAGAAAAGACTTCCCGCCCCATATCTAGTTTTCTATCCTTAAGTTAATTTAGAACAATGACAGAGTATTTCATGAGCCTCTAGGATTTATTGCAGTACCTAAATCCACCATGAGGAGACGCCCAAGTGCTGTATAGAAGGTAGTCCGACATCGCATGTCTGCCAGGTTGGACTGATTGTTAATACCCAAAAATGAAAAGTGCTCGCTCTGTTGAAAAAGAGAAACAAGTGAAAACGATAAACACGTGTCAGAGAGAGAATATAAGCCAGTCATTTTAGAACTACCAGGCCCTTTCAAACTAATGGCTACATCATCATTCCTTAAGGATATAAGGGGTATTTAAAATTTTTTGATTATTGTTACCTACAACTAATTTATCTTAGTATGAACAGATCACTAGACTCCCAAAGAATAGCTCTGATGACAGTTCAGCATGAGCTGCTGGAGGCTGGGAGTCAGGAAGGCCTTTGGCTGCAGCAGCATGAAGGACCTAATGTAACATCTCCTTTAAGCACTGAGGAGTGGGGTGGCTGGAGAGCAGAGGCAGGAAAAGGGGCTACCAGCACTCACCGTGTGATTGTTCAGCATGAACTGTACCGCACTAAGCTTCACTAGTTTCCTCACACTACTGTATGTAAAGACAAAGGAAGAGGGTCAAGGAAAGTGTGATGCAAACCTAAAATCTTCAATGTAGAATGAAACTCTATTCTAAGTAGCTTTTTTCTTTACTATGAACTCCACACCCAGATAATTTTTGTTTTCTTAATCATTTGCATGTTAACACTGTCCAAAGGGAAAGAAAATGTGCCCTCTTCTGGGCAGTATGCAACTGATCCATGAAGAAAACTCACATTAAACTTATCTTTTAGAAAATAGGTACAGCCCAGCAGTTTCCCCTAAGAATCGTGAATATCCTTGAATAACTTTTCTCAATAAGTCTTCTAAGAGATAATTAAGCCCTAAAGCCCTGCTAAGGCATCCACTGTGGGCGATGAATTCCCTTTCTCTCCTAGCTATATACATACAATCTTTGAGAGAATTGAGAAAAAACTCAATTATTTCTAGGGTTTACTTCTCTTGCAGACCTCTGGTTGTGAAAGGCTGTCTTAGAGCAATTCAAACTTTAAGCAGGCCTAATCTAAGTCAAGAGGAAGCATAGCTACCACTTCTACGGCAAAACTTGTAATCAGGTTGCTTCTACCAATAGGCTGACAAGCAAGATGAACTCTGCTGCCACCAAGGATGCTAAAATCTTGGCCGAAAAGAATGTGTACCCATCAGACAGATTTATTGGGTATTTGTGGATCTTAGAGAGAGCGCCAGGGATAATCCTGCAGTAAACAGTAAACTTTTAACTGTGGTTGGGCTCATTCTGAAATTATTCCTGGATTTTGTGTGGGCATTGCATTTGGCTTCTAGGAGAATGGAAGATACTTAATACACGTAAAACTAAAGAAAAAGTGGTAGTGGCAGGCAGCCATGGTTTTCAGGAGGGTGGCACACCCCAATTCCCAGAAGCTAGCTAAGAAAAAAGGATATCCAATGGAGAGGTCATTGAGAAGCTGTAGTGTCTTGGAGGTGATTGGTTCACAGCGGCCCCAGTACTTCAGGTTGGTGATGCTGGAGAACAAAAAGAAAAAAAAAGCAGGAGACGCTTTTGATTTGCCTGGTTTCCTTAAAGCTTGGGAGAAGAAAATCATCCATCACGAATCACCACACATCCGCATCACCAATTCACAGACATCACAACCACAAAAAATGGGTATAAAATCTCCGTACTTACATTTGGTTGACTAGAAAAATTATCCTTCAGATAATCTTCACTACTTGGTTCCAAAGCTACACTGGCCCATACCCAGGCCCTTGGAATTCTGGGGCACTCCAGGGCTGATTTCTGCAGCAAGGGTAAGAGATTTCTGCGGCAGTGATAACATGCAGACGTATGCAATTCTGCACCTGCACCATCCACTGTCAGCTGCAGAATTCTAGTAGCCCTTGCTTCTGGATTCTTGGCTGGCAAGAGTCCTTTAGACCCCTTTTGCTTTTTTATCTTAAATTATTAACCAGCTCATGGATGAGTGTTTAGGATTGGGATGGCTGGAAGGAGGAAAAATGTCACTTTGCACACAGCCCTGGGTAATTTGGTGCCTAGTGTGTGCTTTGATAAATTGAACTCCTAAAAAAAAAGGAAAATGCAAACAAGGGGGGCACAACTTAAAAAAACATAACAAAGAAAGCCAATTAGGAGCTTTTTTTCTTCTACTTTGAAGACAAGTCAAACAATAGCACTAGATTTTGGAAATTCAAGACTCTCAAATGGTGTGATGCTTCTTGAGAAGAGTAAGCCTAGTTTAAAGCTCTCCTCCTGGGGGTACACCTAGTGAAAATCAGCACCAGAAAGTGAGTGCCCATTCTGGGCACCCCTGGTGGCAGAGAGATTGAAGGCTGAACACCAGTCAGCAGGGAGGGAGGGCCACTTCATGATGCTGTGACAGGGTTTCACCTGTGACTCCAGAGGCTGTGGATGAGACTCCACGTGAACAAAATGAAACCTTGCCTGTACAAGCCTGGAATGCTCTGGGGCCGGGCCATATCTCTAAGCACAGCTGTCACACACTCAAATGCACAAGTTTCTGACGCAAACGATCAATGCTGGAATACCAAGGCACTGGCAGCACAATGCCCAGATCACAGTTTACAGTTGTACAGGATTGCAAGGGATTCTTGCTGATGGCAAGCCAAAACACTTACATTTTTCCTATGAAGACGCTCAGGACCATAGTCTCATCATTCAAGCCCAGGACTTCTGACAGTCGGCGGTAGAGCTGGTGTTGTTAAGAGAGAGTAATCAGAAAACATGGATTAGAAAAACCACATCTCATACTGTTTGTGACCTCATTCAGGGCTGAGGTGTGGGAAAAAAGTGGACAACAATGCTGGGGAAGTCTACTGAAGTGATAAGCTAGCTTGTAATACTACTACTGGCCAGATGTTGAGTTATCTTAACAGTCCCCTGTAACCCTGAATTTACACTGTCAAAACCTTCTGTTGTTCTGACATCAATTCATGCATAGATTGAGAACTGACAAATCTGGGGATACCAACAGATGTTTTGGCCATTTGTTAAGTATATGGAACAATACAGAAACGGGCCCATCCTTTGATGAGTCTTCCAATTCTACAGACTAAAGGGGGACACTTGGATTATCCTGATGTGTAAAATGCCTCTGGGCTACTGCCAGCTGCTTCCCTTAGCCAGCAATTCCACAGGCAGAAAGGAGAACCAATAGAGCCAATAAGAGTCTGGTACCTTAGACGATTTTTGCACCTGGTCCCCAATGTAGATCTTACGAAATTGTTCAAAAAAGCTCAGCATGGCCAGTTCTAGCTTCTCATTGCCCGCCTGAGCCAAGCGGGAATCTGTGAGGTTCATCAGCTGGAGCACCCTGGAGGAAGAGCAACAGTTCTCTCAACAGCAGGATATCCTGGTCACTCTAGGAAGAGCGACAGATGTATCTTCTCCTTCCTGTCCTCTCTGAGAGGCACTCTCTACAGCCTCTACATACTATAGAGGGAGCAAGTGTCCATTTCTCTCCCAAAGGAACCACGGCCAAGGAATATGAATAACCGGTTAGAAGCGTAAACCTTTCAATCCAGTGAGACTAAGGCAGAACTTTTAGTCAGCTTCCCAGTTAGTTCCTCATCTATAAAATGAGGGAGATTGAAGGGAACCAGTGATTCTCCATCTTTTTTCTCAGAGCCATGAAAGAAATGGACACATGTGAAGGATGATGTGCACAGGTGGTAAAACTTCCAGGGACCAAGGGCAGATATGCTACCTGTGACTTCATCCCTTTTCCCTGTACCTGTCCCACCAAAAGAAAGCCTACTGGAATGCAAGTAAGGGATCATGTTCAATGAGTAAGAAGAATACTGTTGCAAGTGAGTCATTTGACATTTTGATATTGTGAGAATGGGTAACAAACTATTTGATACACCATCAAGTGAATTAGACTCAGTTATTGTGTTGCCAACACCAAGTTAACAGGTAGAGAAGAGACTGTCTAAACTCAATCAATACTGTGACACACACAGTATCACATTTGCAAATGCAAAGAGGTATTAGATATTATTCTTAGTAAACCTTTGCTTGACCCTTCAAAAAAATGCCAGTGTGACATGCCATGAAGACCTCTGTCAGGATTAAGGCACCTAACGGCAGGTGGACAAAATGGGGGTGGAAACAGAGACAAGGGGATTTTCAGAATATGAATACAGACTATGGATTTAAATACCTGGGACCAATAAGTTCTAAGGCATCATGTTAAAATGTGTTTATCTCGAAGGAGACTATCTAAAAGTTTAGAACCCTTCAGGTCTCTAAAGGTCACAAAACCAAAGCAGTTCATATTAATTCTGAGGTATTGTTCTTAAATATAACTAAAAGCTCCTCTCTAGTCTGGGTTTCCTAATTCTGTATCCATCAATTCTATGCTGAATTACTAATACTTTTTTTTTTTTTTTTTTTTTACATCAATTATGGTTGCCTTTTACCTGCCTCCAGCTATGGACCTGGCTGGACACCTGCTTGCAACCTGGCTATATGCCCTGGCTGGGAATCGAACCAGCAACTTTTGGGTTTGCAGGCCAGCGCCTTATCCGCTGTGCCACCAGCCAGGGGATATATATGTATATACCTATATCTATACCTATATATCTATATATATTTATATGTTTTTAAAGTCAGGATGGTAGACAAGAGTTCTTGCTGTATTTATAAAAGGTTTAAAGTTGGACCCATGACAGTCTTCATTTTCATGGGCAATCAGCTTTGTGAGATTACAGTCTATAAATGAGGAGGAAAGCATTAACAAAAGCATGTTCGGTTCCTGTGGTCTCAGAACTTAGAAAGGGTGGGGGTGGGCTGCAGCAGTGACATGGGAAGCCTTGGTGGGAGCCCTTACCGACAGACGAGCTCGCCATCCATAGCATCTTGCTCATCAGTGCTGGCAAAAGAGACCCGGCCACCGATCACTGCACCAATGATGTAAACCAGCCATGTCAGCCTTCCTGCAATAGGAAGACCCACTACCATCAACTCCAGTGACAATTTCATGAAGAAATCCCTCACTGTGGGGTTCATTTCTTAGTAGGAGCTCCTTTATCTTAAGAGCATTATGGAGAAGCTACAATCTTCCTTTTCTTACAGGGGATAACTACTACTCTGCTCTGATGAGAGTGAAGCCAAGGGGAAACTCATCAGATAACCAAGGTTCCCCTACCAGACAAGGTCATTATTGTTAGAGTGCAGACTTTCTTAAAGGCAAACAACCACTGCAGATGATTTCAGTCACTCTTCCCTAGTCCCCTGTGGCACTTAGCAACTATTTGTGTATCTATGGAAGAATCCTTTGGAGGGAAGGTTGGAAAGAGGTGGCAGTGAGTGAAAGGGTACTGACATCACCACATCCAGGACCCCCACCCACAGTGAACTCACCCTCCTGCACTGCAATGTCCATTGGGCTTGAGGTGGCACTCTGGAGCAGCTCCTGATAGGACTGGGCCGACTGGTCAAACAACTGCACGAGGAGCGCGCATGTCTTCTCGTACTCACAACGCCCAATTGTAGACAGCTGGTCCAACTGCTGCTGGACCAGCCCTGTGTCCTCCAGAGGATCTTCCAGTCCATCTCTGCTCCCAAAGGAAGAAATAGGCTTATTGTTTCCCCATCAGAGCAGCTTTCTTCTTCCTTTAGCCACTATTTCCATAGTAGAGACCCATGTCCCAACACTACTTTTAACTAAGGGGAAGGCAGATACCTTCAACCTAGCACCACTTTCCCTTAGGAATGTTTTGCTTGTTGGTGTCCAATCTTTCAACCTGAATTTCCAGTTCTTACCATTTGTTGGACTCGATCCCCTTGTTCCTATATTTCTTCACCCCTCAGGAGCTCTGGCCTCTTAGCCTCTCGCTTGTTCTCAAAGTGAAGTAAACTTTGGGATGACAAGTACCCTGTCACTGAGTGAGGCCATTCTGGTCAGATGTGTTTGGGGATTCAGAAATCACCAGGTTTTAGGGAGGCAATATGATACTTCTGTCATATTGTAATATGAACCCTCAATGGGCTCTGTGATCTATCAAATACAATATCCCTATAGCAAAATGTATAAATATTGTGAAGTCATATTAAGCAGAATTAAACAAACAAACAAAAAAAAAACTACAAAGGGTTTTCCAGTTCTTGTCAAGTATGTTACCAAATAAGTTTTGATGCCAAGCTTATGAGAAAATTTATTTCACATCTTGAATTTCAGAATTGCAGAAGGGGCCCTGTGGATTTATATTCCAGGTCTTGCCTTATCTACTGGTTTGTAAATTTGAAAATCTTGTCGTATTACAAGCTCTTCGTCTATCATTACATCATAGCATGACAGCCTAGCATCATCATCAGCAGCAGCAGTACCACCACCACTATAACTAGCAGGTCCTAGTTATATATATTTATAATATGTATAGTGGACCAGAACATAGTCCCCATAATAACTCTGCCCAAGAGTACACAGCTATTAGCTGACTCTCTGGGCCTAGGGCCCAAACCAGTAACCACTCCCCAATGTTGTCTCAGGAACAGAAACTACGTAGCTAATAAAACAATGCCTCCCAATGGGTTTTACAAGTACTAAGCTTTTGAAATGATTCAAGTCATAAACATGTGAGACAATGAACTGTTAAGATGAATAGTCTTAAAAGTTCCCATCGCAAGGAAAAAAAACCCCAACAACTGTACCTATGTATGGATGTTAACCACACTTCTTGTGATCACCTTGCAATATATACAGATATCAAATCACTATACTGTACATATGAAACTAATGGAATGCTGTACGTCAATTATACCTCAAGAAAAAAGGTTAAATGAGGTCTTAAGGGTGGGGGCCCTAATCCAATAGGACTGGTGTCTTTTTAAGAAACAACACAGACCTATCTGTGTGCACACACAGAACAGGCCGTTATTAGGACACAGAGAGAAGGTGGCCATCTGAGAGCCAAGGAGAAAGGTCTCACCAGAAGCAACCCTGCCGCCACCTGGTTGCAGACTTCTAGCCTCCAAAGTTGTAAGAAAAAAAGTGTCTATTGTTTAAGCCAAACAAACAAAAACTCACAAACAAGAAAGATCCCTAAAACAAAGACTAACTTTATATAGGTCATTTTGGAAAGAGTCTGACATTTCTTTTACTATCAGTTTCTGGTCCAGTTAACAGGGTAGACAGAAACCATGTATTAATGTAATGTAATCACTAATTAGTTGCTTAGAACTCTTATATTTCTAGTAAGCTCTGGAATATATAATCCCTTTTTATCTATTTAATATTTTAGGAATTCACATTAAGCACCTATAACACATAATTCTTAATCATCTATGGTCTATAAATATTTCTTAAAGAATCAGAGCAAGGACAAACATTACAATGATATATTTTATATTCAAAATATTGCTACTAATGGCAATAATAAGAGAGCACAAATAATATGTTAAAGACTGTACTTTCAGATCTGATGCTATTCTGCTGACATAAAAACATGAACACTAACAGTATTAGCTCCAATAAGACTCCTATCAAATACATTTTTGCCAACTGGGTGTCTGATCCCTGGCAAGTATGACACCAGGATGCTGGTAGGGGAATGACAGGGGCTGTCCCAGTGTTCTTACCTCAGTATGATGTGCACAGATTCCAAACGGGATGTGATGTAGGCTTTGGTGACTTCAGGAGTATAAGTTTCCAGCATGTGGGGCTCTGTGGCTTTCACATATGGCACAGAGGCTGCCAGCCGCTGCCACAAACTTAGGAGATAGTGCACACTATTTGGGGCAAATTCCCAGTGCTATGAAAAACCAAAAAAACAGGAGGCATTTTTCTTATTTTGTACACAACACACTAGTCCCATGCCACCTGACACAAAGGATAAAGATGGTAAACTTTTACAGGCTTTGTTCTGTGTATAGCAACTAGTCTAATGTGTTTCTTAGTATTTCAGAGATTAAGCAATGAGTGAGAAAGCTGTTGTACACTGGATGAGTAAACTTCACCACAAGGGGAACTTTGCCTCAATGGCTCTCAAACATCAATATGCATGACAGTCACTTAGAGTACATGGTAGAAATAGACGCCAGGGCTCCATCTGCAACCTAGTGAACCAGAAATGACAAGGGTAAGATCCTAGCACCTGTCTTTTCCATCCAGCTCCCCAGATGATTTTGATGCAAGCCTTAACGTTTGAGAACCACAGCCCTACATTACACAACTAGGAAAAGAGAGGGCACGGACTCTTCACTTTTCTATCTAGCTCTGCTCCAACCCTACCCTTTTGGAGGTGACTGAGGGGATGCTCCCTGCCTTGCATCTAAGTAAGTATTATCCTTGCAATTCCCACATGTTCTACCAACATTCCTTGCACTTCTGTAATACACATGAGTAGGCTACAATAGTAACTACTCTGCAGGGTCAACCTACATGTACTTATATTCACTTCTGAAAAAAAAAAGAAGAGAAAAACAGAATATTCTTATAAGATTAAAACCAGTGTGCAAGAGAAGAGGTTCCAATTTTAGAGAGGAAGAGCCAAGCAATCACAGACAAACCTGTAGGCTGGTCACTGTGAAGTTAGCTATCAATCGGATGACCTCAGGGTAGTTTTCCACCTTTACTAATTCTCCCAGTTGATAGTTACTCTTCAGTCGGGCCAGTAGTCTGCAAAACTCATGGTAATTGTTTGGGTCTGATAAACTCTGGCAACAGCACAGGAGAAAAATAAAATGTAAAATGTGATTTACTATACTTCCGAATGACATTTGGGAAGGCGGGGGGGGGGGGGGGGGGGGGGGGGGGGGGGGGGGGGGGGGGGGGGGGGGGGGGGCGGGCCTGGGGCGGTGGCGGTGGCCCAGGTATCTACTTTAACTTTTGAGATGCAAGCCATCCTTCAGAATGATACATTTGTTTAATGTTTCTTAAAAATAATTTTTAAAGGATGGTCACATCGATGATCTCATCTGTTCATAATAATCACCTTGTGGCATTATTAGCCTCAACTGAAAGAGCCTGAAACAGAAGCCCAGAAGGATCACACTACAGGCCTAAGGTTCAAAAGCTGATAAATGGCAGATAAGGGGCATGATTTAAGATGTAAGCTAGTTTGTTTACTTCCATCAATTAAAGGAAAGGTAATGACATTTTTACTTTAAAACTTGCCCAATGTATCAAGTACAATTAAACTGCAGTAGTGAAGTTATGCAAATGTCTTACATATTTATATTATCATGGCTATAATAAATTTATTCCTACATTATGTTTATATATTTTATTATATACTTGTATCAAACTTCTGATTTGTTTGCATATTATACCAGTATATTTGATTCCTTATATATATCTTCCTCTATTGGCATAGGAAGATGGACTTTGTTTTGTTCACCACACTATCCCTGGCACACAGGTGTTTCATAAAATTCGTTGAATGTATAACAACTATTTGAATGAGAAATATCTTCTTTCCTGCTTAAAAGCAGCCCTTTACACTGCCGTGTATAATGTACATTAAAAAAAACAAAAAAACAAAAAAAGGCAACCTCCCCAAATTTAAATTATTAATTTCTTGGAGAAAAATGACTACAGTCTATCCATTTTTTCCTATACAAAGTGATCCTTCCCACAACTCTAGCATTCCTGAAGCTGGAGGGTACAAGCTTCTCTTTGGACAAACATTCTCAAGAATTTACTACAAATATAGATTCACTTAAATATTTTGAAGAATAGACTGAGTTGTTTTCTGGGATTTTCACTAAGTAAAGCCTCTGGACAGATATCCTTCTGACTTAGACACATACACACAAAATCGTATATATATATTCAAATAAAAATAAGTCCTCAAATCTTACCTGTGGATTTTCCAGTATTCGTTTAACACCATCGACAAGATGAGAGAGAAACTTGGCCCTCTCTGCGTTGTTAAACAAGGATCTTCTGACCGAGGCGATTTGTACTAAGCAGGATAATACCTAAAAATGGCATCACCCAAACACCACTGATTTTAGACTGTACAGTGATTTTTACAATCTTTTCTGATCCTGTAACATGCTTCTTTACATATGCCACTAGTTCTGTCCTTTCAACCCTGCTACAATTACAATAATAAAGAAAGATTAAGGAGGGTATAGCTTGGGATACCTGAAGCAACTTTATTAAACTTGAAAATAAATAAATAAAAAAGGGCATTACATTCAATTTGATCATAACAACTACCTAAATTCACACTTTGGAAATTCACTTAGGCATTATTCTTTAATCACCTCAATGGCTGCTTCCTTGATTCTTGTTAAGATATATATATTTAAGGCTTGAAAATACCAAGCAATTCAGTTTAAATAAAGCTTTAGATTTAGTTTTTCCCCCTGACCTTTTGGCTAAATTAGGCTTTGCTAAGTAGTGCTACAATGAAATAACCAAGTATTATTTGTGCTATGAAAAAAACTAACTTTTATGCTGAAAACATTTTACCCCTTTCCTATTGAGCTAGATATTTACATTCTTTGCCCCATCAGATCTATTTCCTACCCTTCTCCACCCTGCTCTGTTCCTTGGGAGGCTGGCTCTGTGACTAACAATAGCCAAGCTCCCTTCCCTCTTACTTCTAGTTGGCATTAGTCACTGCAAAGTACCACAAGGAGATGAGGAGGAAAGCAGTGCCACCCAGCTGGGCATGGCTGGCAGCCTCTCCACCTCTGCTGTACAGCCCGAGTCTAGGTTGCAACCCTAGACCACAACCCCCGCTTTCTCCAGAGCTCCCACCTTGCCTCTTGAAGCTACCCACAATTGCTCACCCCAGCGGGTACAGTCAATCCTGTTGCTGGACTTCCTTAATTTTGCCCATATCTTTATAAAAAGCCCTTTCATTAATTACCTTTCTTGAGCACATTATCTTTTCCTATAGCAAGCTTGATAAAAACCGCACTGAATTTGTGCTTTGCTCAAGCAAAGGTCTACATTAATTTGGAGAAGTACTACAATTGACCAGGAAAGTATTCGCTGTTGAAACACTATGTAAAATACCCATTACTTCACTATGCTTTCTTTGTATGTTTTGCACAACAGTATTTTACCCCAACAATCTGAAATAACAGACCTACATCTTTTAGGAATTGAATGAGTTTTGCAATTTGAGGAGTTTAATTATTGCTTTAAAAGAGAGAGACATCATTCCCAAGAGCTTTCATATGCTACTTAGAAATAAGTATGCACCTGTGAACCCAAAGGTCTCTGGTTCAATTCCCAATCAGGGCACACATAACCAGGTTGCAAGCTGGAGGCAGGTGAAAGGCAACCACACACTGCTGTCTCTCTACCTCTCTCCTTTCCCCTCTCTCTAAAAATAATAAATAAAATCTTAAAAAGAAAAAAAAAAGTACTCAAATTTGCCTTCCCATTAAAGCTTCTTTGTATCCTTTATGACTGAAGGATTTTCCAGACTTTTCTCACTCATGACAAACTTCAGCTCACCATAAGGTGAAGCCCCATTCTCTAGCCTGTGACAATTTGAAGTTTAAAGTCAAGACGAGACCAAAAGAACTTGACATCAGCAGCAATTTGTCATTAAACAGGGGTAATTTTAAAAGAGTCAAGACTTCATAGCAATAACTTTTAAACTATAAGCTACATCCTGGGTAGATAACCAACTCTGCTATTTCCATGCTTTCATTCTGTGATTTTGTACAAAATAAGCATGAGGCTCATGTACCATTGCCACTCTCTATAAATGTTTGCTTTATAAATTGACTCACCAGAGGTGAAAATGAAGGAGGGATGGAATGATACAGGTCAAAAAACAGCTGCAGAGTTGAAGAGTCTAAGAATGCTGGAAAAGAGACATGGAGTACTTTACCGAGGATGTCTGCACACTGCCACTGGCACTGTATGTTATGGAGCTTATGTTTCTGCTTTCTTGTCTTACAGAATATGTCCTTTGAAAGTGACAAGCTAATAGGAGCTGTTTTCCTTTTTAAAGGACTAGTTTTCAGCTTTTCTGAGAAATAGATTCATTCTTCTGATGGTCACAGAACTTAAAGACAACCAGAGCTCTATTCATAGCAAGAGATTTTTGAGGACTGGGTATGCGTTATAGCCACAGAGTGAGTAGACTTTAATTCGAGAGTAGGGGGAGGGTCTTGGGTATTTAGGTGGACTGAGGTATAGGGGGGATTAAGAATATGTGAGAAGTAACTTTTGCAAAGGATATGTTGGGGATTAATAGTTCATATTGCTCTCAGTATAACTCAGGTGCTTGAGATTAGCAGCAATCCCTTTCCTGAGGCTGCCTCTTTTTCTTGGTCAGGACTTTACAGTCTATAGTCTATATTCTAGCCGGTCTTGACGTGTGGTAGGGCCTCTGATTGTTACATTCAGGGCTGATTTTGAGTGTCCACCCCCAGGTAGGCTGGGCTTTCTGCAGCCTGCCTGGGTGTTAGGGCTGCTGGTATTCTGGAGCCTGCAGGGAGCCCCTTCCCACTCCTGGTGGAGGTTCCTGCCCAGGAGGAGCACCCAGCACCCCCATAGCAAGAGATTTTTATCCTTAGGAACACACAAATATAAGTGCATGTTCTTTTGCTTGATTTTGTTTTTAAAGGTAGACTTCGCCTCAATCGAACATCTCTAGGTGGCTGATGTAAGAAGGTCAAAGTCACACTGGTGAGTAATTATGAGTTTTTCCAGACTGGGGGAATCTAGAAGATCTTCCAAGAACTTCTCTCTCACTTTATAAAGATAGATGTTGAAATTCTGAATGTTCTTGTACAGTAAGCAAGGAACTGCCTGGGGTCCTTTAGATCATCCTACAGATGCTTTGTGAGCTGAGCAGCAGCCTGTTTCAGGTATGGGACTCTCTTACCTGATCTCCAGCTGGTGGGAATCTGCACTGTGCACAGGTCATCTGAGGACTCATCAGTAGATGTGCCGATGAAATCAAAGTTCAGGCAGTTGTGAGTGAGTTTGAGCAGCTGCATGAGCAAACCATGCTGACTTTCATCATTCAAGTTTAGATTCTTTCCAGAGGCCTGTTAAAATTACCATACAATGAGCCCCAAACAATTACTCCTTTCTTCTAAGCCTGCTATCAGACTCACAAGCAGGCTGTTGAGCCAGAAAAGAAGGGCCATATTTCAACACATAAAAGCAATGTTTCTCTGCCACAAGATGCTGTGCTTCTATTACCTTAATGTTTCTATGAAAATGCTAGCTCCTTATTTGGTACTACAACGTATTTACCATAAAACATGAAGCTGGTATATTTAAAGAAATCTCTCTTTTTTTTTTGAAATCTCCTTTTTGCCACTTATTCTTTACACATAGACACAGTGGCCACAGGGCAGCCTGAAGCTATACCTGTGGTTACTTTGTCTGTATGTGAAATTCTAGTTATTTCTAGACAGGGTTAAGATTAAACCCTAAGAAGGAGTTCTAGTAAGTTTGATATCCTGTCCTAGCTTCCTTCCTCTTTTTAGTATTATCATCATTAGCATCAACAAAAATCTTTCAAATAAAACTTAATATAAAATCCTCAGTGAACTTGATTTATTCACTTACAGTTTACCTGCCTATAGCTCAATGCTGGTCCATAGCTACTTGGACTCTCATAATCAAAGTTCATACCAGCCATGACCCTGGTGATTGGCTGGCTGATTGCTTTTAATAGTGTCAGTGAGGAGGATGCAAGCCTCAGTTTTCTCAAAAGTGTTTCCTTTCAAAGGGGCACAGCAACTTTTTTTAGGCAGCTTGCCCAACCTGAGTACTGTTTGGGAATTCTGAGATAAGTAGGTAACTGAGGAAAAAGATGGACATCATTAAGTGGAATGACAGAAAGAATCCAAACTGGTTTCTAAAATAAAAACCAAGACACACTGGAAAGTGAGAACAAGAACCAAAAAATCCCAAATCGCTCAAATGAATAAAGAGCCTGAGGCTAATCCCATTTAGTTTTCTATAGGGACAAAGCAGGCAAACATTGTTATAAATGTGCAGAAGCATGCAAGTTAACATTTCTTAGTCCAACTCTATCAATAAATGAACTGAAATAACAACTTTTCTATTTTAAAACAGGTAATTTCCTTATGTGATACTGTCTACCCCTTCAGGTTATGAAATCTAAATAGATGTTAAAAATTCAAAACGTGCTTTTCCTCACAGATGTTGCTTGTTTATTTGCCGCTTTTAGCTCAGTAGGGGACAGGGAGTCAGCCTAGTTTTAGTGTTAACAATGTAATTGGAGTCTGCTTTCAGAGCATTGCCGCTAACATGCTTTTATTCATATAGGAAGATTTTATGTAGGTATAAAAAAGTAAACGACAGAATCTCAAACTTGGTAAACTAGATTCCTTTAATACACTGTTGAGCGGCAATTTTATACAAAAGCTAATGCAAGTGCAAACATGAGTTAACTCCTGTAGCAAACTACACTAACATATTGACCAGCAATTTTATAGCAAAAGCTAATCCAAGTGCAAGCACGAGTTAGCTTGTTATTGGTCAACGTCTGGGCTTGAAAACAAGTTTTTTTTTGTGACAAGTCAACAGTGTGTTAAGATAGGAGCACAGGTAAGTGTTACTTTATTGACCTTATGTAGGGAGATAGATCTGAAATAGAGAAATAGAGACAATCCTTTCTCTACCATCAGTGGTCAGTCAGGCAAATTTCTTCAGCATCTCGGACACAGGTGTTATATGAGAGATGATGATGATTAAAAAGGTGGATGTGGGGTCCATTAAAAACTGATATTTAACAAGTGTCTAGTCATTCTCATCCTTTCAAAATGAACAAGGAAGCCAGATCCAACCTAAAATCTCACCTGTTTTAGTAAATTGCAGGAAAGTGTGAAGATATCAAATAATGATGAATCCCGGAAAGAAGAGGCTATTTTTCTGTGCTTGGTTAAAGGATGAGTGGTGTCTGCCTATGCAGAAAAATAAACCAATGCAAGTTTTAGAATTAACTGCAAAGAAAAAAAAATTTCATGCAGAATTCAAATAAACTAGAATGATTTCCGGTAAGAGCAACATAAGTATAAAATACATTTTAAAATCATTTAAATTACTATGAAATCATATAAAGTGAGAGCATGAAAGAACAACAAGCTGTTAATTGCTAGGGTATCATGTCTCTAGAGCTTACAGAGGGAAGACTGAAAAAGGAATCAGTGTCTCCATTGCAAAGTTTTAATTTCCGCTGCACTTAGGTAAAATTTAACAAATTTTGGCAGATACTACTAATAATTACTATTACGTTGCTTTGTGGTTTAGTTTCAAAAACAGACAGTAGCAAGGCTTGGGTTTTGGTAAGTAGTCCACAGGGCTGAAGCTACTGCAGAGTTTCTAAAAAACAATCATTAACTAACAATGACTTAAATGACAAATGACAACAACAGCCTGTAACTCCTCTCCTTCCCCTCTAACTTATTCATTTCTACATGAAGTCTAACCACAGAAGTAACACTTTAATTTAATGATTGTACTGGTTACTTATTCTGCTGTTTTTGTTTTTTCAGCCACATTTTAAAGGTTTTTGTGGTTAAGGACTAAATCTTTTACTTCTTTAGCATGCCCTCCATTCCTCTCACATAGTAGTTTCTCAACAGTGGAATAAAGAAACTTCAAGGTTGTCAAGGGTCCAATTGAAAGCTTAAATCTCTTCTATATACTGATCAATTTATCACAAAGAGAGCTGCTCTTTTGGCTTTTGGCACATTAAAGAATAATGAGGCAAGGTTTCTGACAGACAACCAAGTTATGGGTCCTCCTTGATTTTATTTCTAAGTTCAAATAGGAATGGTAACAGAAATACATTTTCTGATCTGAATCTGACAAACCCCTGAATAACCCCACAGAAAATTAAGTTATGTAAAGCTTCAAAATACTCTTCAATTCATTTCAGTATCACTATGTTATCATAAATGTCTTAGATAAATAAGCCACTGCTATATTATACATCATATACCACATATAATTTACTATGCTGACCATAATATGGAGAATAATTACATTAAATCTGTTACATTTCTACTGTTTTCTTTAAAAAGACAAGTAAAATTTTAATTTATTTTTTAACTATCAACACTGTACTTAGTTAATGTATGCTCTCTGACTAGAGGTAACAGTAGTGAAATGAGAAGTTATTAACAGTACAGGCTCTGGAATAAGAACATGTGGGTTCAAGTTCAGATGCTGCTGCCTGATAACTGTTGACACTAGACAAGTTATATAGCCTTTATGTACCTCAGTTTCCCTCTCTAGAAAATGGGATAACCACAGTACCTATCTAGGACTATTGTGAGAATGAAGTTAATACACATGCTTAGAACAGGACCTGTCACATAGTATGTACTCAAATGTAAAAGCTATTATAATAATTATTGACCGCAATGGGGATTGTATGTGACAGTACAGACTCCAGATTTTAATAGGTTAAGCAAGTATACTTAAAATAGTATCAGTTCACAGTTAAAATTTTTCATGGGTTAATAAAAATATCTGCATAAATATGAGCAATAGCAACAGTAATGCCAATGTAATTATTAGCCAACAACTGAAGGGTGAGATATTACAACTCATATTAATACTGGCCTGTTCATCAATTTTAAATTTTAGCTTGATACAAAAGTAAATGACTGAAAAAATATTAGCCAGAGAGAAAGAAAGCCACTGGCATTTCCTCTGTAGTGATCCGAACCATCAATGACTAAAAAATTATCTGGTGTTTAGTAGAATGTGTTATGCATTCTGAAAAGATTACCAGCAAAATCTTTAATACTAGATACGATAATTAATTTTTAAGTAATTATAAACACGCATTAACGTATACAGCAGAAGAGGCACACAATGATGCTGGTTCTACTTCTGTGGTTCCTTTTTCTGGTCTCATTCTTTTTCATTAAGAAATTATTTAATTAAGGTTTTGACTTAGGACCATTACTTGCATCTCTAATAACGAACATGAATATCAGTGTGGAAAGCTGAGATGGCGATAAAATATACTAAAGACAAAAGGGGATCAGGACAAAAAGAATGATGTAGGTTGTACTTACAGAGGAAAGTCCAATGCAACTATTTTGTTTTAAAGGGGCATTAATCACTTACCGCAAAAGCACACAACTGCCAAAAAAGGTCATCCCACATGGAGCAGAAAACAACAATACTAAGAGAAAACATGGCACTTACTTCAATGAGGAAGGCTGTAGCACTTACTTGATTAATTTCATTGGTTAGTTGAGATAAAATTGTGACACCAATGATGCAGTATTCAACACTATCCTGGTTAAAAAAATGTAAAGCAGAAAGGTGGTGTGAAGTTGATTTCAGTGTTGGAAATGCAAGTCATCCTTTAGAAATGACAGAATCATGTATTGCTACTAAAACTGCCTAGATAAAGTGGCATGCAATTGCATTTTAAAACTGCTGCTTTGCAGGACTTAAAACCTAATTGCCATTAAGGAAGACTGCTAAATCTGACTTTATCAAAATTGGAACTTTCATATTTTAAAAAGAATCACAAACATTACATCATGCAGATTAGAAAAAGAGAAAGTGGCTAAACACTTAAGACAAATTACAAATGAATGTGTAACCTAATTTACAAAGAAACTGTATATAACAAGAAAAAGGCAAAGGGCCTGATTAAAAAATGTACAAAAGATATAAATAAGTTCATAGAAAAACGCAAATTAAGTAGTAAACTGACATATGAAAAACTGCTCCATCCCATTCGTAACTCAAATGCTGAGATACCAGTTCTTTTTACCTATTAAATTAGAAAAATAAAAAATGTTGAGCTCCCAAGGTGGAGGACAAGGACATAGGTGCCTTTTAATTGCTGGAAGCAGCAGTTTTTTTAAGGTGATTTGGAAATAACATGAAAAGCAAAAATACACATATTCTTTTGATTGAATAATTCCAATAATCCCTACATTTATTTAAAATATGACAAGATATATATGTAGATCTATATCTATCTGAACGGTCAGAAGTATTTATTTAATAGTTTTCCAGTCCAAATAAATAAAAAAAGGCACACTCCCCCTCCTGGGAGGACACCCGCGCCTTTCCCTTCTCCCTTTTCTTCCCCAACACGTGTGTATCTCCTAAACTCTTAAGGGTCCCCATGAGACTTGCAACCAGGGGAGCAACAGGCAGCAGCAGCTACTCCCAGGTTAATTCACCTGAATCTATCCCCAAGGCCTCCTTTTCTCTGACTTTTAGTGAGCTGACAGCAACCTGGCCTTGGCTCACTTCTTTCCCATAATGTTTCTAGAGAGCGAGAGCAGCTCCATCTAATCTATGTTGCTACTTCGGTCCTAGGTCCTTGTTTGTTGCGCTGCCTCCAGCTTTAATAAATGTACCCTCAAGCCCTAGCTGGTGGCTCAGTTGCTTGGAGCATCATCCCATACACCAAATTGCAGGTCCTCCACCCTGCCCCCTTCCTCTCTCTCAACTCAATTAAGTGAACTCTCAAAAACAAAACATAACAAAAAACTAAATGTCTACCCATAAGAGATCAGTTAATTAAAATTATGGTATTTTAGATCAGAATACTATGCAGGCATTAGAAAGCATAAGGGATGTTTGCTTATGCTAACATATAAATATGCAAAGCCAACACAGTAAGGGGAAAAAAGACACAGAGGAGAAAAAGTAATTCTATTTTTGTGTACTTTGTAAATAGAACAGAATATAACTAAGTATATACATGTTGCTTCTCCCATCCATTCCTATTATGTTAAATAGATACATCATACCTGTAAAAACCTTGTGACGTCTGTGATTGCATTTCTGAAGACATAGTCATCCTTCTGACAGTCAAACCAGCCCAGTTTTGTGATTCTGGCATATAACTGGATAAGAGCTTGTGTCACGAAAGTAGCCAACTTTGGCCGAGTGGCAAGGTAGTTGAGCACATAGTTCCCTATAAAACAAAAACAATCCATAGGATAGAAAGCTCTGCCAGGGAAGGGCATGCTTCTTTAAATGCATGAAATGTCCAAGAAATGGTAAATTTCTACTGTTAACCCTAAACTCTTTTTAATTCTTCATGCTACTGAGAAATGGGACTTAGAATTTAAGATTTAGGCTTTTCAACTGAGAATTGTATACTTGTCACAATGAAGAATCTGAAGTACAGCAGCAGCAGCAGCCTTGAGTCTACGTCTAGATGGTTAAAATACATGGTCTGCAAAGAATTCAAAATCCTTAACAATGTTTTTCTTGGTTATTACTGGCAGTAAAGACTAAATGAAAGAAATCTTTTGACAACAAAAGCGTTCATCTAAAATTATTTTGGGCACTCTTTACTTCATAACCTGAAAATTGGGGGTGGGGGCTGTGTTCCATAGATTCTGTACACTTAACAAGTTCAGAACATTATCAAACAAGCAACATACATTTCACTGTTACCAGCACATCAGTAAACAAACTTAGTATGTTCAGAAGAGAACAGATGATTCTCTACTTACGGATATCTATTCGTTGCTCCAATGGCAGAGGGTTGTTCGTGCGTGATACAAGTTTTGTAAGGCATGTAGCTGCCAGTAACTGGGAATACGATGACTGTGAAAAGAGGGGGAGTCAGTCATATGGCTTTTTAACCTGGAGATTTGTGCTCAGATTCAAGAAAAATTAGTTTTGCTATATTTAATCTTTCAGATTTGGAGTGTCAATCACTCTACTTGTAGCATATGTGCTTATTTAGCTGATTTTGGCCATGAACAAGGAGAGGCGGGATCAAGTGAAGCTGATCAACCTGAATCCAACATCTCCATCCCTTCAGGGGGCAGATGGTAGAGGGGGTCTTTTCAGAAAAACACTGACATTTTTGGAATATAAATCTCTTCTTTCATTTAAACAAAGAAATCTCTTATCAATAACTGTGTTAATGTTTCAAAAAGTT
Source organism: Noctilio leporinus (assembly GCA_004026585.1). Classification (NCBI taxonomy): domain Eukaryota; kingdom Metazoa; phylum Chordata; class Mammalia; order Chiroptera; family Noctilionidae; genus Noctilio; species Noctilio leporinus. The sequence goes on from PVIW01001035.1 coordinate 265,361, forward strand.
TCACCTCAAAATACCCCTACAGTATGGTAGAAAGAAAGTATTAGAGGGAACCACCACATTATGCTGTACAGTTAAACCCCAAATTATGTCTTCCTACCAGGATAGCTATCAATCAGCCACAGCTTTGTAAACTATATATGCTAGTTTAAAAGTAAATTTATAACAATTACTTATGAGAAAGAAATGCCACAGCAATGGAACAGTATCACCATATTCTCAAGTGTGGATTTTAGTGAATTTTAACCTTTTGGAAAGTCAGAATAATCTATCTGATCATAATGTGTGAATCCCACGTGGCCACATTACATAATGTCATGTAACAGAGACAGACTCAGAAACATTAAAATAATTAAATTAAGAACAAAGGATAATTTTCTGTGAAACCAAAGTCCTCAAGATGGTAGGCCATCCATTGTTATTACATAATAGCATCAGTTATAAAAATGATTTCAGCTTAAGGAATAAAAATTATAAAAGTGATTTTGACATGTGACTCTTACTCAGTGCCCCTGGAACATGGTTTAAATTGATCAGAGCAGGTGTGTCAATCACTAATAATGCCAGAGAGGCTACTATAACTGTATCATATGGTGTATAACTATATACTGTATAACATGCAAATGATCTTGACATATAATTCCAATTAATCTGCTAAATCACTAAGAAGTCAACAGAGATTAAAAAGAAAGACTTGACAGAGGGGAGCAAAAAAGGGATGGATGTAATACAACAACAATAAAATTAAAAAATAAATAAATAAATAAAATAAAAAGAAAGACTTCACTATATAATTATTTTTAGCACTGCACTAATCCTATTTATTCCACTGTCAACAGAAGGATATCGAATTAACACAGTGTCAGCAATGATGCTATAGGGCTCCAGCGGGAGTCAACTGGAAAACCTGGTTGTGCACCTTCCATAGTACAAATCTAAGTGAATCAAAGTTACGTTTGAGTGATTGAATAGGTATCTATAAAATACTACATGTGAAAACTGAATATACACCATGCAACCTTTGATCATGACAGTAACCTTCAGATGCCTGGAAAAAGAATTAGCTTACCAGCAGTTACTAAAGGATAATTTTTAGACAACCATATTGGTTCTATTTACTGCATAATGCTGTAACACTACCAAAGAAAATTAAAAAATGGAGTAATCTAAAATTCTACTCTTAACAAATTAGTTGCTTTCATTCTTTTCACATTTCCTTCTAGTCATAGGTACAATACTAGCTGCTAGTCTGATCTGAATTCTTACTCTCAATGCCCTTTCATGGTACCTTGTTTGGATACCCTTCCTGAGACGCCCCATCTTGCCAGAATTACTAATTTAAAACTATAATTTTCATTGTCAAGACCATTCCCCCCTAAACTTCTAAGGCAATAAGCAGCTATAGTACATAGGAGGAGAAACAGAGAAGGCTGGGCGATCTTCTAAAGTGACATGGAGTTTGTGGATAAGAAAGATCATTTACATATAGCCCTGTTTTCTTTGTGAAGAGGTAGTACTTAAGAGTAAACAGCAGAAAAAGAGAGTCCTAGAAATTATTCAAGATGAAAAACTACAGGACAAAATACATGTTCAATGAGATTTTTACTGATGGTCTTCTTTTCTGTTTTTGCTAGCCTAGCAGGTATGGTGCTTTTTAAAAGGGAAATTAAGTCCTGGCTGGTGTGGCTCAGTGGACTGAATGGCGGGCAGCCTGTGAACTGAAAGGTCACCAGTTTGACTCTCAGGGCAGATGCCTGGGTGGGAGACCAGGTCCCGAGTTGGGGGTGTGTGAGAGGCAACCAATTGCACATTGATGTTTCTTTTTCCCTTCCTTCCCTTCTCTCTAAAAATAAATAAATAAAACCTTCTATTAAAAATAAAGTAAAAATGGAATTAAGATGGCAGAGTCAAGGAACGGAAGTGACCCCAATCCACCCCTATACCAAAGTATGTATTTTAAAACCTCTGTTACCCTTCAGGATTTTCCAAATCTTACGTACACTTCCTCTTTCGAGGAGTAGCTGGCACTTGCTCAGGCAGTCAGGGCTGTTGGTGAATTCAACCAAGGCTTTCTCCGCCTGGAGTCGAGTGGTTGTATCTGTGGTTTCATACAGCTGTTTGCACAGATTCTCTAGCTGGGCCAGGCTCTGGAAAAGATCAGTCAAGAAAGAAATCAGGATAGCCTACTATGTAGGCTCAAAGTTACTGAACAAATAGGAATAATAATCAATGAACAGAGACTTGCTTTTCAACTGAGAAGCTGGGTGACCTTTATCTAATAATATCCATTTATACCTCTCTTTATTTGATGCTTTAGAAGACAAAATGACAGAACACCTAATCAACCTATGTATTTTTTCAGTTACTCCCTTAAAGACCAATCACAAATGATACATTCTTCTCTTTGAAAATACCCACTCTCCTAACCTTTTCCAAAAGGCTTCCAAATAAAAATTCAGAATTTCCTTGTTTGCCATCATGAATACTAGCAGCACTACTGTAAAATTAAGTACCTAAACACACTACAGGTGTCACATTTATCTTTACATCATTTTAAATATTTTTCCTTTGCCAAATAGCTGTTAGTTCACAATTCCGAGCACGCACGAAGATAGCCAACGTCTGAGAATACTTCAGAACGCATATACGCACCTTCCTCCCCGGGTCCCGCATGGCTCAAGTTCCGCAGACTCTCTGCTGCTGTACTTTAAATTCTTGCTGATTCCAAATTTAAAATGACAGGGTCAAAATAAATTCAACCCTAACATATGCTCACACAGATAAGACAAGGGAAACACCCCCAACAAACCCTTTTTGCCAAATCTTGAACTAGTGCCAAGGAGGCAGGAAGGGGATGGGTGTGTACTTTGGTCAAAACCCCAAAGGGACATAAATCTCCTTCCACTTAATGCGGTGTTTAAAAGCAAAGAGGAAAGACTTAGTAAGAGCTGATTTAACGATTACCTTTCACGAACTGGAGAAGAGGACAAACATCTGTTAGTTTTTAAAGGAATTGTTTGGACTTTAAGAAGTTTTCTGTAGTAGCAAGGAGGATTTAGTTTAGGTCAAGGAATCCTACTATTAGCAATGACAATTCTGATAAGAATGAACATAATAATAATCAACAAACAAACCTGGGTAAATAACCTAAAACACATTACACACCCAGTTTGCCCAAGGCTTTTACTATTTCTTCATTTCACTAGGCTGTGACTATAAATCACAGCTTTCCCACTAAGCAGGAAAGCCCTTAGGGCAGGATACCTATTTTACTAAACATGATTAATAAATTTGAAACATTAATCTAAAGTAAACAACAAAGACAAATAGTGACACAATAAGATCATCAGCCTGGCTTCAGAGAGCGGCCTCCGTCCCCCCAACAAATACTACAACCCCTACTCCAGAGTAAATCAAAATAAACCACCAGTCAGTCACAACATCTTGGGAATCTGATCAGGCTTCTGTTTAATTGGTTCCTTTCTGCTTCCACTTAATACCTTCTCCAATTTAAAAGTACAGAGAAAACCATACTTGCAAAGATCTTAAGGAACAGCTCTAGACCCAGTACCTAGATTTTTTTCACATAGCGTACTTATAAACACAAGGAATTAATCACATATATTCCATAAAATACATATGAAAGTCAGTGATCTACTTGCCAACACTGGCTCAAGGCCCTACTGACAAATAAATCAGTTTAATTATAAATGCCCACATTCCTAAGCAGGGGGTTAAATCTCCCTCTCAAGGTTTTGTTTCAACATAGCAGGCAAGCTTTCTCCCCAACCTGTAAAATGATTCACTTAAAAGAAAGGGAACAAATTATTTATAAATAGGTAACTCAGAAGACATCAACAGAAAGGCACCCTAACTAAATGGGAAGTAGCTATAACATCGGGTATTTGCCATTGGGGAGCAGCAGCAGCCTCACCGCCTCCACACAAGCTTTCCCATACCTTGCACAGATTTCCCTGAGCAGTCTTGCTGCTCAAGTACAGGGATATCCTTCAAATCCCATCAGTCAGTGCCTGGCAGCACCTCCAGTGCAACTCTTGTTTATGTTTATTACAACCAAGTTGTTCCAATGACAATGGCTAAGCATCTGTCACCAGTGGTTCCTCATAGCCAAAAACAGACATGGAAGGTTATGGTGGGCTTTTCGTTGTTGTTTTGTTTTGCTTTAATTTAGCAGGGAAAAACATACTGCAGGGTAAGTCTGGAAATAAGTTTTCAGCTCAGGAAACAAGACTGTTTAAAAATCAAAAAAGTAATTTGACCATTCACAAAAAAAGTTTGAAGAACTAGAGCTCTATTTGTTTGTTTCTAGAAGGGCAGATAGGAAACAATTTTGTTTTCACAGCAATTAGCAAACCACGTAAAAATCCACAAGGTTAGGAGTCATTACATTTGAATTGCCCATACTCCTCATGGAAGGAGAGGGGCTGAGATGTACATTACTTCATTTTGGATCTTCATGTTTCTAAAGCAAATATCATAGTATAGAGTATTTTGAATCACCTTTTTTTTTCTGGACCCAGAATAAAATAATTTATTCTGCAATTATTTGATTAGATATTAAGAGCAGTACTTCACATTTAGGATAGCAATAACACACCCCAGCATCCTCCCTCTTTGCTGGGTGTGACACCTCCTCCCATTCACCAGTTCTCACTAAGCATGGATATCATCCTGTGATGCCAGTTCAGTCACACAGAAACCTCCAAAGAAGAATGCCTATTTTTTATTCCTGAGATCGCCAAACCTATAATCCACAGAGAAGCTTCCATCTGGTCCCACAGCAAAAGAAAAGCCGGTTTGGGTGAAATACTTCATAGAACTGAAAGGTGATCTTTAAGTAACAAAGCACTGCTTTAGTAGAAAAAACTCAAGGTGATCAAACCCCCAACCCTAGATCACAATGATTTCACCTACAATAGTTACAATGAAAAGTATTAAAAAATGTATCTTGCCCTGGCTGGTGGTGTAGTGAATAAGGTGCTGACCTGCGAACCCAAAGGTCGCTGGTTCGATTCAGTCAGGGCATATAACCAGGTTGCAAGCCAGGTCTCCAGCCAGCTGGGGGTTGGCGAAAGGCAACCATACACTGATGTCTCTCTCCCTCTCCGCCTCTCTCCCTTCCTCTTTCTCTCTCTCCCTTAAAATAAAAAAAAAAAATGTATCTATCGGTTGAGACTATGAACCTCAAAATATAATTTATCTGAAGAGTTACCTCTAGATTAGAAGAAAATGAAAATTTTGTTTGTTAGATGTCATACTATTTCACAAAATAAAATACCTTGGAATTTATTTTTATTAATTTGTAAAATATGCTTTTTAAAAACCTAATAAAATGTATTTTTAAATTATTCAATTCTTTAAAGAAAAAAAATCCACCTGGAGCTTCACAATCAAGAGACTAGGATACTTCCTCTGAGGATTGATTTGATGACATTCCCAGCAACACCAACTACCAAACTAGAAAACTATCATAAGCCTTGGATGACCAGTGAGATTCCAGGTAGCACATCCTTAACCTGATAGGTACCTGAACCACCTGAACATTACAAAGGTTAAAGGGCAGGCTCAAACCAGAGAAGCTCTCATGAAGAGTATGGTGTAGAATTATCAATTTGAGAGCTGAATTTTTATGATTAAGATGTCTTAAATACAAAAAGAATTACTGGAGAAAAAAAATCAAGCCACTTTCAAACTGCTTATAAACTTCCTTAATTTAGATTTTCCTAACTAGAATTCTATGTATACTTCTATGCATACTGCAACTGCCAGAAAGTAAACCATTCTTTTTTTCAAAAAGATTTTATTCATTATTTTTAGAGAAGGGCAGGGAGGAGAAAGGAAGGGAGAGAAGCATTAATGCATGGTTGTCCTTCACCTGCCTCCAGCTAAGGACCTGGCTGGAGACCTGGCTTGCAACCGAACCTGCAACCTTTGGGTTCGCAGGCCACCGGCCAGGGCTCCATAAATAAGATTAAATCAGTGATATACTAATTACATTTTACTTTTTTGTCTAGTCAATAGGCATTCTTATTGTCAGTAAGTAACCAATTATCATAGATAATATTTAAAACTAAAAATTCACTAACAATAATTACTGACAGCTTAAAACACAAGTGGGAAAGCAGTATGTAGAGTATATTGTTTAATAAATATTAGCAAACTCACAGAAGAAAATCCAGATGAATACAAATCAAACAATCATCTCTGGAGGTGAGATTACGGGAGACTTGCAATTTCTATGTTATATATAGTTCCATAATTTTTGAGTTTTGGACCATAACCGTATATTACTTATAAGCAGAAAAAACCCGCAAACAAACCCAAAACTGGATAGAGGTAGTGCAAATTTAAGCCACATTCTTTTTCTATATTGACTCTTCTAATTAGGAACATATTACTAATTAAAAGCTGATTTCATTTCCAATCAGATTCATACACAAATTCATAAAACCAGGCTAAATTTTAAAAATGTATGTCTGTGTTTATTACCACTTTATTTTGCTCCTTCTTACCAATAATAAATGTTGATGGTTAAATGGCCTGAAAAGAACATTCCATGCAAGGTTTCCTCTTGTTTGTAAAGTAATCTAGAAGGCAATCTTGTAGGCCAAAGCTATTTTGGTTTCATATATACCTATTAGCAGATCTCTAGGATGTTACTGCAGTGGTGTCACTGGGGGGAAAGTAGATGGCTCTATGAGATGAGAATGTTTACACATGCAAACTATTTTTAAAAGTTAAAAAGCTTTACAAAGCCAGTACAAAGACTTGAATCTATACAAGGGGTCCTCCAAATGGCCAACAACAAAAGAAATGTTCTTCAGCACAAAAATTATCAGGAAATGGAAACTCAAACCACAGTGCAGTATCCATTAGAATGACTAAAATGAAAACGCCAAGACCAAGTGCTGGTTAGAATGTGAGACAACTGGAACTCACACACTACTAGAGCAGTCTGAGTTGGTTCAAACACATTGGAAAACCTGCAGTGTCCATGAAAGCCAAACATGGATGCCCTATAACCAGCCATTCCACTCCCTGGTAGGCACCAAGCAGATGTGTGTGCTAAATTCACACACACACACCAACAACACAACTACAAGAATTTCATGGCAGCACTTAATGTAATAGTTTCCAAACAAAGCCATCAATACTAATATGAATAAATGTTTCATTTCTTAATCTGCCTGCTGGTTTCAAAGGCAATGATTTTGAGAAAACCCATTGAATTGAACATTTATAATCTGTGTATTTTTTTTGTATGTTATACTTCAGTAAGAAGCTTCAAAAAAGATAGCTGAATGTCACAGCTTTCCCCAAATTCTCCAGATATTTATGCTCATCTATTTCTTTCTTTCTTTTTTTTTTCCAATGTATGGTTGCCTTTTACCTGCCTCCAGCCACGGACCTGGCTGGAGACCTGGCTTGTAACCTGGTCATGTGCCCTGACTGGGAATCGAATCAGCGACCTTTGGGTTAGCAGGCCGGTGCCTATCCACTATACCGCCAGCCAGGGCCTTGTCTATTTCTTTCTTACACTGCTGATCAATAATCAAAACTGCAGTTTAGATTCAGAATGTTTTAGTTTTCCATCAATTAATGCTTTTAGAACTATAACTCCTACATGATTTTCTCAGTAAATAAATAAGCTAAGACTGCTGAATGCAATAAAGGATATTTTATTTCTCAGAGTACCAAGAGGGTGAGTAAAAATTTTTGGTTGCAGAGGCTGTGTAATGTGTATTGCTGTAAAACAAGATAAAACACATACTTTTGGCAAGTGATAACACTATGCCAGAGCCTTGTATGCGTTAGATAAGAATGGCAAGTCTGCTAACATATGAGACTGCAGAACTCTACATTTCAAAATAGTAATGAATTCTAACTTGTAGTAAACACATGATTTTGCACTGTTAGTAATATGCAGCCCGAACACATGTAAACAAATTATTTCATGACATAAACAGTCAAACTAATGATGCCTGGTCACTTAATGACTTATAAACTGAACTCAACAGAATGAAAGCTGAAGTATAAGCTGAATTTTGTAAAGTATTAGTTTCAAAATGTTGTTCTCAAACCCGCCCACATTTTTGTTTTTCATCTGGTTTAAAGCTTGGGTTTTAAAGTTTGACATAGTTACCAATAATACCTGGTTTTCTAGCTTCCCATTAAAGATCAAAAGATCTGATTAACACTGGACCTGCATTTTTAAATGTCACTAATCAGATGACACTAGGAAGTCAGTGCCCAGGGCAGGCACCTCTAGTTCACCACAGTTCCTAAGTGCTTAACCCTGCAGACAGCTGAGTTTTCTTCCCTTGTTCTAACATCATTTTGCCTCATCCCAGGGGTTCACTCCAAGATGTCCAAGTTAAATAGTAGGCATATGGTAGCCCAACAGATTCTGGCTTAACTTTGGGTACTGACTTTTTGCAAATGTGATCTTTTGAGTACAAGGAATTACATAAAATTAACACAGAGAAAAGAAATTAGATTGAGAATTAAGCAATTTGGATACTGGTCTTTAGTAATTAACTCTGTAACTCTGGTCAAGTCAAGTTTCTTGAGCTTCAGTTTTCTCATGTGTAAAATATTACACTGGTTTTAAAAGACATTCCCAGTTCTAAAATGCTATGCTTGCAATATACTGTTCTTCCTACTTTAACCGTATAAATCAGGTTTAAAAGTAAACAAATATTAAAATGAAAATGATCATGAAAACAACAGGGCAAAAAAATTCTTTTTTTAAGGATTTTATTTATTATTTTTAGAGAGAGGGGGAGGAAGAGAGGCAGAGAGGGAGAGAAACATCAATGTATGGTTGCCTTTTACCTGCCTCCAGCTACAGAGCTGGGTGGAGACCTGGCTTGCAACCTGGTTATGTGCCCTGGCTGGGAATCAAACCAGCGACCTTTGGGTTCGCAGGCCGGCCCCTTATCCACTGTGTCACCAGCCAGGGCTCAAATTTTTTTAAAGAAGAGAATTACACTTAGAAAATAAATCAGGTAATAATCCTGCACATTCCCACTCACTGCAGCCTAGAAGCTTACAACTTCAAAGACCTAGAGACAAGAGGAACAAGAATCCCTTTGGAGTGGAGGGTCAGCACAGTGTAACAGTTAACACTTCAGATGCCAGACAAATCCCTACTAGACTATACACTAGCGGTGGGTGGGAATGATTAATTTACTTAAATCCTTCAAACTGGTTCCTTTCTTTTAAATAGAAATAACATCTACTTCACAAGGTTGTAAAAGATAAAATATATGTAAATTGTTAATGACTGAGTTTATTACTGGCTATATCCATTACAATGGATTACAATAGCTACTAAAAACTCAGGAAGGGGGGGAACAACAGCTTTTATAAGCGCATACATAAATGCATAGAAAACCTGAACTTTTTTTTTTTTTTAGAGGGTCTATTAATGCCTTTGCATGTAGGGTTACAGTTTAGTAAAACAACATGCCACAAAAATGTTATGTTTTGAAATAAATTTATTCTTATATGTAAATACATAAACATAGTCATTATTTTTTAACTTGTTCAAAAAAGTCTCCATTTGCTATAATAATAGACTTGAATCAACTTCGAAATCTTGAGCATCTTTATTCACGGACATCATAACGTTTTCAATCTTAGCTTTAACAGCTTCCTTATTGGAATGAGGTTGTTTATTAACTTCTCTCTCACAAATGTTGCATACATAATAGTCTAAAGGATTTGCATCTGGTGAACTAGGTGGCCAGATATCCTTTGACCAGAATTCAGGAACACTGACATAGAAATTCTTGCACGGTTTTGGCATTATGTGCTGGTGCACCATCTTGTTGGGAGATAAAATGACACCCATTTGTGACCTGCTTCATCCATGGTACAACTACTTCTCTCAAAATGTCAAGGTAAACATTAGCAGTCACCTTTAAGCCCTGTGGAAAAATTTGTGGGGTCCTGATTATCTCCTTAATTGCTGACAACACCTAACACCATCACTGTAGCAGGAAATTTTGTTTTCATGACAGTTGAGACTTCATTAAGATTCTCACAGAGCCACCTGTTGTTTCTTCTGGTGACTGTTTGGTCCTGCTGAAAAATCTATGCATTGGAGAAGAAAATCAGAGGGGTTTTTCTTTGGGATTTTTCCATTTTGTTAGCAGTGTCCTTGCTTTTTTCAAAGCACCTTTCCTTTGTCTACTGTGTCATAAACTGGCCTCTTCTAAGAACATACGATCTGTATCTGGTATCTTCGGCAATAATCTTGTGAACCACTGCATCAGACATCTGCAGTTCTCTTGCTATGGAGCGCATTGACTTTCTTGGATCTTCATTGATGATGTCCTGGATTCTGTGTACAATATCTGGACTTGTGCAATCCTTGTGTACCTTAATGCATTTTCCTTGGTGTGGCGACATCAGGATCAGCATCATACACCTTCATGCTGTCAACTGTATGTAAAGGGATGTTATTGAAGTCCACAATTTTCTTAGCAGTTTGCCCTGCATGCAGTCCAGAAATTATGGTTGCTTCTAACATTGTATTCCTTCAACATGACAGTTGCTCTCAGAATTTAATACTTTATATCTGAAACAATGATGTTAAATCATAACCTTAGAAACATAGTTTTTCAAAATTAATAAGAAAGCACGTGAAATAAGTAGATGCAAAGTTATTGCCACTTTATTGTACACACCCTGTACAACTGACCTTCATTCTTAGTGGATTCCACATTATAAATATACCTACTTGCTAAAATTTATTTGTATCCAAAAATCAATAATCACAGCAATTTTGCAGTCATTTGTGGACATGCAGAGAAGGGCAAAAAATTTGAGGAGCTTGCCTGACACACACATTCCCAACTGTTGCACAACAAGGCAATGCTTTCTGCCTTTTTTCAGCTCTCATACCATACACTAGTATGTCTCTTTTGTGTTTTATTTAGTACCACTTTTTTTTTTTTAATAGTTTGTGCTTTTTGTTGCCAACTTCACTGTTTAAAATGCCTGGCCCACGAGCACAATGCTGAAGTGCTCTCTAGTGTTCCTAAGCACAAGCAGACTGTGTGAAAATACGAATTACGTTAAGCTTCATGCAGGCGTATTAAATAAGGTACCTTTACACAGAAACACAAATAAAACAAGGTTCAAGTTTGGCTGATGACCAGAGGCTGGTAGAACCCAACCCTATATACCTTCTAGGGCAATGGTTCAGTACGTACTTGCTAATTTGAGTGTTCCTTGGCAACTTTACAGAACCAAACTACCATGAATAATGAGGATCAACTGTATTTCTGTCTTCAGTGGGTCATATTCAGTACATATTTCCCCACAGTAAAAAAATTATGTTACCACTGTTACAGACATTTGTTCAAATGAAGGAATTTATTAACTTATATAATGTCCCTATTAATGTCCATAATACTCAAATTCTTGCACAACTGACTCAAGTGTTTGCTTAAATTGTCATTTATGTTAATTATGTATTATGATTTTAGTTAATGAGCACTAATGTATATACTATATGTAAAGGAAAAAGTGTACCTTAGTGTTGGGCACATAGTAGGAGCTGCATGAAGATGTTTCGCAGAAGTGGATAAGCCTAACAACTCTTAACAAGCTTCTAAAGGGACTTGTATTAAAATGGCAGATTGATTATACATTTAATTTTGTTCCCTCCAAACTGAACTGAAACAACACTAAAGGAAAAAATTTTTTAAGTCATAATCCACAAGAACTATGACAGAAGAGTGGTCAATAGCAACAAAATTTTAGAATAAAAAAAAATTAGCAGTACTGACTTAACTGAATCAAGAAAGCCAAATCCCTTGCCAGTGGTGAGGGAAAACCAAGCTAATTTACACTCTGTGTTCAGATGTTAAGGTAAAATTGGGGGCAGGGGAAAGCAGGTAAAGTGAGGAAGAACAGGGAAAAATATTTTAGAGAAGTCAGAGTTCCAGATAGCTTTCCTTATTTAAGGCCTCTGAATGACCGCCCCATTTTCTCTGGACTGGGATTTACCAAGCACACTTGAAGATGTGGTCATCATTATTAGCTAACAGGATGATTAAGCAGCCATATGCACATCAAATGCCACCAAGCCCTACTTACAAGGTTCCTTCCACCCAGAAATGCTAGAGTCCAGAACTTACTCTTAAGGCGCAAGTGTTGGGAAGATTTCCCCCGAGGATTTCATTAGTCATAAATGAAATACCTAAAGATCCACTGATCAAGGGGTTACTCAAATAAACAGCAGTCAGATTACCCTACTGTGATGCCTCAAGAAGATAAGCTTCAACCCCCACACCCCACACACTTAAGACCCTCCAATCAGTTTTGTTGTCTCTTCAACTGGATTTTAAGCAAATAATCAAGGATTACCAAAGAAACAAACAAAAAAACTTTAATATGGCAGTGTTAAAAATAAGACAACAGACCCAGAATGAAGTTGCTATGCCAAGCCCCAAGTCATCAAACTGAGACTTTATGTCAGCTCTCCCAGAAATGGAATCTTAAACCAGTCAATCAGGAAAACTGCACTAACCTATCTGCCTTTCTGCCTGTGTGACTCCCTTGTTCCTGCTCTCTTCTACCTGGTAAGTCTCATTTTATACACCTCCACAGCGCTCCTTTCTATCTGCTAGACTGAATGCTGCCCAACTGCAATCGGTATTTGCTCAAATAAACTTAAAAACTTTAATGTCTCAGTTTATCTTTTAACAGTTTGAATCTAAACAAACACACAAAAAGTAACCTACCTAAAACAATGAGAAACTTCAGAAAGATGGAGACTTGAAAAAAAAAAGGGGTGGTGGTGGTATTTAAAACAAATATTAACATCACCAAAGGTAAGAAAATATATTGCAACTTTGGAATAACAAGAGGCTCTAAAAAAGAAATATTTAATGATCATAAAACAAGTTCTTAGAAATTAGAAATGCAACAGCAGAGACAACCATTCTATCAGGGAGTTGGAAAATAAAACTCTCTCAGAAAATAGAGAAAAAGCACCAAAATGAAAAATAAAAGGAAGTACAGATATAATCAGAGGCCTGGTCCTGGAGGCCCAACATCCAATTAACAAGAATTCCAGACACAGAGAACAGAGTGGAGTGAAAACATGATTCAAGAAAACATCTAGAACTGAGGAATATCAGTTGCCAAAACGAAAGGGTCTACTGAGTGCCTAGTATGTAATAGATGAAAATCAAGCCACACCTAAGGTTGTCACTGTGAAACCTCAGAAACCTGAGAGACAATAAGAAGATTCTATAAGCTGCCCTGGGGTTGGAACAAAAAACAAAAAATCCCAAGCCAGGTGACACATAAATGATGAGGGATCAGATGGCTCTGGACATCACAAAAGCAACAATGAAAATAAGCCACAAAACAACATCTGCAAGATTTTGAAGGAGAACAATCAATGAAGAGTGCTATACATAAGCCAACAAGTAACCAAGTGAGGCAAAACCAAGATGCTCTGGCCTGTAAGTCCACTGTGCTTCTATTAAGGAATGTGCTTCTTTCCAAAATGGGAGTAAAAAAGGTAAGCATGGAGTACAGGAGATGGTAACTATAACACAGGACAGGGACATCAAGGGGTCCCTAGGAAGATGGTGAAGGGAGATCCTAGCATGACAACTATGTGCTACCTATCCAGAGCAACCAGGTCTTATGCAAGCAAGATGGCTCAAGAGACAAGTCATCACCAAGATGCCTGCGGCCATTCAGGACAGAATACATAGGTGAAAATTCTTCTGCTAAAAAGCTTTCACCTTAATCCATGTTGAAATTTATAGAAAAGCCCTCAACTGCCAAAGCAGCCACTCTCCATTAAACTTTGGAAAGTTCTTCTACAGAGCTGTGTAATTATTTTAGACTAACATTCTAAGGACTGAGGGAGTTGTGGAACATTACAGGATGGCTTTGAATTTAAAAGCTGTAACAGGCTTTAGGCATAACATTTTTTTAAACCTATGATTTATAAATGGAATTCCAATTAGGAAAAAACAACAACAACAAAAAGAATACATTTGATTTTTGTCATCTTCACCTCCTTGATGAAAAAGGTTGTCTCTCCAATACTTTTTATGAAACCTGATTCTGTCGTGCTGACTGTATTAAAAGATAAAAACAAAACGACAGAGGAAGAGAGATTATCTAGCTCAAGCAGATCACCTTAGGAAAGGCAGCCAACACAGCCATCTGAGAACACACATTTGCAGTTTGAAGCAATCACACATGTGAATAAACTTTTGTGCTATATTACCATTTCCTTAAAACCTCATTTTAAAAAGTAAATCCATACAGGAAGAACTATCCTATTCAATAGTCCTGTTAAAAGGGTTAAACCAGGCCCTGGCTGGTAGCACAGTGGATAAGGTGCTGGCCTGCGAACCCAAAGGTTGCTGGTTCGATTCCCCAGCCAGGGCACATAACCAGGTTGCAAGCCAGGTCTCCAGCCAGGTCTGTGGCTGGAGGTAGGTGAAAGGCAACCATACATTGATATCTGTCTTCCTCTCTCCTTTCCCCTCCCTCTCAAAATAATAAATAAAATATTAAAAAAAGGGTTAAACCACATCTCTAATAATTTAAATTGGAATATACTGTCTACGGCTATTATCAGACGTTTTTCCCTTGCAAATTTAATAACGATTTTTATCACTTGGCAAACATGGTCAAACAGCTGACTTTTAAGGGTCACTAAGTGATAGCCTATTGGTTAAGTGTTAAAGGAGCCAAAATGTGGGAGTTTTATAGACTCCTTATTTAGTCCTGGTTTCTAAGAACTATTTGTTTTTTAGTTCTTTTTTAGGTTATACTCTATATACTGTTGGTCCATTGTGCATTTATCATCTTAATTTTATGTTCTTAATATCAGTTTAGTATAAGATTTAAATTTTAGAATACTGGAATATTTTGTGCAGAGTCATGTTAAAATATTAAGTGCCATCTGAACACTGATTTGTATATAAGAAAGCAAAGGAAGCAATCAAACACACAATCACCAATTATCTGAGACTATTAATCATTATATAAGCTTCATATTATGTTTTATAATAACTAAAAATTATCTCAGACTCAAGCATGTATAATTAGTTTTATTAAGAGGCTAGCCAACTAAATGCAACTGGTCTCGTAAATATTCAAGGAACTCCGTGATTCTTAGGGTTTTCCCCTTCTTTATGTTACTAGTTCTTAAAATTTCCATTGACAATAGGAATTGCACTTACACACAGAAATTAATTTGTTTAAGAGAATGAAAAGACCAGCCACAGATTGGGAGAAAATCTTATAAAACATCTATCCGAGAAAAGACTGCAATCCAAAATATACAAAGAACTTGACAACCCAATTAAAAATTTGGCAAAAAATTTGAACAGACGCCTCTCCAAAGATGTACAGATGGCAGATAAGCGTAAGATGCTTAACAATGTATGTTATCAGGGAAATGCAAATTAAAACAATAGGAAGATATTACTACACACCTATTAGAATGGCTAACATCTACAGCAATAAAAACACCAAGTGCTGATGAGGATGTGTAGCAACAGTGGAGCAATGGGAACTCCCATTCATTGCTGGTGGGAATGCAAAATGATACAGCCACTTTGGAAGACAGTTTGTCAGTTTCTTATGCAACTAAACATACTGTTACCATATGATCTGATCCAGCAATTGTGTTCCTTGCTATGTACCCGAGTGAGCTGAAAACATATCTACCCAATTGAAAACTTATCTACCTAAAAACCTGCGCGTGAGTGTTTACAGCAGGCTTATTAAGAATTACCAACACTTGGAAGCAACCAAGGTGTCCTTCAGTAGATGAATGGATAAACAAACTGGTACATCTAAACAATGGAATCTTATTTAATGATAAAAAGAAGTGAGCTACCAAGCCACAAATAGAGAATAACCTTAAATGCACATTACTAAGTGAAAAAAGTCAATTTGAAAAGGCTACATGCAGTATGATTTCCACCTACATGACATTCAGGAAAAGGCAAAACTGGAGAAACAATAAAAAGCAGCAGTTGTCCAGAGTTTTTTGTGTATGTGTTTTGGTGGGCAGGGGTAATGATAAAAGCCTGAGTCCAGGGGCTGCCTAGGGCAATGAAATGAGTCTGTAAAACACTGTAGTGATGGATAAATGTCATACTTTCGTCACAACCCACAGGCCATACAACACAAAGAGTGGAATTTAGTTAATAGTAATGTATCAGTACTGGCACCTCAACTGTAATATACTCCAGTAATGCAACATGTTAATAGAGGAAAATTATGTATAATGGGGTGAGGTATGTGAAACTCTACTTTCCACTCAATTTTTCTATAAACTTAAAATTGCTCTAAAAAGTGCAGTATATTACAAAGTAAAGTCCTGCTCTTCCTAAATTTTATCTTATGATTGTTTGGTTTACTAACCCATGTTCTTTAATAAAACATGACATTTTGCATTCTAGCTTTCACTCCACTGGTCCACTTTGGTAGGGCAATAAAATGATTACAATTTTCTATAACAACATATCCAAAAATGAAAATTTTTCTTTGCTACTTTAGGATTCCACTTTTCTCCTAAACACTATAGTTTACCAAGTCCAAAGTAAGGCAAAATTTTATCTTCCCTCCTGAATAACTCAACGGTCTTAGAAAATGAATTGTGGTCAGTTATATTGTTATTGTCCATTACTTTGGTTTTATCTTTTTAGTACTAAGAATTATACATTATTTCATATGTTTGTTAAAATTTAATGTTTACCAACCTTACTGTTGATGTTTACTTCTCTCATAACCAAACCTTTCTAGAGTAGTTTTCCATATTCTTTTAAGTGTATCTTTTATGGAAGTTCCTTAAGTAAAAATCTGTTGATGGTAAACTCAGTTATGGTTGATCTAAAAATGTCTAATAATACCTTCATTTTTGAAAGATTTTGTTGGAAACATAATTTTAAGTTGATATTTTCCCCTCCACTACCTTTTGGCTTCCAGGTTGTATTGTCTCTACAAGATTCTTCAAATTTGTAGGTGACTTTTTTTCTAATTTTAAGACCTTTTTCTTTATAGTATATAGCTTTACTACAAAATACATCAAGACAATTCAAAAAACTTATCTCATTTTGTAAATGCAGAGCATTTTTTCAGTTCTAGAAAATTCTCAGCTGTTAAATCTTCAAATATGTCTCTCCTCCATTCATTCTTTCAAAGTATGGTATATATTCTTCACGTCTCTTAATCTTTCATCTTTTTCCTGTCCTTTTCTCCCAGTGCTGTATTCTGAACAGTATCTTCAGATCTTCTAGTACTTTTTCTTCCTCATTATGTCTAATATGCTAAATTACTGACTGGGTTTAAAATTCCACATTGAAATTTTTTGAAATCACATTTTTTGAAATGTGATTCATCATTTTTGATGATCATTTTTTGCATGCTCACTTTTTCTTTAAAAAATTCATTACTTGTTAAGTATTTCATATACAGTTTAACTAATTTTTAAATTCTGTATCTGATGATATTCTGGTATCTGAAGTACCTGGTGTGTATGTGGGGGTGGAAGGGATAAAGTAATTTAAACCTGATGCTTACATTTTCTGCTCAACCTCATTTATGGGAGCCTTGTTCTGTGTGGGGTAATATAAACTCATAATTCATTGATATAAATCCATGGGAACTGGAATACCTACATTTTCCTGTTTCTGCTAGTAGCCAGAAGTGCTAAGAACTCCAGTGCTTCAAGGATCCTGGGTTAATGCAAAAGTTTCAGCTTTAGTTTCTTTACTTTGTAGCAGGCACAAGTGTTCAGTTCTGGCATTTGACCCTAGAGTGGTTTTTGCTTCTCTGTACTCTCCAGCTTGAGTGGATGCATTTATATTAATTAATGGGGGTGGAGGACTTGGAGATTTCCCTTATCTCTTATAAGCCTGTCAATGCTTATTCAGATTCTAACAGGATGTACTTACAGTGACAGGGTACTTGGATAAAAGTGTGCCATACAGTAGAAAATGGAACTCAATCTTCCAACTCATTTTTGAACTCAAGATAGTTTCCTTACTTTTTTTGGGGGTAAGGTCAACTACGTTTATTTTTTAAAAAAGACTTTACTCATTATTTTTAGAGAAGGGGGAAGGGAGGGAGGAAGAAAGGGAGAGAAACATCAACATATGGCAGCCTTTCACCTGCCTCCAGCTGGGGACCTGGCTGGGGACCTGACTTGCAACCTGGTTATGTGCCCTGCCTGGGAATTGAACAGGCAGTCCTTGGCAATCCACTGAGCCATACCAGCTAGGGCTGGGATCAACTATGTTTTTAAAATGAATCATTTTAATACTGTGCTAATATCACTTCTGAGTATTGCATAGAAGAATTTTCAAGTAATATATTCTGTATGCCCTACTACTAGAGATTTCAGAAGCCCTTTTTTCCCCCCAAACGTTGTTAAACAAGATCTCTCCCATTGTATTTCCTATGTAGCTTTTCTACACCTATAGGTGGGTCTGGTATTTATCTGTATAAACTTTTATCTTGTCAGATTTAGAGAACTTTTCTAGTTTAGTAAATATTTTTAGCTGCTATTATCAAACAATCCACTCCTGCTGGTTATGAGCAGCATATTAAATTTATATTCCAGCAATTACTTGTTTGTATAATTGTTTCTCTTATTATCCTCTGAAACTAAATGATAGCCACTTTTGATTTTTAAGGGCACGTAGGAATAGTTAACTTATAGGAGGTATTCAATAAATGCATATTAACCGAATGTCCATATCTAAGTTGCCAATAAAAAATATTGAATAGGGTAATAAGCCAATAGTCAGAGCCCTGAGACCTACAATAAAGACCCTGTCGCTTGCAATCAGTGATTTACTGACGAATGGCCATTTAGCTAGTCAGTAATTCAACAAATAGTTGAAATGTATTAAAACCAAAACAATTTATATTAATACTGGGGATTTGCAAGACACCATTTTCCCCTTTGAAATTAGCTATTTATTAGGAAAGTTTGAGAAAAACTAATATGAAAACACTCATAAACACTACCCACATCTTTTTTCTCTGAAGCTATAGTAATAAAAAGTAAAAATGTGCTAGAAATTTTACATTTTCTTTAAAAATTACTCTAATACCTTTGAAGATTCTCATTTACCCACACATTTCTATTTGTAAACAATGAATACCAATTTGAACACAGCAGCTGCTCAACAAATATATCGATTTAAAAAGTATGGACAAAGGTACCAAGAATCAGACAATGAGAAACAAACACAGGTTTCTGTATTGGTCTCAGTCTCTGCTGATCCTCTAGTGAATCTTTTAGTAATTAATAAACTTAAAAAAGGAATACTCTTTCTGATCTGATAATTGGTAAGCTGTTATAGATAGGGGCAATGCAGTGACAGGAACAGTGATGGGAACAGGAAGGAAATAGCTAAGAGCTACTTCAGAATCCTAAGGAACTAGATTAGACAAGCGTAGTTTAAGATGAAAACTGTACTAAACTCAGCTCCTGTGGAGTCAGCCAGCAAAACATTAGTGTCAAGCCTTTATTATATTTCAGTAACAAGAGGTTTAATCTTCTTGGTAGCAGAGATATCAAAACCATTTGTCTAAAACATATCAAGATGTTTTAAAAAGCAAATAAATCTACAAAGAAAAAAAAAGCGTATAGTTGAATGAACGAACTCAACCGTGCTTTGTAAATATATTTAATAAGCCTGAATAAGATTCATTCATTCAAGCAATATAAACCTGTTTTATAGTGGTAATTAATAATCTACTAATGATTATGTAAATTACAGATGCTACGCTGACATTTTTCTAGACAGGTTGAAAATTCCAGAAAAAAATCTAAGTTTGAAAGTTTTTGAGCTCTTATTGTGCTAGGCATTTAATAATATAGTGCACTTTTGGAACTCATAGATTTGATTAGTCCAAGTCTGAGTCTGTCAGGAGTAACTGGAAGGTTGATGACAGACTAAGTTATTTTGCTGAGGCTGGTACATAGAAACAAGGCACTTACATAGGTAGTGATAGCCTAGTTAAGCATTAAACATTTACCTCTTAACTCTCATTTCATCTTCAAAACCATCCAATATGAAGTATTATTTCTCCTTATCATATGAAAAAAGACAACTCCATACGGCAGTATTTCATATCTACATACTAACAAAATTATATGAAGAGATATTTCAGTTTGAAAACTGCCAAGTTAAAGCAAAAATCATTTTTAAACTGAAGAATTTCAGTGTGCTAATGTACATCATGAACTCCTGAGATACAATATATATTTTCCCAACTTCTTTTTTTTTAAAGATTTTATTTAATTATTTTTAGAAAGAGGGGAAGAGAGAGAGAGGCAGAGAGGGAGAGAGACATCAATGTATGGTTAGTTTCCCAACTCCTAAAACCAAATAATCCTTTTGTGTGTGGAACACATGATGGAGCAACAGCCATGAAATAATGATACTTAGTAAATGCTGCCATGTAGCCCTACAAAATTTGAAGATTCACAGAAGCCTGGGGACATCACAGAATTTGTATGATTTAATTATTCTAAGTCCATTGGTTAGGACAGGCATCCATACATAATCATTTTTTATAGGGCAAGAATCTAGTGACCTGGATGTTATAAAGGATTGCAGATTCTAGATTCAATCTGCCTCTATGAAACAAAAGGGCAAAATTGCTGATTTTATTTTAAGGAGAGATCATGGTGGAGAAAATAATTACCAATGATCCTGAATGCTCATCAGCATCACACAGCATTACTGGTGTGCTCTGAAAAAATCGAATTGCCACAAATCAAGATTCTGATTCAGTCAGTTGAGGTGGGGTCCCCAGTGGTTTGAACAGAGGTGGGGGTGGAAGACAAGGGAAAAGACTAGATAGAGAGCTTGGCTTTCAAAAGAATAAAATAAAAAGATATATGCCTCCAGCTGCCATCTCAGAAAGGAGTCAATAATAAGTCATGGGCCACAACCATAAGAATTTGGTAACCTTTGGATCTTCAGTGTGTGTGTGTGTGTTTTTTAAGAGTTTATTTATTATTTTCAGAGAGGGAAAGGGGTGGGGGGGAGAGAGAGAGAGAGAGACAGACAGACAGACAGACAGACAGACATCAATGCATGGTTGCCTTTCACCTGCCTCCAGCTATGGATCCGGCTGGAGACCTGGCTTGCAACCTGGCCATGTGACTTGTTTGGGAACCGAACCAGCAATTCCTAGGTTCGCAGGCCAGTGCCTTATCCACTGTGCCACCAGCCAGGGAGTCAGTGTGTATTACAGGATGGTTTGATTGCAATAGATGTGGCTTAGGTTTAAACTCCTACTCAATAACTATTTTTGTGAAAATGGGCAAGCTGTTTAACCTCTCTGTGTCTGTTTCCTCGTCTATAATGTGAAAATAACATACACCTGTTTGTGCTTGTGCTGTTGTGAGGTTTAAATTAGATAATGTATATAAAGTACTTAGCAAAGTGGTTAACAGCTCAATATACACTGTCACTGTTATTCCTGGTCAGTCTTCCAGTAGTGATTAGGAGTAAAACTGTTAGAGGGGACAAAGCCTTATGACATATTTTAGGGGGAAACTGTACATAAAAATGTTTTGGAAAAGAAAACTCCAAGATACAGAAAGAATTGGGGCAAGTTAAAAAAAAAAAAAAAAAAAAAGAACAAAAAAACATCAGCAAAGAAAGACTGAGTCCCTGGGATACGCTGAAATTGGAGAAAGAAAGATCCTGCCAGTGCCAGTGTACCCCTTATAGGGACTCTGCATAAGCCCTGGATTTAATTAAGAATAAGTCCGAATATCCCAGACAACATTTTACATATAAGAAAACCAAAGTCCGATGGTTGGTTATTTGCTGAAGGCTACAATGCTATTAGATGGATTAGAATTTAGATACTGCTTCAAATCCAATGTACCTTCCACTAAACCATACTGTCTGAAAAAAATGTTTCCTTAAGTCTTACATACAAGAAAGAAGTAAGCGGCCAAGTTATTTGGTGAAATAAAAATCAAAATAATGTATTTAAAAATATGTATTTTAAACCTAGTTATAAACTAGGTTCAGATTTCTGGTTCCAGCCATATGACAAAGTAGTTAGCTTAGAAAATTCCTGACACAAGTATCTAATTATTCCAGGGAGAAGGAAGGAATGAAGGCAAGAAGGAAGGGAGGAAGGAAAGAAGGGAGAGAGGGAGGGAGGGAGGGAGGAAGGGAGGGAGGCAGGCAGGCAGGCCCCTCATCTGAGTCTGAGGCTAGTATAATCTCATACCAAAATCAGACAAGGGAAGAGCATAGAACGACAAAAGAATATTACAGGCCAATCTTTATTTATGAGCAGTTTAAAAAATCCCAAATAGAATATTAGCAACCCAAATCCAATACAGCAAATTCAACAAGCTGATATTAAAATGCATATGGAAGAGAAAAAGGGCCAAGAATAATGAAGACTATTCTGAAGAAAAAGTTTGTGAGCACTTGCCTTACAAGAGATCAAAACTGATTAAAAAGCTACGTTAATTAAGACAGTATAGGTGTAGGGACAGAAAAGTGGGCCAATGGAACAGACGGGTGACACACAAGGAAACATCTTGGTCAAAGACATGGCAATACAAATCAGTGGAGAAAAGGTGAGTAGACTATATAATAAGCACAGCTGGTAAAATCCAAGTGGGAAGAAATGAATTTAGATCTCTACTGCAAAATGAATTTCAGTAGGTAACAATGAAAGTATGACAAAAATGTAGGTTTTTACTTTTTCACATAAATAGCAGTATGTTTAGAATAGAATAGTTTAACCAAAGCACATTCAATATTTTTACAGAAAAGATAATTTTACTTTCTATAAATACTAGATGTTCCAGCTAGTTGAACTAAAATTACAAGAGTATAGAATTAAGATATGTATACACACATATGCCTAATATACCAAGCACAAGCTAAATGTATGTAACAACAGTATAGTCCTTACAGATAATAAATTACCAGGGGAAAAAGGTATTTTTACTAATGCAAATGTCTTTATTTTAGTCATATTATTTTTTACGACACAATTCCAACAAATAGTCAAACTGAGAAACAGGAAGAGAAAAAAATCACAGATGATCATTACAGTATTTTGTGGTGCATTTCCATTTTTCTGCTGTCACAACCTCTGTCCCTGCATCCGAAAATTAGAATCAAGATACTATACTCTTGCTTTTTAATAAATCAAGTCTCTGAAAATCTCATTTGAACACCTGCATAGCCATCCATCATATTCTCGTACATGCTAGGACCTAGCCTCATCTCCTCCCTTGGTTCACTAAGTTTCAGCCAGGGTGGTCTCTTCCAGGTCTGCAAGGTGAGGGCTAAACTCATCACAGGGTCTTTTAACAAGCCATTTCTTTTTGCCTAGAACACTGCCCCTTTCCTTCCCTCAACATCTTCCTTACCTAATATAAAAATAAGGAGCCCTGGCTGGTGGCTCAGTGAACAGGCACCAGCTTGTGAACCCAAAGGTCGCTTGTTCACGATTCCCAGCCAGGGCACATAACCAGGTCTCCAGCCAGGTCCTTAGCTGGAGGCAGGTGTGAGGCAAACACACATTGATATTTCTTTCCCTTTCTTCCTCCTCCCTGCCCTTCTCTCTGAAAATAATAAAATCTTTTAAAAATAATAAAAATAAGAAATCAGGCTCTGGCTGGGTAGCTCAGTTGGTTAAAGCATTGTCCCGGTAGGCCAAAGTTGCGGGTTTGATCTCCAGTCGGGGCACATACAAGAAAAGCAATGAATGCATAAATAAGTGGAACAAATCGATGTTTCTCTCTCTCCCCACTTCCCCTCTTAAAAAAAAAAAAATCAAGTTAAAAAAGCCCAGCATTCTGAAAATATTGTAAAGCATCCCCTTTCTTCATATCACTTATCACAATTAGTAAATATATATTTATTGGTACAATTTGTTAAGCATCTGTAAGCAAAGACCATACATATTTTGTTCTCTGCTTTACCTTCAGTATTTCTCACAGACGGTCTCATAGAAGTAAAATATAAAATTAAAGAAACCAATTTCTTGTCTAAACCTTAAGTTTGAATAGTATCATCAACTCTAAAATTCTTACTATCTTAAAAAAATTCTGTGATTGTAATCCCATTTCATTAACCTGACAAAAGTATTATTTTGATCAGCATAGATATGTAATACAATTATTGCATTCATAAATAAAACATTCTAAATATTCACCTGTGAGTAAATAAAAACGGTACATTTGGTGGAGAAATGTTAACTGTCCTTAAAGTGCTTTCTTAACACACTCACGCAAAGAGTAATATTAAACAAGAAATTATTGTTGTCATTACTAGAATAGTGGTGTGTTTAAAAACAGGGGTTACGGCAGTATTCCAATTTTAAACAAATGTGATTGAAAAATTGTGATTTATATACCCCCAGGCCTTGAATTAGAGGAATTTACATACTGCAGCCCATTTACAGCAATGGCATAAAATTCAGCAAAAGAGTAAGATATTTCAATAGTTTTCTAAAACCTCTAAATGTGAAGTGCACCTATAATCCTGGCAGCAAAGTACTATAGTATACCACAGGCCAATCATACTTTCTTGCCTTACTGTGATGAATCCTGGATGCTCTAAAAGAAGTCTAATATATACATATACATATATATATATATATATATGTACGTGGTGTGCAATACATATATATGCACATATATATATGTGTGTGTGTGTATGTTTCTTTATACTTGTAGATATGTTTATCACAGGTATCAAGAATGAACAGTCTAGACTTTCTGAGTCTAGTTTAGATTTAATATCATGAGATATTAAGCTAGCACATCCTCTTGGCCATATAGTCTATTAATAAATGTTTAAAAGTTTGTTAATAAGAATGAAATTTTAAGAGATAAAGACATAAAGAGGACAGTGAGTTTTTACTGAACTACAAATTTCAAAGAAACGTCTCAGCTCTTCTTACCTTTTTTCTCGAGAGAAAACCCCAGAAACTGTATGTATTCCTTTAGGAGACTCAAAAACAAAACAAAACAAAACAAACAAACAAAGAAGCATATGAAACTCATTCTTGAACTTTGATTCAGAGAAACAAAGAATTCAGGGTTCCATATTTACCCTCTGATCAAAAAAAAAAAAAAAGGAAGTCTAAAAGAACATTAAATAAATGTTTATTAAGAAGTTTTGGGATACATGCCCCATACATGTCCATTTTCTGATTCTGTGCAATTCTAAATAATTTCTCCATTCGCAGTTTTGTAAAATATCAATTTGTCTTTCAAGTTTATACTTGAAAGTTTATACCATATTATCTAATAAAAATGCTTTCAGGAACTCATCAAGCGAGCTAATAAGGAGAAACCAGGCAAGTTGTAAAACATGATTTAGAAGAATCCTCTAATAGAAGAAATTAGAGGTTAAAAAAAAGAAGTCTCTTCTGGACACCCCTCAAAACACTAGCTATAATGGGAACAAAGAAAAAACAATTCTGGTTTTCCAAAAGTTAAAGATGGGCTGGGGAGACAAAGCAGACCAAGCGCAAATTAAGTAAATTTGGTTTTAACTGCCTTACCAATAAAAAAACCCAAAACACTTTACTCCTGCTGCTAACAGAATCTGGGGTCCAGCAAACAAGCTAGAATAAAACAGATTTTCACTCAGGTTTTTGTATTGCATTGTTAAGACTTAATAAGAATATGGTAGGTGTATATGAGCAGCTAACATTTTACATATTTACAACATCTAATGGCTCCTGAAATGTGGGCTTTCACTATGAAATTGTGAGTTCTAACCCAAGTTAGTAACAGTTAAACGGCTGCCTACTGGACATCTCCACTCAAATGTATACAAGCACCTCAAAATTTGTATATTTGAGGCTGACCCTACTATCTTTTTTTCAACATCCTGGTTATTGATTCTTCCTCCACTTAGCTACCCAGAAATGTGAGAGCCTGCCCTCTTCTCACTGTACACAGTCAACGGTCAACCAAACTCCAACAAGTGTAACCACCTTCACAGCCATGTCCTGTTCTCTGTCCTTAAAGTTTACTACCTTGGTTCACGTCCCAATTAATTCTTGTCTGAATTACTGCTTCCACATTCAATCCATTTTCCATATCATCGCCACGGTGATGTAATTTTTCTGTCACTTCTACTTAAAAACCTTCAATTACACATCTACAATATATATTCTTTAGTATAACATAACAGTCTCTTCACGTTCTGGGCCCTTCCTACTATTACAATCTCGAGTCTTGCCTTGCTCTTCTATTTCTAATGTAGCAGCAATATTTAATTGCTCTCACTTTCCTGGAATGTTTCGTGAACATCCATAGCGTCGTCCATGGTGCTCTGCCTGGTGTGTTACTACCAACCTGCAGAACATCACTGCATCTGTTAAGATCTGCCTTTGTCACTCACCACTTTAAGAAGTCTTCCCTAAAGTTCAAGGGCAGCATCCAGCAGAGCTGCGGCAGGTGTTGCTCCTGCCTCAGTGCATAAAGTTGTGGTGTGCCCAGCCCACAGTGCCCTCTCTGTCACTGGAAGCCAAATCCTAGCAGGTGATTGGGGCAGGTGGTTTTCCTCACCAATAGCACCTCAGCATCTAGTGCTGTTCCTGGCCACAGTCCTCATGTGTCATGTTGGGTTGCACAGATGGGGCTGGTGAGGCGCTGCCTGTGGAGGCCTCAGTAGGACGAAAGCTGCAGCATCCAGGGGATGACACGCCAACTGCCAAGCAACTAGTTGACATTGGCTACAAGACCTTCTCTACCTTCATGATGCTCTTCACTGCAAATGGGGGCTACCTCTGCAGTGTCCAAGCCTACCCTGACACAGTCCCAGTGCCAGGCAGAACAGAAGACCTCAGGAGACCTGTAGAACCTGGGGGGCTTTGTTTCTTGACCAGAGAGGCCTGAAGCATGCTATGGAAAGAGCTCACCTACAATCTAACTATGTCAAAAGAACTAGGGCCTTAATGGTTTTCAAACCCTGCTGGGAATAAATGCCCATGTTTTCTCTGGAACTGCCAGTTCGGGAACACTATCATACCATAACAGGAATTAGGAGAGGGTGAGGCACAACTACAGAGATTAAATATTTTGCCATGTAAAAAAAAAAAGGTCTTTCCTAGCCTTCCAAAGGAAAACTGAATTTGTGCCTCATTATGTTCTATATACATGTGTCACATCAGCCATATCACTCTACTTTCCTTATTGATATACATTCCTAGCTACTGAAGTCCTTAAGCACAACTGCTGTAGCAAGTCACTGCTGTATTTCTCCTGTCTAGTAATCTGGCACACAGAACACAATGAAAAACTATCAGCCAGATGAAGAAATGTTTACTGATAGGCATATTTAGTTGTCAGTTCTCCTACCTCACCAAATCACAAAGAGGATGATACTATTACCAACAACACTATTCAGTCAACGAAGCAAAACATTTAGGATGCATAAGAGACAAATCAGGTCAATTGAGAATGTAACAAAAACTATGTTTGAAACCAGAAATAACAGTGGTTTAAAAACGTACCTTTCTGGAAGTCTTTGAAATACCTTTTCATTTTATACTTGTATCTATATAAGAGAACATCAATAGAACACCATTACACTACTTTCTTAGTACTACCACATGCATCTGAGATTCCTATTTCAGCAAAACATTACATTAACTTCTAGTGTGGATTATGCTGACATGGCTAACCATCACCAAAACTTATAAACATTTCTATTTATGTAAAGAACAAGATGACTTGAGGTATAATAGTTCTTTTTTTTTTTTTTGGCAAAGAAGAGGACAACTGTTTGATTATATATTTATTAACTTTCACTTCACTACAGTCTTGAGAAATGGGTTAGGCGACTTTGTCACTGTGCAAACTTCAGAGTGCAGTGACACAAACCTAGATGGTATAGCCTGCACACCTAGGCTATGCAGTCTAGCCTGTTGCTCCTGGGCCACACGTGGGTACAGCATGTTACTGTGCTGAATACTGTAGACAACTGTAACACAGTGATAAGTATTTGAGTATCGAAATGTAGAAAAGGGACAGTAAAAATACAAACTGTGCACGATAAATTGGAAATAACTTTGTATCTCCTTATTTCACATGCTTATTAGTTTTGAAAAACTATGTTTCTAAGGTTATGACTTAACCTTAGATATAAAGTATTGTTTCAGATATAAAGTATTAAATTCTGAGGGCAACCGTCATGTTGAAGGACTATGTTAGGAGCAACCATAATTTCTGGACTACATGCAGGACAAACTGCTAAGGAAATTGTGGACCTCAGTAACATCTCTTTATGTAGAGTTGGCAACGTGAAGGCATATGATGCTGATCCTGATGTCGCCACACCAACAAGGAAAAGGCATTAAGGTACACAAGGAATGCACAAGTCCAGATATTGTACACAGAATCCAGGAGATCATCAATGAAGATCCAAGAAAGTCAATGCGTTCCACAACAAGAGAACTGCAGATGTCGGATACAGTGGTTCACAAGATTATTGCTGAAGATATCAGATACAGATCGTATGTTCTTAGAAGTCAGTTTATGACACAGCAAAGATGTTATGAAAAAGCAAGGACACTGCTAACAAAATGGAAAAACGAAGAAAAAAACCTCTGATTTTCTCCTCCAATGCAAAGATTTTTCAGCAGGACCAGATGGTCACCAGAAGAAACAACAGGTGGCTCTGTGAGAATCTTCATGAAGTCTCAATTGTCACGAAAACGAAATTTCCTGCTACAGTGATGGTGTTAGGTGTTGTCAGCAATGAAGGAGATATCATGACCCCACATTTGTTTCTACAAGGTCTGAAGGTGACTGCTGATGTTTTTTACCTTGACGTTTTGAGAGAAGTAGTTGTACCTTGGATGAAGCAAGTCACAAATGGAGGTCATTTAATCTTTCAACAAGATGGTGTACCAGCACATAATGCCAAAAAAGGTGCAATAATTTCTGTGTCAATGTTCCTGAATTCTGGTCAAAGGAAATCTGGCCACCTAGTTCACCAGATGCAAATCCTTTAGATTATGTATGCAGCATAATTGTGAGAGAGAAATTAATAAACAACCTCATTCCAATAAGGAAGCTGTTAAAGCTAAGACTAAAACGTTATGATGTCCGTGGATTAAGAAAAGTTAATTAAAGTGTGCTCAGATTCTGAAGTTGAATTGATTCTATCATTGCAGCAAATGGAGGCTTTTTTTAACAATTAAAAAATTAGTAACTATGTTTACATATTTACATATAAGAATAAATTCATTTCAAAATATAACTTTTGTGGTATATAGTTAAATTTTATTAAAAATTTGCCAATTTACTGTGTGCAGCCTGTATTGTATAAATGATAAAAAATGGTTTACCTATATAGGGCACTTACCATGGATGGAACTTCGCAAGGCTGGAAGTGGCTCTGGCTGAGTCAGTGACTGTAAAGGCCTAGGATTATACTGTACACCACTGTTGACTTTATAAATACTGTATGCTTAGGCTATACAAAACTTATGAAGAATATTTTTCTTCAATAACACCAACCAGAGTTTATTATACTTTACTTTATAAATGTTCTAATTTTTAAAAACCTTCCCTTGTAGTAACACTTAGCTTAAAACACACACACTGTGCAGCTACATAAAAATATTTTAATTTATATCATTATTGTACAGCAATTTTCATTTTTTAAATATTTTTACTTTTAAAACTTTTTTGTTGTTGTTGTTAAAATCTAAGACAAGCAAGCCCTGGCTGGGTAGCTCAGTTGACTGGGGCCTTATCCCAATACACCAAGGTTGCAGGTCAGGGCACATGCAGGAAGCAACCAACGGATATATGAATAAGGGAACAACAAGTGGATGTTTCTCTCTTTCCCTCAAAAACAAAAACAAAACCCCCCCAAACAACTAAGACACAAACACATACTTTGGTTAAAGCATAAAGAGGGTCAGGATCATTAATCTCACTGTCTCCCACTGTCCCACTAGAGGGTGCTCAGGGGCTACAACATGCAGGGAGCTGGAGCTGCTGTCTCCTGAGATAACACTTTCTCCTGGAACTTCCTGCCCATGCTGCTTCTTGAGAAGGTGGTAATCTTCAGAAATATGTCCACGTGGTTTACATGGTTTCTTTTCTCATCATATATTTGATGAGAAAACGTATGATCAAATACATCACATTTGTTTGCGAGCAGGCAATGTACCACGAGCATCCCTCTCCATTAATGGAAAGCTTTTGGTGTCAGTGTCCCTGTTTTCAAACTTTTCAAGGAGCCTGTTGAGATTTGCAAAAGCTTCTGCTAAACCCTCACTGTGAATATTCCTGGGGTCTTCTTTTTCTTCTACAGTTTTCTTCTCATCCTCCGCTTCAGCTATGCATTCCTGTTCCAGTTCCAGTGATTTCTCACTAACCAGTTCCTCAGGAACCACCTCCAGCCCCTTGATGTCACCCTTACCCACAAGCAGGTGAAAGTTGTTTGCCATCTCCACCACAGTCTTGATTATTGCAGCTTCCTCATCCTTAGCAAATCCTTTGATGTTACAGTTGAGCCTCTTGAGGTATTCTTTCCAGATGCCATTCATACACTTCTTGGTGACATCACCCCAAGTCCAAGGAAGGTTTTGGATGCAGTCACAATATTGTAATCCTTAGCATCTTGTCCATGTCTTTCAGTTGCAGCAATAATCTGGGCAAAGGTCCTTCTCAGGCAGTAAGCCTTAAAAGCTGCTATTTCTCCTTGACCCATCAGTTGGATCACGGTGGTGGTGTTTGGAGGGAGAAACAAAGTTTGATATTGGAATGGAGATCATCAATAAAAGGAGGATGTCCAGGAGCTTTACTAACAATAAATCATGGAAGGGATGCTAGTCTCCAAAGAGGACTTCTCTACATCATTGGCACAGCAATTCATGAAGGAATCTTGGGAAAGGAGCTCGGTCATCCATAACCACTGTTGTTCCAGCAGTGCACTGGCGTGTGCTTACCTTCAGCAAGTTTGAAGGCCTTGGGTTTTCACCATGCCAGATCGGAGGGTGTTTCCATTTGTAGCCTACAACACTGCCCTCAACCAAGACTGTTTTCCCATCTTTAAAGACTTTAAATCTGACATTGACTGGCCCTCTTATACATGATAGTCTTTCCAGACATCCATTCCTAAAATAAAGAGGTTTCATCTATACTGAATATTTGCTCTGGCAAGTAATCTTCCTCCACAGATTATCAAGTTTCCAAAAATTCTTCACTTGCCTTCATATCAGCACTCACAGATTCACCACTTACTTTCATACTGTATAATGAATAACAACTCTTGAATCATTTAAACCACCCAGAACTAGTGGTAAATTTGACATTGTAGTTGGGTCCAGCCCTCTTTTTATAATACCACAAACAAGGCTTCTGGTTGGGACGTCATAGTGCTGAGACGGACATGCATTTGTGTCTGGTCTTTAATCCAGGTCATTAGAAGTCTCCCTGTCTGACATGGGCCATTGCCTTCAATGAAACAGATTCTTTAACAGTTTCTATCACTTTGTTCTTGTTCAAGACTGTAGCTATGGTGGAATGGGACATGCCTGATTGATAAGCCATAACCACCACTGATTTCCCACCTTCAGAGTCTTTACTAGATTTTAATTTCATTTCTAGGTCAATTTCTGTATATAGCCTCTTACTGGCAACAGTAGCAGTGGATTTCATATTCTTAGGGACCATGTAAACAAAATATGAGAGTAAATCAAGTATAAGAAAAACTGATGCAATCAAGACACAGCAAACATAGGATGTATAAGGATGCTGCCAGTTTGTTTTACAAGCAAACTTTTTAAAAGTAGAAAGAGTACACTCTAACATTATGATAACTGATAAGTAAACACACAAACCAGCAACACAGATGCTTATTATCCTATTATGTGCTGTATGTAATTGTATATGCTACACTTTTATAGCACTGGCAGTGCAGTAGTTTGTTTATACCAGCATCACCACAAAGGACTGTGCTAGGAAGGTACAATGGCTATGATGTCACTAGGTGACAGGAAATTTTCACCTTTATGATAAATTACAGGATACATTCTCACTGTCGTATTGGTGGTTAACTGAAATGTCATCACGCAGTACATGACTCTATTTAGAAAACTACCTACCTCTAAGAAAAAAATCACATAAAACAGTTTTCAGTGATGTGATGGATAAATTCAGTCTTAATACTGGCTATCTTAATAATTTAAAGACTATTTCTGGGTTATTTTAAAATCAAATGCTATCATAATGAAAAACTTTTAAGAGCAGTAATACTTTAAAATTAGTAGCTGAAGGGAACTAAGGTAGCTAATACATCAAGACTTAGCACCTTAAGTAATTTCATGGTTTTAATACCTTCCCCAGTAGTTCAATCTTACCTGTAAACGATTATAAATACATAAAAATTTTATAAGAGTTGTTTTTGCAAAATGCTTTGGGGAAAAATACATTTAGGGCATTAAAAAAAAAGTCCTTAAAACACTACTTCCTATCAGTAAAATTCTGAATTTGACTGCTTCCTCACACTCACTTGGCTAAGAAGACAGAACAAATTATAGGCTCCTAGCGTGAACAGTAAGTAATCTTAAATATTTTAATATAGTCATTTGCATTCACACCTGGAAGAATGAGGAGCTAGCTTCTTTTACTGGCATACAGGAAAGCAATTCTATAATCTAAGTTTCACTTCTGCTTCCAATCCTTTTGGGTTGGTGGCAGGTTTTTCTTGTTCTAGAATAGCATTGTCCAATAGAAATTTCCATGAAAATGCAAATATTTCATAGTTGTACCATGTAACAAGGTAGTAACTAGTCATATGTTGCTGCTGAGTACATATGAAATGTGGCTGGTGGGACTAAAGAACTTAACTTTTTTTTATTTTTTTTTTTAAAGATTTTATTATTTTTCAGAGAGAAGGAAAGGGAGAGAGGCAGAAGGGGAGAGAGAGACATCAATGTATGGCCGCATCTCACCTGCCTCCAGCCACGGACCTGGCTGGAGACCTGGCTTGCAAGCTGGCCATGTGCCCTGACTGGGGAATTGAACCAGTGACCTTTGGGTTTGCAGGCTAGCACCTATGCACTGAGCCACCAGCCAGGGCAAGAACTTAACTTTTATCTAAATTAGATTTAAATAACGGTATGCAGCTACTGGTTACTATTTTGGACAGTGCAGCAGGGATCCCAGAATGCCAGTCAATAACATGTATCAAGTCTACCAGGTTCCTGTCATGCTGGGGTTGAGTTAGAATCATGCTGGGCTAGTCCTTTCTACACCAAAAAGCCAGGTAACAGGTCTGAGCAGACATAAAGCCATGAAACTGCCAACTTTTTCTGTAAAGGGCCAAATACTAAATATTCTAGGCTTTATGGGCCAATAAGCCAAAAGATCTCTGTTGCAACTATTCAACCCTGCCACCGCAGCATGAAAGTAGCTACAGACAATCTGTGTGGTTGTGTTCCAATAAAACTTTTATTTACAACAACAAAGTTAGAATTTCATGTAATTATCATGTGTCATACAATATTCCTCTCTTTTAGATTTTTCCAACCATTTAAAAATGTAAAAACTATTCTTAGTTTTCAGGCTATACAAAAATAGACTGTGGCGTCAAACCGTCAGCCAGGTTTGCAAACCTCTGAAATACATGAAAGGCCAGAGAAAATACAAAGATATTCAACACTACTAGTCATCAGGCAAGTACAACTTAAAACCGAACCTAGATCCTATAAAAATGGTAATATCCAAGGTTAGTGAGGACACACAGCACCTGGAACTCTCTCATACACTGCTAGTGAGAAAATACAATGATATAGTCACTTTGGAAAACTTGAGTTTCTTTAAGAGTTAAACACACCACAGAACTCAGCCATTCTACTTGTAGATACTTATCCCAAAAGAAGCTAAAATTTATGTCCAAAGACTTGCATATGAGTGTTTACAGCTCCTTTATTCAGTGACTAAAAACTAGTAACAACCCAAATACCCCCAAATGGTGAATGGGTACTTAAAATGTGGTCCATTCATACAATGGAATCCAACTACTCAGCAATAAAAATAACCAACTACTGATGACCATGCAGGAACTGGAATGATCTTCAACATCTTTGCACTGAGTAAAAAAAGTGAAAAAAAAAGGAGTACACAGTAAGTCTATTTCATGAAATTTCAGGAAATGCAAACTAATTTACAGTGACTGAAAGTATACTGGGGCAGCCTGGGGCTGTTTACTGTACATGCAAAAGATGATTCTGTTGGTATCAGGTTTACCAACAGTAATCCTTATGAATGTACGTTTATAGTGCCAGGCGCTGGGTAGGGAGGGATAGATGAGAAAGTGTCACACTATCACTGCTGATGAGAAGTGTGCTTAGGGACCTCTAGGGCACAGTGATGGTAACCACAGCAAAGAGCTTGGAACAGGCTGTAGGAATTGTGTATGTCAAAACCTTTCTTGTTTGGACTGTAGATTTCAAGTTAAGACTATAATGTAGAATTCCAACAATTAGTCAATACATCTTTATGTAACAGCAAATATTCATTTGTAACACTGTTGGGATAGTCCTTACTTTAAATATACCCTATTGTTCAGGTTCAATTTGTTTAAAAACTTTTTGTTATATTGGGTTAGCCAAAAGGTCCATTTAGTTTTTTCCATAAAAGACACATTTTTCATTTTCACCAATAACTTAATTGATTTGGATATCTTGAGTATGTCAGCTATCTCCTGCATGGTTTAACAGTGATTGTTCTCAATTAATGTCTCAATTTGATCACTATCAACTTCAACTGGTCTACCTAACTGGAGCATCGTCTAGTGAGAAAGCTCCAGCACAAACCACTTTTGACATGCACAACCTTCTCCGTACACTGCACAATTTTTTTTCTGCATTTCAGTTAATTTTTACCTTTCTTGACATAATATAGCATAATATGCTAAAAAACATTATTTTCTTTCATATTAAATTAGCTACACAAAATTTCACCAATTTGTTAAGTTTAAAAAATACCCATTGACATGACAGCTGTCACAATACAACCTAACAAAATTGTTTTAAATGATGTTAAAGACAACTAAACGCTACTAGAGTCATCTTATGGGAAAAAAAAACGAAACTTTTTGACCAACCCAATAGATCTTATGAAGGCTTGAAGAAACTTGTTCAGCTTGATCCAACAGGTCAAAATATTAAGAATAGGAAAAAAAAAAAAAGTCTCATTTTCCAGTAAGTTTTAATTATTCCCCTAAATTCTTCCACTTCGTTTTAAATTATTATTTTAAATTCTTGGCTACGCACTAGTTTTTTGACCAAAACCTTATAGGACTCCTCAGGGCCAATGATAGGCTGACAATTTTAAAACATCATCTAATAACATAAAACAAATAATATTTTTAATAATTTGTGGCTACACATACATTGGGCAAAATGGGGATAATTTTTCCCCCCCACCAAGAGGAGATGTGTGAAATACATACCTAACTTTCCAGAGCAAACTATATGTTACAGGTTCCTCAAGTCAAATTCAAGCCCTGGCTGGTGTGGCTTAGTGGATTGAGCGCCAGCTTGCAAACCAAAGGGTCAATTGATCAATTCCCAGTCAGGGCACATGGCTGGGTTGTGGGCCAGGTCCCCAGTTGGGGGCACACAAGAGACTACTACACATTGATGTTTCCCTCCCTCTCTTTCTCCCTCCCTTCTCTTCTCTCTAAAAATAAACAAAATCTTTAAAAACTTTCATGCTTGACTTGTCTTTTTGAAACACAGAAAGAACAACAAAATTCAGGAGTCAGTGGAGGGGAATGAAGATAAAAAACTGAGCTTTGAAATGATTTTTGCCAAATTTATGACATATGTTTTAAAACTCTGCAATTCTAAATAGAATTGGGAAAACTATCCTGAACCCACCCCTCCACCACTGCCTTTTCTTCTAGTCTTAAATACACTCCTTTTAACCATGAAATTGACTCAGCAAATGTTTAGAAAATGTAATTCTTTCTGAAACTACACACTAAATTTATCATACAAATTACGATGAAATCAGCATTTGTGTCCAACACAAGTTTGAACATTTAAGAAATCAGAAGGATGTCACAGCACTTAGATCACTATTTTCTGAAGGAGCACAAGAGATATTTCATTAGTTTAGTTGTGTTCAGATATTTTAAGTGCATTTTGGTTGTTTCCCAGAGACTTTTAAGTGAGAATCCCCCCCTTTTTTTTTTTAGTATACTCGCATCAACATCTGACTAATGCCAATTTCTTGTCCCATAAGAAACATCTTTCCCTCCTTATAGGTGGGGCAGAGGAAGGCATATTTAAAAGATGTAATAGAATATTAGTGCGAACATATATATTTTAGAAAAATTTATGGAAGCTTACATATGAGTTGAGAACACGGTGGTTTACTTGGGAGAATGGCTAAGGATAACAACTGGAAATCCCAACCAGAATGTTGGAAATATAAGGGACTTAGCAGGTCATCTAATCCAGGCTCAAAGACTAAATGAACTGCCCAATTAAATGGCAAAGCACATATAAAAAGGGTGAGCATGGTGCCTGGATAACATATACACTCAATAAATGTTGGTTCTCTCTCCCAAGTTTTATAATAACAGCAACCATAATCATCACCTAAGTTGATCAACTGTTCTCCAGTCTTCCCTGAGTCATGAGGTCCTGTCATCATCAGTTTCTTTCAAGGAAAACTTCATTACTATTATCCCATCAATACCAACCTTCTAGAGTTGCTGTGAGCATTAAATGAGATCATATAAAGCAGTGAGCAACTAAAAGTCTAATCAATGCTAGCATGAAGTTTCCAGTTCTGCCTTCTCTCAAACACATCCTTATGGTAGGAGAGTATGTGTGAGCACATGCATGAATGTGTATGAAGTGAAGAAAGCTAGGGATGCAAATATCAGACATAGGATCCAGTTTTTGATAATTTCCCTTCTTTCCTCAAGATCCTAATAGCCCCTTGGGTATCAATCTCATTCCACTAAGAATTCCCTGCTATTATAGCAAGTCACTACAAATGAGACGTGAGCTCAGATGTGCTGGAATGGGGGAAAGGTAATGGGAGTAACAGTCCCCGTTCAGGAACATGTTGACAAAACTATCTCATTACAAATCCACAACTCAATATAATCCAGCCTTATTACCTTCCCAATTAAAAAGCAAAGCTCCTGAAACTAGGGCATTGCATCTTGTACTTCCTTCAATGTGTTGGCATAACACTAAAAACAGGACATTAGATGCTAAAGTATCATTATTTATCATCCTCAAGAATTCTCATTTAAAATTTCAGCCTACATATAACTCTCCCAGACCACATACTGTGATCCTCACTAGCCTTTCCCATAGGTCAAAAGAGAACGCTTGTAAATGAGTTTCTGAATAAAATGTAGTGAGCATTTTTATCTAAAAAGGAATATATCTTTTAAATTCTGGTTCTAAAGTCCATGAATGGCCTGAAACTAGAGGCAGATATTTGAGAAGATGCACTTTTCTTTCTTGTAGAGCACACAGTTTCTAAACAAAAACCCAATCAAACTTCCCAATGGCTAAGAACCTCTGCTCTATAATGCTCTTTCCCTGGCTTTGAAATTAAAGCTCTCATGTTCAAATGCAAGCCTTACTCAGCTTGACTTCTAGCATATTAAAAAATCACATGAAAGATTGGTTGTGCTTACCCTTAGGAGAGTGTACGATTAGTTGTTGAGATAGGGACTTGTAAGGCACTGATAATATTGTGGACTTAGATGTGATTACAAAACAGTGTTAACTTTGTGAAAATTCATCAAACCAAACCCTTAACATTTTTGTAAATATTTGAAGGTATATTTTTAAAATTTTCTTTTTGAGGGTGTACTTTAATGAGATTAAAAAGAAAATAACAGAGGGCCACTATACAAAAGCAGACATCAATGTGCAATGTAAAAAAAGAAGTCCTTAAAAATTAAAAAGCCCACATGAAGGCCTGAAACATCTGGGTAACAGCCAGTATAGCAATGAGGTCCTTAGTCCAAAGAGCCCACAAGTAACTGAGGCCTGTCAATGATCACACCAGCAATCATGAAAGCAGATTCTCCACCCTCAGCCAAGCCTTCTGGCTGACTGCAGCCCCAGCTGACTACTAATGAAAGGCCTTGAACTAGAACCCTGAAGGTAAGCCACTCAGATTCCTGAGAAAATTTGTGAGATAATACATGCTTGAGGTTAAAAAAAAAGATGCAATTTCTAAACACTAACTTCCTTAAAATTGGAGTAGCCTCAGTAGTTCTACCTGCAGAGACATTAGCTTATTGGTTTAAGTTGGCAACTTTCCCTTCTCGAAAGGCTGTGGTGCAATGTTGCTTTCAAAACCCAATGAACATTAGTTTCTGGATCAAACTAATTGAATTTCTCTGTAACATACAGAGCAGGAAGCTTCTCGACTGATGCTTGATGCTTCTTCTCCTACCTCCATTTAGAGCGCCTATTAATGTTTTGTGTTTTATTGCGTATTTGAATGATGCTATGTACAATACTCTACACATCCCTTAACTTTTCCAAAGGCTTTTTTCACAAGAGGAAATCTACTAAAGTCAGTTATCAAGTACAGGTAAACTTATTATTTGTATAAATCCACAAAGAGATAGATAGATAGGTTCAGTGAATGTAGTTATTCCAGTATTATCTAACACATATGGGGCATGTTTTGAAATTAATGTATTAGTTCTTGCATCTGTTTGTACTTCTGAAGGCTGCTCAAAGAGAGCATCAAAATTGGATACTTCAGCAGTCTGGCTCCAGTGTCTTTTCTCAGCTTTGAATCCTCTGCAATGCCCAGCACAGAAAAGGGCCTTGCACACATTAAGTATTATAGTTATTAGTAAAACTGAAAAAAAAAAAAAGTCACAACAGTTACCATTTCTTCAACTGGAAATTCTCCAAAGTTGTACAGGACCCACTTCCCGGAACAGATCACCCATAGTTGCTATCATTTCCTTGCCTACTTTTAAAAGCTGGAAAAGACAACTATCAAGTCTACTATAATCAGGCTAAACTTTTTGCAGTGTTAATATTTTAACCGGCCAGTTGTAACAGTTTTTCATGGCTCTCTAGAGTTATACTGGTGGTCAATGTCTATTACTACACATCAAATTTAAAACAAAGTATGATTACATGAAAACAGTATTTTCTGTTTTTACAGTCATAATGCAGAGCCCAGTAAATAATACTTTTAAGATTCTGTGTAAGGTCTGGCAAAACAACAAAATATACCCCACCCTGCCATGAAACCTTTGAATTATCCTTCACTTGTATTATTCATATACTTAGTACACATTTAATATACTTATATGGTAAGTAACGTGCCTGATACATAATTATACATGTTCTTCCTTTTCTTCAAGATCCTGATCACTAGCTAGGACTATTAAAGCTAATACCTGATCCTTCTTAATCTTTTTTATTAGCAATGTATTCTGAGTTGTCTTCATCTTTTTGCAATAACTAGCCAGCAAGCAAAGACATTGAATCCTCATTATCTTCATCCAATTTTAGATGAAAATTAAAACAAAAAAACAAAGAGCATTTATTTTATGAAGATAAGTACAAATGATTTTTTTTTACAGTCAATGCTTTGTAATCTCTGCCTCCTTGGCAGGTATTAGATATGATCTAAGATAAATAATAATAATTTTAAAAAATGACAATAAGGAGCTGCTTACAGCCACTCCTGGAAGGAACCTTGCCTTGGCACTGACAAAGCTAAAAGACAAATCAGATATTATTTTTTCATTAATAATGTTTTATAACACTTAAGTCTTCCATAAAACTTATCAAAATAGACATTCAAGACTTCAGCCTGAGAATCATATGATGCTTGCTTAGTGTCAATTTAAAAAAGCAAAAAACTGCTCACCCTGGTGGTTCAGAAAAGTATTAGATAATAATGACTCGACTATTTAGTACTACATAGAAACTTTCAAATAATCACTGTCTTGAATTTATAATATGTCCCCTTTTATTATTATTTGCACAATGTTTTGAGAAAGGTATTTCTCAATGAAGTTTATATTTGTCTCTAATCCTTTCCTTTATTTATTTATTCTACACAGGGAAAGTGTTATCTTTTACTGAGGTTTTCTGCTACCATGTGAAAGTACCATGTTAAAGTCTGTGGGTATCCAATACTAAAAGTCACTAAGTCACTTAGCGATCTAACAAAGAAAAGCAATATACTCCATTTTCTTTAAAAAGAAAAATACTGTCACAAACCTATCCTATTGATATTAAGGATCACTCAGAGTAACATACCATACAGCTCTTAAAAGTAAAATAAAACATGGACTGGCACACTTTTATTTTTTAAGTTATTAAGTTCTTACTCTGATCAATTCTTATTTTGGGGTGGGTGGAAGTAAAATATCACCTTACTAAAAATAAGGTAGATGTCCTTTGAGACAAAAAATGCTATGAGGATTGCTTGGATGCACCCTAAATTGTCTCTGCAGAGGAATGACAATTGTTTTGGTTCAAAATGTGGGAGAGATCACATGAAGAGATACTTCTTTCCAGGAGACAGAACAGATGCATCTTCATAAAGGTAACCAAGCTTCCCCTGAATTTCCCTGGGAGTGGGCAGTCTCCATCTGACCTCCATCCAAAGGCAACCTGCTCAAAGCCCCTTCTGGAATTGCAAGGACCCTCTTTTTCCCCAGGAGGGTGATAGGACCAGGACCCAGGTAGAAGGTGTGGTCCACACAGCCTTACCTTAAGGAAATCTGCCACTTCAGGGTTCTGGTTTCTTTCAAATGGCAGAAGCAATTCTTGTCTATCTACTCTTTTAGGATGGAATTAAAAAAAAAAAAAAAATCACACAAAATCTTCCACACTTCTTAAAAATGGCTGCTATGAAACTCATGCTGCTACACATATATCATTATTATATCACCATCATCACTGTGTATCAAATTTTACTGCTTAACTGGGTCAAGATACTGGCCTTCAAACACAAATCTTGTGGTCTTCCACCCGCACAATTTTTGATGTAATTGTGTCCTGATAACTCGTCCCTCACACTCCGAAGATTTACTCTATTCACCCCTGGCCTGAATACTTAGTCCTCTCTCCCAATCTAAAAAACTGGTAGAAGCCAACCAGCCACCTCATTCCAGCCTCTTGTGGACATCACATCAGGAATAAGATCATTCATTTTACTTGAGAAACATTATGTAATATGCGAAATAAAGTAATTATTTGTGTATTTGCTATGCTTTCTACTTTGCAGAATACAAAACCTGTGCGGTTACCTAGAAAATCCGAAGGTTTCTGATGATAGATTAGTGCTGATAATTGCCATAAAAATATCAGATCTAAGGCACAGATTGGAAAAAGTTTATGTAGTTTGCAAGAAATAACCCCGCACTCCTCCAGGTCTGACTCGGGCTGTCCCTTCCACGGCAGGGCCTGTGTCCTGCCCGAGAAGAGCGATGGCCTGAGCCCTAAGCAGCCCCTGGTAGCTCTGGAGCTGGATCGCGACCCTCCAGAGCGGTGTCTGCACCCAACAGAGCACCTCCCGCGTCGGACACACCC
The DNA here is from genome assembly GCA_004026585.1 of Noctilio leporinus. Taxonomy (NCBI): domain Eukaryota; kingdom Metazoa; phylum Chordata; class Mammalia; order Chiroptera; family Noctilionidae; genus Noctilio; species Noctilio leporinus. The sequence goes on from PVIW01001035.1 coordinate 306,992, forward strand.
CCTCCACCCCACGTTTCACGGGAGGTGTGGGCACCCAACTCCTTCGCTGAAGACAGGGGCGCCGGAGGGCGGGCGGGCCCGGGAACCCATTTTGGAGGATTGGGGAGCTCGGCCCTGTGGGCTGAGGGATTAGGAGTGTGGGAAGGAAGGGCGAATCCAACCAAGCGAAGGCCGGAAGGGGGTCTCTTGGATTCGGGGGCTTAAGAAGCCAGGCGGCGGGAAAGGCTCAGGAGACAGAGGTTTCGCAGCGCGAGGGTCCGTTTTTGTTACTCGTTTAGAGCTGGCGGGTGGAATGGGTAAGTTCCCCCAGGACAGCGGCGGCAAGGGGGTCTCCCTCCGTCCCGCGTCGTGGGGACACTGAGGGCTCGCGAAAGGCCTCCCTGGATCGGAAAAACAGAGACTGCGGAGCGCGGTCCGGCATGCACACCTGGGCGCCGGTTCCCGCACCCCGGGCCCCGAGCCGGAGGCGTGGGACTGGGTGTGAGGGGATGGAGGAGGCCCCCGGCCCGGGAGGCGGGAAAGGCCCCAGAGCCCCAGGCCGGGCGGCGGCTCCGGGCCCCGAGCAGCGGCGGCGCGGGCCCAGGGAGACCCGAGCTCGCACAGCCCTGAGGGCCGCGTGCGCCCCACTCCCCACTTTGCGCGGCCGCCCCAACCCCCGCTGCTCCTCTCACCTGCACATGATCCGCCATTTTGCTCCATTCATGCTCCTCTCCGGCCCCCTCCCCCCCAGCGCGCACCTCGGCCGGGCCGCCGCCGCTGCCGCCGCCGTCGCCGCTGCGCCTGCGCGCTGGGGCACCGTCCCTACGCTGGCGGCGTAGTGCGGCCCAGCTGCGCAGGCCCGGGCAGCCGGCGGGTGGTTGGAGAATGCGCAGCGCCTCTGGGACGCCGTAAAGGCGCCGGCAACGTCAGCGGCCGGAGCCATCGGGGGCGGGGGTTAGGGGGGCGGCGGCGCGGCCCAGGGAGCGCGGAGGGAGGGGGCCGGGAACAAAGCTTTGTTTACATGAGTTTAAAGGGGCCGCGCGCTTGGACCAGCGGGCGCTGAAGCGGGAGCTGTTGCCGCCCGAGCTGGTCCCGGGGAGGGCTCCTGGAGAGGCCCGGACCTGTCCCGCCTAGGACCCCGCACCTGGCGTACTGCTCTTCCTGAGCGTCCTCCTTTGATCTTGCCTCTAGACGCCCCTGGTCCCCGCCTCGGGCGACGGCAGTGACCCCGCATCCCAGAGGCTTCTGGGGCTGCGCCCACCGCCCAAAACCCCACTTAGGACGCCTGCGTTCATCTTGACTTTCCAAGCTTTCTGCTCAGGTGGACAAGGGCGATTGCTCTCTGATCCTGGGTTGTGCCAGCAACCCAAATAGTGATATCGTGTTCATTTCTATCCTTGTCTCCATAAACATTCATGGAAATAGCCGCCAAATAGTGGTGACGATAGAAATATGCAGAAGATACGATTCCACTCTCCCCAGATTGTTATCTTAATTAGTACTCTAGGCAACCTAATGAGAGGGGTCAGATGTTGGGAAGTGGGGTTAGAGGGAGATCAAGAGGTTTTTAGGGCCTTGGGCTCAGTGTGAGTGGGAAAGCCATCCTTCTGGGTCAGATCACTTCAGTCCCTGCTTGCTGAAACCAATTCCAATCTTTCCTATTAGGAATTATCCGGTTAGATAATGCTGGTTCCTGTGTTCCATTGGATTCCACTCTGGCTTCCCAATCAAGGCCCTCAGATTACATTTTAGTTATGTTCTGAGAGTAGTGGTTGCTTGGAGTTTGTATTGACTGGGGGCTACCTTCCACGTGCGATGGAAACGAGGATGGTAGTGAATAGCACACTTTCTGTTGTGGATAGAGTAGATTGGAGCTAAGCGTTCATTTTAATCTTCGTTCTCCTAGTGTGTCTTCCTGGTTTGCGGCGGTAGGCTATCTAAAAACTACATTACCCAGACCTCCTTGCAGCCGGGGTTCTGCAAGATTGGCTCCGCCTATTAGATTCACTCAAGATTATGCAGAGCTTTTGACTGTTGCACCTGAAATATAATGGTTTTGTTGTTGTTGTTTGTTTTTCAACAACCTTACAGTGTTAAAAGCTCCCTCAGTGTAGAGAGCAGGGATGGTGGGCAGGTGCTTCCTGACCTTGACATCACAATTATAGTGGTATATTCTTAGAGTTACAATTTTTTCTTTAAAAAATAAAAAATAAAGATTTTATTTATTTATGTATTTTTAGAAAGAGGGAAAGAGAGGAGGAAAGAGGGAGAAAAAGATCAATTGGTTACCTCTTGCACATGCCCTAACCAGAGACTGGGTCCACAACCCAGGCATGTGTCCTGACTGGGAATCAAACCTGCAACCTTTTGGTTTTGCAGGTTCATGCCCAAACCACTGAGCCACACTGGTCAGGGCAAGTCATAATTTCAATATAAGTCTTCCAATACTCTTATCTGCCTGATTGGGTAGAAGTAACATCTCCCTGTGGGCCAGGCCCACATCCATCTTCCACCACACTCTTCCCACACAGGTTTCTCCTGTCTTCCCCATCTCAGTAAATGGTACCACCATTCCTCCAGTTGCTCAAATTGAAGACCAAGGAGTCATCTTGGTTGCTAGTGTCTCAACAATCCCCACACCCAAATCATTTGCAAGTCCCGTTGAATGATTAATACATACTCAAATCCAGTTACTTCTCTCGTCTTCACTGTTAACACCCTGTCTAGGCCATCATCACATATCTCCTGGGCTCTGGTAATAGACTCCTAACTGATTTCTCTTTTTCCTATCTTGCATCCAGATGATCCATTTTCCATATAGCTGCAGAACATTCTTTTGAAATGATAAATCAGATAATTTATGCCCTGCTTAAAAACCCTTGGGTTGCTCCAGTGCATTTAGAAAACATTCCAAATCTTGACTGTAGCTCAAGGTGCCATGTGATCTGACCTCATCTCTTCTGTGCCACCTCTTGTTCAGAATGCTGGGGTCCTCCTGGCCTTCTTAAGTTTCCTCACATCCAGGTGTTCTTGCTTCAGGGCCTTTACACTTGAAGTAACTTCCGCCTGAAGTAATTTTTTTTTCCCTTCAGATCTTTAACTGGCTGCTTTCCTCATGCCATTGACTCTTTTCTTTTTTCTTTTTCTTTTTGCAAGAGAAAATACCAAATTTAATGCATACATAGTTGTGGGAATCTCACATACACGAGAGAGTCAGAGACCCTACATACAGGAGAGGTTCAGAGTTAGAAAAGGAGTATGGGTGTATAAGACATAGGAGGTAAGGTACCTTGGGGCCTTTGATAGATCATTGAGGGGTGGTAAGAAGAGCAGACATTTAGTAAACAGAAAAATTTCTTGCCTTATAGATAGGGCAAAAGAGATGGTCTTTGATCTCTTAATATGACCAAAGCCCCTAATTTAAGTTCTTGTAGGCAGTTAAGGGAGCGGCAGAAGTTTCTTTTGAACCTGTGGCTAAAGTTGCTTTTAACTCAGAACAATCTGCAAACCACAGAGGCACATCTTGGGTGATTTGTTCTGAACTCCCCACCTCCTAGTTCCCTCCTCTGAAATTTTCCGGAAAGTTTCACATTCCAGAAGTTGGCTTGGTAGATTGGTCTCTGTCTCTTTAAACTATTCCCAGTCTTGAGAACAGTTTTGTTCAGTTTTACGGTTGTGTCTCATTTTAGGAAGCAGCAATGCAGGTGGCCTCCCAAAATTAAGATGCCTGTGGTGCTAGCTATCAGGGAGGCATCTCTATGGAAACAAAAGTAAAATGAAGGTTAATGACTGAAGCAGACAGTAATCTCAGTTTTTGAGTTCTGAAGGTAGCCAGTCAGGATATCTAGATATCTAGATATCTGAAGACTCAAATTATCTTCATTTTCAGTTCAGTTTTATCTCCTCTGAGAGGCTTTCCTTATCACATGACTGCAAGTTGTCCCCCTGACCCCATCACTATCTTACTTACAGCATTGATCACTGTCTGTCCAAAACTATGTACTTAAATATTTACACTTTTCATGGTCAAGGGTTCCCACTAAAAAGTAGCCACAGTAAAACAAAGATCCTACCTGTCCTATTTATGCTGTGTCACTAGTACCTCTGTACAGAGTAGGTGCTTCATAAATAAAGTTAATTAACTTCTTTATAGCTCAGCCTCATTCTAGGGGTGTGTGGAGCTCATAGGAAAACATAAAGCATTTGAAGTGTTAGGTCAATATTAAGTAACATAATTATTATGTTATGTTAGAAGCCCTTCCTCTCAGAGTTTCCAGAACTGGGTTTGTTGCCTCTCTCCCCTCCATCCCCCCACCTCTCTCTCTAAACTGGGTTATCTTTTTACTTAGTACTGAGAAAAGTGATATATTTAATGGAGAAAGAAAGGGGACTAGGAATGGAGCTCAGGAGGCTGGTACAGTCCTCCCTCCCCCACAGTCAGGAACCACTGAGGTGGGGAGGTGAAGGGTGCCCCTGCCTAGCCAGTAAAGCAAAAGGAGATGCTAAGGGGCACCCCAACATTCACTTGTGCCTCCATATAAACACAGGGACCCTTTCCTTTACAATGCAATAGTTTCTCTTTTCATCTTTGGTGCCTGGGTAACCTAAGGGCCTCAAATTTTCTGCCCTCTGCTGTGTCTGGGAGGAAGAAGGTGTGGGATCAGTGCTTCCACTGCACAGTCAGTCTCACCAAGGAAAGTGGGAGGTGCCTTGAGGGGTGTCACTCCTAGGACACTCCTGCTGCCCTATCTTTTGCAGATGACAGCCACAGGAGGAAAACTTCGCCAGCTACCACAAGCAAGCAGGGTCTTGGGGGTGTTTGGCATACCTGGGGCTCAGGCCTCCGGGTGTAAATAGCATTCCAGTTATCTAGTTAGCTCGGGCGCCCCCCTGTGGTTCCTAGTGGGAAGTGTCCGAGTTTACCTTAGGGGAAGGCCATCTGAGTGGAGGGAGAACATCTTTCATTGTCTTGCAGCTCAGAGTGAGGTCTGGCCCACTCAGCAACAGCATCAGCATCTCAGGTCTCACTCCACAGCTACTGTGTCAGAGTCTGCACTTTAACAAGATCTGCATATTTCAAGCTGAAAGGCACTGCTCTGTCAGCTCCCTGGATGGCCCTGAAAGCCATTCTCACTCTATAAGGAGATGCTGATGTAGGTTCCCAGTTAATGTGTCTCTCCTTAACGGCTGGAGAGATGGAATGGGCCATGTCCCATTTTCATACTCCCGACCACTTCCTGAGGAGCTTCCCCCACCAGCATCCTTGGTTCAACCTGTTGGAACCCAGGCAGCAAGGCTGAGTGTTAGGGCCTTTACTTGACTCAGCCCTCTCCCCCAAGAGCTCACAATATTCATCTCTAAAGCTGTTTGATGAAGCACACTATGTGTATGTCAGGAGCCCTGAGCTCCTCTGCTCTCCCTCCCAAGGCACTTGAGCCCCAGGTAGTAGAGGAAATGGCCCAGTTATATAAGCCCTCATTATGGGGTTACCCCAAGAATGCCAGTCCAGTTCTCCCACCCCTCTAACGTTTCTGCACCGTGCCTTCATCAGATTGCTTCATGAAACCATCTGGCTATAAGTTTAAATGTTCTCTGGAGCTTAGATTCCCCCCAAACAATGGACCCTTTTGCACAGAGTCTGGATGCCACTTCAGGGCCAGCAGTAAAAGGACCACTGAATTAAAGATCAGAAGCCCTGGAACTTCCTGCTGTGTCCCCAGCAGCCCTGTGACTTCAGAGGAGAGTTGCCAACAGGCGTACCATACTTGCCCTTCCTTCTTCCAGGGCTAGGGAGCGTGTCTGGTAACAGTGTGTGCCTGGGAGCTTTAGTAACTAGGACACACTTTTGGCAATGGTGAATTAATTTTTTAAAAATGTGATTGTGAAAAAAAAAAAAATGTGATTGTGACTGTAATTTAAAAAGATAATCCCTAGATGAAAGCCACGTGCCTGGAAAGATGGTGAAGTCCACCAGTTTAGATGTGCTCTGGAGGGGGGAGCCTGTGTCCATGTGGGAACATTCATCTGTCTGGAACCTCGAGGAGGCATCAGGGTGAGTGTGTGTTGGTATTGGAGGCAGAAAGTGTCCTGTGGAAAAACACAGTGAGAGCAGCGTGTGAAAGTGGTGAGCTCCTGTGTGTCTTGTGGGCTGGTGCATGTGGCTCAGCTCTCATGAGTTCAGAGGCCTGAGTTCTGGCTTGGTGGCCTTGTACATGTCCCCCAGACCTTCCTGAACCTATCTCCCCACTTTTTTTCCAAAGACTTTTATTATTTTTAGAGAGAGGGGAAGGGATAGAGGCAGAGGGGGAGAGCAGCATCAATGTAGGGTTGCCTTTCACCTGCCTCCAGCTACGGACCTGACTGGAGACCTGGCTTGCAACCTGGTTATGTGCCCTGGCTGGGAATTGAACCATCAACCTTTGGGTTCGCAGGCAGGTGACTTATCCACTGTGCCACCAACCAGGGCTATCTTTCCATTTTTAAATTAGGAAGTGGAGTGGTTGATTTCTAAGTTTTCTTCCAGCTCTGTTATGCTAAGTCCCCAGAGTGAGTGTGGGGGCCTTTGCTGTGGGCTTTGCTGCCAGGTTGGGTTTCTGGGTCTCCTTGTTCCCATCAGTCAGCCGATCTTCCTTGCTGACTCCCCTCGCCAGCTTTTGTACCTGCGTTGTTGCTCAAGGAGGAGCTGGAGGTGGGCTGTTTGGAAATTAACTCTCACTGACTGAAAATGCAGGAAGCTTGAGTGTGAAACTCAACTCATCAAAAAGAGAAAAAAAAAAACAAAGCAAGAAACCACAGGGCCTATCAGCCTGTCGTCATCAAGCAGACTAGAATAGTGCAGAAAACTCTAGGCAGAGAGGAAATGAACTTTAGAGAAGGGGGAACACGCTGTGGGGCAGAGAGGAGAGAAGGAGGGCGGGAGTGGAAGGAGTGCCGGCTGTAGCACAGGGCACCGCAATGGTGGGAGGATGGCGGACACAGCGGTGAAGCAGGGCTTCCTGTACCTTCAGCAGCAACAGACTTTTGGAAAGGTAGGAGGAGCAAGCAAGGCTAGCCAGGGCTAGGCACAGGGATGGGGGGCTGTGAGAAACTTCCAGGGAGGAGAGGGGTGCCCCAGCCCTTGTGGATGGTGAGGGACTGTGCCATCTGCCAAGTTAGAGCCAGAGCTGACCTTGGGAGGGCTCCTTCCTTCGCAGCTGCCTGTCTCCCCAAGCAGGCCCCACACTGTGCTCTTTGCTGATGTTGCTCCCTCTCACCCTCCACCTAGCTGGGGAGGGGGTGGTAACGGAAGGCTCTAACTCCCTCTCTTGCCTTTCTTGCTCTGTGGTGACTCCTCATGGGGGTGTCTTGGAAGGGAATGAAAGAACAGCAGAGATGGGTATTCAGGACTCCAGTGAGGTTCCTTCCTTCTTTCCTGCTCCCATGGGGGAGGTTTGGCTGGTGTTAAGCTTGAGCAGAAAACCCCAGTGTGCCCGACCTCCTTCTCCTGCCTTGCCTCTTTGAAAGAAGAAGTCCTCTTTCCCTCAACTGACCCACACTGGACACCTCTCTCTCTCCGTCTCTCTCCCTCTCATCTCATTCTCTCGCCCCTCCCCCCGTCTTCTCTCTTGCCCCCTTCTCTCCCTTCCTCCCTTTCTGCCATCTTGTCAAGAGATGAGGTGAGAAAGTTCAGCAGGGTCAAGTGATGGTTCTCCACCCCTCCTCTGGGTGTCAGGGTTAGGGACTCTCACACTTTTTGCCTCTAGGTGTGGACACCTGGGCTGGGACTGTCTGGCCACCTCACAGTCCACCTTCTCTGTGCTGCTTCTTTCTCTGGCATTCTCTCTGCTGTCATCTCAGGCCTTTTGCTTGGTTGCCTGTAGTGGATCTCCAGGTCCAATGCTTTCTAATTCTTCAGGCCCACTAATTTTCTTCCTGGGATCTTGACCACTCTCCCCATCCCCAAATGGCTGCCCCAGTCCCTTCCCGTGATTTCTCCACTCCCCCTTGGTCACCATCTCTCCATCTCTGGTTGGATCCCTCTTGGTGCCCCTTTGCTGTGCATCTGGACTCAGAAATGGCGCAGGTTCGGGGCTATGCTCTATGGACAGTCGGACTGTGCCTTGGCCCGGCTGGAGCTCCAGGAGGGCCCAGAGAAGTCACGCAGGGGAGAGGCTGCTCGAAGGATAATCCGCCTCAGTGACTGTCTGCGGGTGACCGAGGCCAGTGGGGAGGCCAGTAGCCCCAAGGACACCAGTGCCTTCCTCCTGGAGACCAAGGAACGCATGTACCTGCTGGCGGCCCCCACTGCTGAGCGGAGCGACTGGATGCAGGCCATCTGCCTCCTAGCCTTCCCTGTGAGTTGTCCAGTGTGCAGAAAGGGCCAGGGAGTGGGGGCAGTCCATCCTCATGAGGGACAGGTGTACGAGCCAAGGCCAGGGTGTTGGGGGCAGTTCCTTGGTGAGGGTGACCCCAATCCAGAATGCAGAGGGGGCAGTGGACTAAATGTGCCATGAAAGAAAGCCTGGGCTGGAGGTGGGGCTTGGGCTTGGTGGCAGTGGTGAGACCCTGGCCTTTTCCCCAGGGCCAGAGGAAGAAGCTGCCAGGGCTGGAGGGTCGGGACCGGCCAGTCAGCCAGCCCTGCATGGAGGAGAATGAGCTATACAGCAGCGCGGCCGCAGGTGAGGGGCTGTCTACCCTTCCCAGGGTGCAGTGGGGAGGAGGTGTGGGCCAGTCTGTGGCTGCCTGGGCTTGGTGTCTTGAGTCTTCCTGCCTGTGGTTGTCCCCAGCCCCGGCCAGCCCCTTTATCAGCCACTCTGCATCGCTTCCGGGCGTGGTCCGAGGTGGAGGAGCCTGGCCTGGCCTGCCCTACCGTCAGCGCTTCACCCTTGATTCACTCCCTATTGCCCAGGCCCTGCTAGTGGGGGAGGCCAGGCCAAGAGGCCCACTCAAGGTGCTGCTCTTGAACCCTCTGGTGTTAAGCTAAGCAACTTCTGAAAAAAAAAAAAGGCTTACTTTTTGTGGATTGGAAGTGTCCTGTGACAAGAGAGCTTTTTGCTGACAAAGCAATCCCCCTCTTCTGATCTGTCTCATCCTTGCATGGGTGTGTGTGGGAGGGGGAGGAGGATGGGGGGGCATCCTGGCTCCACCCACAGTGGGTGAGGAGGCTGAGATGTGTGAGGGCAGGGTGGGGTGCACCTGTGGCTGGGACAGAGGGACTGGGGAGGTGGCTGGGTTGGGGCAAGAATGAGATGGAAAAGATAAGGTTGTGGCTCTGGCAACAGGGTAGGAAGGATGTGGGCACGAGGTTGGGATGCATGTGGCTAGGACATGATGCCTGCTAGGGTATCTGGCACCTGAGGAGTTTGGTCTGGCACCGTACAGCTCTTTTGTAGACAAGTGACACTTTCTAGCAAACTCTGTCCCACGGTCATTGAGGGCAGGGCAGAGTTGAGGTGTTGAATAGCCTTCTGTCCCCTCTCCTCCCCAGTGGCTCCCTGCAAGGAGTTTGCTGTGACTGTGAGACCCACAGAAGCCAGTAAGAGGTGCCAGCTCCGTGGGTCCTATACCCTCCGGACTGGAAAGAATGCCCTGGAGTTGTGGGGTGGCCCGGAGCCCCACACCCAGCTGTATGACTGGCCCTACAGGTTCCTGCGGCGCTTTGGGCGTGACAAGGTGAGCAGGGGCTACTCGGGTGTCAGAGAGAAAGGATGGGCAAAGGGAGCAAAGAGACTGGTGGAGAGCTGTCAGGGAGAGAGAGTGGGAGGAGGGAGGAAGGAGGAGATGAGGCATTAAGGAAGGGATGGGAAGGAACCAGAGGAGGGGGAGTGAACGCAAAGGAGAGGCATTAGGTGTGAGTGGCTGTCGAGGGAGAAGGAAAGGAGACCAGGCGGGTGGAGAAATCAGAGGGCCAGTGGTGGCGGGCATTCCTGAGGATGAAGCGTGTGCTCAGCTTCATGCTTGGGTGGCTGGGAGGGGGGTGGTGTAAAGGGTGAGAAGAAGGAGATGGGAGGGGCTTTGCTGGATAGGAAAGACAAAGAGGGAGGCTGGGAACAGCCCAGGGAGAAAGCTCCAACAGGTCCCAGTAGAGGGAAGTTGGAGGAGGTGGGTTTGAGTTTTGGAACTGGATCCAGGAGAACTGAGCCCCCACTATAGCCTAGCCAGTCATCTACCTTTCCCCCTTGTCCCAGGTGACCTTTTCCTTCGAGGCAGGCCGACGGTGCACCTCTGGAGAGGGCAACTTTGAGTTCAAAACCCAGCAAGGCAATGAGATCTTTTTGGCCCTGGAAGAGGCCATTTCTGCCCAGAAGAATGTGGCCCCTCCTGGGCCCCAGACCCAGTCAGCCACAGGGCTGGGGGTGCAGCCCCGGCCAGAGAGCCCCTATTCCCGGCCCCGAGACTCTCTGCCGCCACCTTCGCCCACGGTCCCAGTGCCCACCTCCCGGCCACAGGGCCCAGAGGGGGAATACGCAGTACCATTTGACGCAGTGGCCCGTAACCTGGGGAAGAGCTTGAGGGGGATCCTGGTGGTCCCTCCCCAGCCCCCAGCAGACCCTCTGTATGATAGCATTGAGGAGCAGCCACCTACTAGACATGACCACATATATGATGAGCCTGAGGGAGTGGCAGTCCTGTCCTTATATGACAGGCCACAAGAGCCCCAGGGTGACGCCTGGAGGCGGCAAGCCACTGTTGATGGAGACTCTAGTGGCCTCCAGCATACTTACCCAGCAGGGAAGGACTGGCCACAGGGAACTGAGTATGACAATGTTGTACTTAAGAAAGGCCCGAAGTGACGGTGGCCTGCGGAGTTGGGAACCCATTGAAGACAGTGCTGATTGGGCGTGGGCACACCAGGGAGGGGTGGGAGGCTGGTAAGGAGGAGCACGATGGGGACGCAGGCCTCCCTTCTAGTCTCTGCTGATGACTCCTGCACCCTGTGTCCTAGGAGCCTCCCCCATGCTCCTTCCAGAGCCTGAGGCTTGGCCCCCCTCAGTCTGGTCCTAGACATTGTCCCTCTCAGGGTCTGCTTCGTGAGTCACTGATCTAAAGCAGGAAGTGCGCTCTAGAAAGACCCACCCCCCTCCTACTGCTTTCCCACTTCCTCTTGTTTCTTTCCCGGGTCTAAGGGAGCCCTAGGCATTGAGGGTAGAGGACAGAAGGATGTCAGCCAACTGCCTGGCTGGAACAGGTCTTCTGCCAGCTGATGTCCCCCTTGGAGGACAGCCCTGGTTCAAGGCATGCAGGGGCCTGCGGGTTTTGGACTTCCCTGTGGCATTAAATGTTGCTGAAATGTCTGTGTGTGGCATGAGTGCTGCAGGCGTGAAAAGGAGACCACCACAGCCTCTCGGGGAACGAATGCTTCAATCGGCCACCACTGACACGGACACCACCTCTCCCAGCAGCGCCATCCTCTGTGGGCCTAGGCTGGGTCCCTGGCATCCAAGTGGGGGGTCTGCAGAGGTCAGGGCATCCTAGGAAAGAGGTTCGAGAATCTCTAAACCTTTGCTGGTGTAGGGCTGACATCAAAAACGGGTGAGGAAGTGGGTGTATGTGTGAAGGGCTGGACAGAGGACAGGAAAGAGCTGGCAGTTCTGAGCCTCTTGTGCACCAGAAAGGGGAAGGATTCCATGTAAGTCCTTGCCGCCCTTGAGACTTGCTCTCTCTCTGTAAAATGGGGGTTCCACCACATGGGCTCCAAGGACCCTTCCCATCTGTAATTCTCCACTGGCCCCTGTGTCCTGTTCCCTGCAGGTTGGGGCCTGTGTACCCTCTTCCTCAAAACCTATTTTCCTGGAGAGAGGTCAGCTCATTTCTGCTGCCAGCCAGTCAGCCAGGGTTACAGCGCATAGTCTGAGGCTCTAGACTGTCTGGCTTTGAGACCCCTACGGCCCAGCCCCACGGGGGCTGAGGCGAAGGTACAGATGTCTGTCCTGAGGGGGGACTTAGTACCATGAGGGTGACTCAGGGCCTTGGGGTCAGTGGGGGGCAAAGACACATTTCCTGTGGAAGGTGGCATTTAAGGGGAACCTTCAAGGGCAAGGAGCAGACTTGATTATGAAGGTTAAGGGGATGTGAAGAGAGCATCCTGGGTAGAAAAGCCAGCATGGGTGAAGGGGCAGACCTACTCAGGAAAGAGCTCTGCGTTCTGAGTGGAGGGAACTCATAGCAATTTAGTTGGGAAGGCTGATTTTAGCCATGCTGGGGAGGCAAGACAAGGCTTCCGAGCAGAGTCCCATAAGAGCCACACAGAAGAGCAATAACCTGGTGGAAATGGATTGGGTATAAGGTGGGCTGGGGCTGAAGTATGAGGGGGCAGAAAACATCATGCATTCAAAAGACGCTGCAATGAGAGGGCCTGCAGACCTTGGAGTCATACTGAATGTTAAACACAGAGAAACAGTGTTTCTAGAGATTCAGGTTTTGGGAAGAAGGAGAGCTTAGTTTTGGATGTGTTCAGGTTAGGATGGCTTACTCTGTCCAGTCAGAGGAGTACGGAAAGCAGCTGGAGCAGGGCTCTGGGGGTTGGGGGTGGGGTGGGGAGGGAGATGAGATAGCGAGGTAAGCATCACTGTCACCTCCAGGTGTGCTGTGATGTAAGTGGTATCTCTCCACGCCTTTACCTGCTTTAAAGGCATATGAGCAGCAGGTTTCAGGCAGGCTGGAGACAGGGGAGGCCTTCCACAAGCCCTGGCTCTTTTGTCTGTGCCAAAGGGCTGTCCCTGCTGCTACCACTCAGCCCTAGCCCCAGAATACCCTGCTTCTCTCTAAGGGGTTCAGGCATTCCCCAGTCCAGGCTGGGGGTTAGGGACCTGGCAGGGCTCTCAGGCAGGGATGCCTGATTTCTCCTCTGCTGGTGGGGCTTGAGGTGGGTATTCCAGCTCAGCCCAGCAGGGGACAGTGTCAGCCTGTGGAAAAGGCTGCCAGGGGCTGGTCCCTGAAGGAGGGAACTTCAATATTTAAGAACCCAAAGCATGGAGGATAAACTGGAGGAATCAGCATTTCAGAGCTTGTTCCTTCAGATCTTCAGAATTTTCTCTCCTTCACCTCAAGGTCCTGGGCCTTCTGAATTCCTTGTTTTAATGCAAGGGGAACTAGTAGACTGGGGCTGACAGGAGAGGTGGGTGAGGGCCGTCAGGACAGGGGAAGTGGAGCATTTGGGGAACTTGGGGAGGGTAACGAAAGTCCTTGAGACAGTTGTTGAGGACTCTGACCACACTGTCAGGGCCCTCTCAGAAGGCGTGACCAGGTGTAGGGATCAACTGCACCATTGCTTGTGACAAATGCATCATTTCTTTCTTTTCTTTCTTTCTTTTTTTTTTTTTTTTAAGATTTTATTTATTATTTTTTAGAGAGATGGGAAGGGAGAGAGACAGAGGAGAGAAACATCAATGTAAGGTTGTCTTTCACCTGCCTCCAGCCATGGACCTGGCTGGAGACCTGGCTTGCAACCTGGTTATGTGCCCTGGCTGGGAATTGAAACGAGCAACCTTTGGGTTCACAGCGCGGTGCCTTTCCACTGAGCCACCAGCCAGGGCTAAATGCATCATTTCTTAGTTCATTCCTCCTATGAGCCAGCAGAATGACAGGTCCCCACCCACATGTAGCCCACTTGCAGGGAGGGGGTCAGCAGAGAAGTTTGCTGGGTGGGTTCATGAAGGTGTAAGTCATAGGGATCTGCCTCCTCAGACAGAAGCACAGAGATAAAGCCCTCCTTTTTCACAGTGTCTGCACCACTATGGCTGTCCAGGGACACATTCATAGGGAAGGAGACAGACTGGCTTCAAAGGGGACAGGGCAAAGTAAGACTGAGGGCTGAGAAAGGGTGCTCATCTCCAGGGTCTGTCCGCTATCCAGCATATGTTGATACCAGCAGAAGCTTTGCTGGGATCAAATCGCTGTTTTCCTTTGCTAATTATTATGCAGAGGTGACATCAGGGCAGGTAAGAGCTTCCTCTGACTGGTGCTCATCATAGAACTATGCACACAGGTCCTTAGAACTGCATATATGCACACAATCATATGTTGCTACTCTGCTTTTCTTCTCTCTCTTTTGCCTCCTCTTGTATTTTCTTTTTCCGGACCATATGAATTGTGTGTGTGTATGTGTGTGCCTGCATGCTTGCTTGTGTGCCTGTGGTCTGCTGCCGGCCTGTGGTCCACCTGGAAGCCTGCTTCCAGCTCAGAGCCCCCTGCTGAGTTCCCACCTTGGAGCTTCAGAGTGTACCAAGGCCCAGAAGGCCTGTGCCTATGCTCCTCAGACTCCTCCCTGATGGTACACTCAAGCTGTTGCTGCCACCACCTTTCAGCTGTGATGCTAAGCAGCCTCCTGCCTTTTGCCTCATGGGTGCTGATTCAATTAGCCAAGGTGCCCACCTCCTGCCAGGGCCATTTATAAATCATCTGGGGCAGCTGGAGACCTCAGGGAAGGCCAGGCTGGGAAGCAGCAGGGAGGTTGGGGAGCTGGGTATAGGAGGTAGGGGAATGGGATGCTGGTATGGACATCTGACCCAATTAGCTATCAGTCTGGCTTCCTGGGCAGGTAGCAGGACATCACTGCCCGGCTTCGATCCTCAGTGCCCAGGCTGGTCTGATGCCGGCAGCACAGTGCAGGGCCTTTTCCTTGCTTCCTTCCCACCTCTGGAGCCCTCTTCATGACACTGCCAGCTCCTGGAGGCCCTGGCCAGAGGAGGCTGGTGTATTTGGGAGAGGTGGAGGAGGTTCTGAGGGATTGTGGGGAAGCTGGAGTCCCGGGGTTGGGTGGAGTCATTCTGCGGTCTGTACCCTGGGGCAGGGGCAGTCTATGCTTTCAGGAGTCTGACCTCAGAGAGCTGGCAGGGGCAGGGGCGGTGGACTGAAGGTATGCCCTGGGGGCAGCAGCGTTTGGGAAAATAATGTTCTTGAGTGTGTATAGGCTGCCTCTCGGGGCAGTTTGGTGTGGTCGGTTGGGCACACAGACTGGAACCTGACTCTCTGTTCACATTCTGGCTCTGCCACTTGCTAGCTGTGTCCCTGTGCACCTGTTTCCACATCTGTAAAGTGGAGATAATAGTAATATGTTGCCAGAGGCTTGCTGTGAAGACAGAGAGAAGGAAAGCACACCCTCCAGAACAGTGCTCAGCTGCAGCTGTCTCCTCGTCCTCACTCCACTGGCCAGGCCAGCAGCACGGGGCAAGATGCCCGTGTTTGACAAGCAGAGGAATGGAGACGTCGATGAGCCAAGTCCCTTATCTTTGGGGGTGAACCTAGGCTTCATGGAAGTGGGAGGATCTGGTTGGGAAGGAGAGGTAGGGATTAGATAGGAAGCAAGAGAAGTGCAAAAGTATTCCAGGAGAAGGGAGGGAGCAACATCAAAGGCCTCTCAGCTGCAGGATGGGTGGCTTCTGGCTGGGGGCCTCCGCACTCCCAGGCAGAGAAGGCTTGCCCACCCTATTATGCCCAGCGATGGGAAAGCCTGGAAGAAAAACCATTTTAGACTAAAAGGCCTTTGGCTGGAAGCAAGGCTGGGCAACCAAAGCCACAGCAGATTTCTTCCTTTCATCTCAGATGCTTGCTGCCTCCACTCAGGGTTCTGCAGCTGGTGCACCAGGCACGGGACAGACTTCTTGCCAAGCAGGAGCTCCTGGTGGACCAATCGGCATGATCAGGGAGTGCACAGCCTGGGGCCCACCTCCCGGTGCCCATCTCCAAACCTGGAGGAGGAGGCTGGGGTGGAGAGCACTCTGAAGGTTTGCTTTCTCTCTCACTAAACTGCAGACATCCTATGGGTGGGGTTCATTCTTTACCTAACTTATCATTGTACCTCTGGCACCTAATGCAATGCCCAGCACACGGTAGGCAGGCTTGGACAACTCTTGATGAAAAGAATAAATGAAACCCACCTTACTTGGAATGGGGAAACACAGGTGCTCACTAACATGTACTGATTTGTGAAGCCCTGGGAGGATTCTTCCTCTAGGGAGGATCCCCCTCCCTTAGCATTCTGGGGTCTACCCTTCCTCTCCTAGCAGGGCTCTCTTAAATGCCAGTGCCCCAGGCAGAGCCTCATCTGAGCAGCGAATAATCCTGGGAGACCTCCTGGGAGACCGCTAGTGTGAAAGGAGCAGGGCTGGCACTGCTGGAGGCAGGAGGTCCCTGCAGGGGCAGGAAGGAGGGGCTGAAGGAGAGAGTGGCCAGGAGTTGGGTTTGGAACAAGGAGGTTGGCTGGTGCTGCACCTTGGCTGAGTCCTTCAACCTGGCAGCCAGGCCTGTGCGGGAGGCTCACGTGTGGCTCTGGGCTCAGGACACAGTTCCTGCTCCTCCTGCTCCTCCTCCTCCTCTTCCTCCTCCTCCTCCTCCCCTCCTCCTCTCCTCCTCCTCCTCCTTCTTAAGATTGTTTATTTTTAGAAAGAGGGGAAGAGAGGAAGAAAGAGAGGGAGAGAAACATTGATGTGTGAGGGATACACTCATTGGTTGCTTTTCACACGCCCCCAGCTGGGGACCTGGCCCACAATCCAAGCATGTGCCCCCCAACTGGTGACCTTTCGGTTCCCAGGTCGGTCCACTGAGCCACGCCAGCCAGGGGCTCAGGGCCCACTTCTTAGCAAGCCAAATTTGGAACATAACTGAGAACTGGCAACTTTCCCCTGTTGATGCCCACCTGTCCCCTATGCCCATGTCCAAATCTCAGCCCCACTGTTCCCTGGGCTGCAGAAACCCTTCACCTTGACATTTCCAGGAGCAGAATGTCTGAGCCAGAAGGGGCCTCAGCAACCCTTTGGTCTGAGTCTTTATCTTCCACTTAAGGAAACTGAGGCCAAATTAATGTTTAATCCCTCTCAGATGTATTTATATTTTATTATAATTCAGTGCAGAGGAACAAATCATTGATGTTGAGACTTGCTACGTCCACAGGGAGATACTTTTTTGCCTTTTATGTAGACATGGGAGGGATGCAGGGGAGGGGTTCACCATCTCTAAGCAAGGCTTTCTTCTTTTCCCCAAAGTCATGTGGGGGCTAAAAAAATATTGATACTTTTCCTCATGCCTTCTAAGTTCTAGGCTGGGCTAATAACCAAATTGGCAGATACAGATGAACTAGAGAAAAAAAAAAAGTTTAATGCATATATCACGTAGACATGATAAATCCATGAAAATTCCAAAGACAGCGAGGCAACATGGAGTATATAAGACGTTATGGACAAAGGAGAAAAGGGAGTGGGGGTGTCAGATTTCAGAAGTGAGGATAGGGAAGAGTGGACACACATGGCAAGAAAATCCTTACTAGGTGACTCAGAAACATGGGACAGGGGGCATTTAGCCAACAGGCCCCTGCCTGAAACCCTCTTGTTTACCACACTTCCTTAGGTTAAAGCAGCATCCTCAGATCTTCCTGAAGTGTTTTTCTCTGTCTGAATTTCCTGGGTAGGAAAGGGTGGAGTGTCAAAGGTTCTTCCTGAGACTTTCATTTCTTAATGAATGGCTTAAAATCAATACTTGAAAAAGTAGCGTCAGGTGGCATAATTTTGGTTCCTTTAATCACCATGCAAGTCCCAGAACATGTGCCCAGGTGTATGAGCCAGAGTCCCAGGTTTCTCAAGGGCAGCTGGCACAGACCTGTTCATTTTCTCCTGGTCACCTCACTGATTCATGCAGGAAGGACAGCCCGGCAATCCTATTCCCCTTTCATTTTCTTCCAGTGAAATGGTGATTACCCCTACCCAGCCCTTGCCCATCTTATCCTTGACCTTGGGGTGCTGTCTTCAGCAGGCAACTCCAAAGCAGGGTGCAGCAGCCAGTCCTGGTTCCAGGTTTCTGCCTCATCCACAGACAGGCATGCCTCAGTCCATGCGTGTGTGTGGGACGAGGGTGGGCGAGGGGCTGATAGAGAGGAGACTGGAGGGGTGAGCAGCTAGAGGTTCCAGCAGTGTGGGGGTAGGTATCCAGAAAGCTGGGGAGGAGGGTAGGGTGGGATTAACTTGGATAAGATCCCCTGCCTAGTCACAGGGGGCTATGGCTTGAGAGGAGCGTATCCTAGTGCTACCAGGTGGCTTGGGAGGTGGGTTTGTTCAACCTGGGGGTTATGCTTAAGAACTAGTGAGAAAAATCCTGCTTTTCTTCAGGCCAGTTGGTTGAGAGGGAGTAAGTAGGGAGCTGGCTGGCTCTGAGGGTGGGAGGCTAGGGGAGGGGTTGGGCGGATTCTGGGGAACATTGCTAGCCTGGGTGGGCTCAGCTGGGCCTGGCTAGGTGTGGAGCACTCGGGTCCTTTGTGGGTAAAGGCCTGGGAAGCTAAGGATGAGCCCACCCAAAGGAAGTGGGAACGGATGCTCAGAGCCAGGTATCCAGTGTCTGGGGGCTACAGGGCCAGATGGGTCTTGTGGACCAGCCAAACCCAGCCTGAACCTAAGGCAGGGCCTGGACAACAACTCTGCAGGCATTCATTCAGACCTGCAGACTCTGCCAGATCCGGGCAACCGACCTGTGCTCTCCTGTTCCTGTCTCTTGCTTGGCTGACTTGCTTCCTGTAGACAAAATAGAGCTGCACCACCCCTGACCCCCGGAAAGGCCTTTTGACTCATTTGATGGCTAAGGCAATGAGGCCAGCAGCAAGGAAGAGGGCTCTGGGCTTGGGGCATCTTAGCTTGTTCAGCACCTCCATGCCCTTAACCCCATGTGCCCATGAGGAAGGAAAACAGGATGTCAGAGCACTGGACTAGGAGCTATGAGCTCTACTTGGCCACCAACTGACTGTGGGACGGTGGGCAGGTCTGTGCTCTGCACCTCTAAGGGCCTTGTTTTGCCACTTACAGAATGATAGAGCTGGATTCTAGCTTAGAAGACCTTCAAAGTCTCCATGAACTAACTCTATAGCCTCTTGTTCTGGGGAAATTGCCAGGACAGCAAGGCAGAAGAAATGACTTTGATGAGAGGAGGGTATGGAAAATATGGGGTCTAAAACCTTAATTTAAACACATGGTGGCCCACTGCTGGAATTCAGACAGGTCTGAGAACTCGTAGGGTGGGTCCTCTAACTGTGAGGGACACTGGTGCTTCCTGGGAGAGAATTCACCCTAAAGAAGGAGGTGACCATTCGGGGCCTGTGTGGGTGGTTGGGCAAGCTGAGGAATGAACACTTCTAGGGGCCCCATTCCTACAGGAGGCTCAAGTGGACACAGCAAGCTTAGCCAGGGCACGGAGCACAGGTTGTCAGGGATTTGGGGTGCTTTGGGAACTGTTTGGTGTTTCTAGGGCCTCCATGGGCAGTGGCCCAGGGACCCTATTCCCAGCGACCTCGAGGGAGCCATGTCTGGTGTCTGTCTCCAGGACTCACGTCTCTCCCTGAGAGCGCTGGCGGCACACTGGCCATACTGGATGCTGAGACAACAAAGAGAAGGGGAGTGTCTCCCTCCTTTGTGAGAGGTTGCAAGGTCTACTGGCAGATCCCAGGGCCTTACGAGTTTGTGGTGCCCATTGGACACAGAAGTGCAGAAGTGGAAGATGTAAGTGTGTTGGTCTCCATGGAGTTGGCTCTGGGCTGGAAGATAGAGAGCCAGCACCTGGAGACAGCCATAAACACCAGGCAAGTGCTTTTCATGAACTGGGGTCCTTCGCTAGCAGATGCCTGCACAAGGATGCGAAATCCATCTCCTCTTCCTTGGAAGCTGGTCTTAGAGCTGGCCTTCTGTCCATCCGGCAGCCTCTTCTCCCTGCTGTGGTCCCAGCTGGATGCACCACACATCAGCTACCAGGAATGCTTTTCTCCAGGTCCAGACCCTTCCTGATGTGGTCCTCTCCCTGCTCCACGTAGCTTCTTCCCTTGCTTCTCTCCAGCCTCAGGTTTGGTCCTCCTGGTTCCTTTCACAAAAAGGGGCATGAAAGGAGTCAGCAGCCTTTTCTTATGGAAGTCACAGTCAGAAGTGATGCTGCTTTGTCACTGTATATTATGTCTCAAGCACTTGGGTGTGGTGGCCACGGCCCCTTTTCTGGGCACAGGTTTCCTGGAATCCAGGACATACCACATTCTTCCTGGTTCCTTTTAGAAAGGTGGGTGTTATTTGAATTTTACTGATAATGAAACTAAAGTTCAGAGGCATTGAATTGCTTGCCCAAAGTCATCATGCTCGTGAGTGGCCATGCTGGATTCAGCTAAGCCCCTGCCAGCATGTCTGAGCACCTGCACAATGAGGTGGCACCAAGCAGCTGGCTGCCAGTGTGGTTCATTATGGTCCCTGTAGAAGGGAGGGACTTGAAGGTGTCCAAGAGGAGGTATGGCAAAGCAGAAAGAGAAGTAGCTCCAGGGCTCACCTGACACCTCTGCTACCCTGGGAAAGTCACTTCACTGCCCTGGGCCTTGGTTTTCTCATCTGTAAGATGGGGTTGGTAACATCAACATCATGGAGTTGTTGTGTGGCTTAAATTGGATAACAGGTAAGCAAGTGGAAGTTGTGTGCCTTGATTCAATTGTAAATCATGATCATCTCCTGGAGTCCCTTAGGGTAAACAAATGCCTACATTCTAATCAGCTCCTGTCTCATGGGTCATCTGAGTTACCCTAGGCATCATGCTGAGAGCAATGGGAAGAGGACACAGGGTGGTCCTAGGAGGGGATTGGGGCTAGGGAACTCAAAGACCCACTTATTCTTGGCTTCACATCTGCATCTGAAGCTCCCTGGAGGCAGCACAAAGGTTGAGGCCAATGTTGAGGTCCCAGGGTAGACGGGTTGTTGGTACTTTCAGGCAGCTGACAGGGTGCTGAGGGTTGGGCTTGGCCCCTTGAAGAAGCTGATCCTTCCTGCTGATTAAGGCAGGTGGCCAGATGATGGATGGCCTGAGGAGGATGGGAGGATGGAGAATTTACCACTTGGCAAAACCTTGAGCAGGTCAATGGAGACCTTCTGGGTGTGTTGCACATGGGGGGCCCGTGGTGAGCTGCACCTGGGGGACTGATGGTGAGCACCTGTGCTCCCAGAGCCTGTTGCATGCTGCCCTGTCCCTGAAGAACAGCGCAGTTCCTGCTGGAGCCCCTGTGCCCTTTCCCACCCCATGCCCACCCTAACAGAGCCCAAAAGCCCTTCTTGCTGACACTACTTCTCTGTGCAAGACCTGGGGGGTAGCTGTGGTTTCCATTGGAATGAGTGTGCTAACAGTTCAAAGTGCTCTGAGGGTGCTGAGCAGGTGGGATGGGAGGACGTCCTTTTGTGGCAGTGTCTGGATGCAGCCACATTCTGTATGGCCCATGCCACTCATCATTGGAGTCTGTGGGCTCCCCTACAGCTGGCTTGGGCCTTCATGGCCTCCTCCTGTCCCCGGAAGGTGGGACTGCAGGAGTGGGCAGCCCTGTCACATGATCAGCTCCTCCTCCAGCAGGTCTGTACTCATGATGGGCCCCCATTCCTAGTGCCTACAAGAGGGGCCATAGGATTTGCTCAGCAGGTTGAGGTCCCCTGACGGGAAAGCTATATCACTCACACTGTCCTTAATGGGGGAGACCATATGAAGGGCCCTTCCATTTTCAGGGGTTCTTTAAGGCTAGGGTCTGGGTTGGTGCCCCTGAAACAGCCCAAGCCCTAGGCAAGATCAGAGCTAACAGGCTGTGGGGGTGAAGACGGAGGCTTGGGGTGTGGGCTGGTCCCTCCCTGGGCCACGTACATGATGGGCACACACAGGATGCTTGGTAAGGAGGGCTCATCCTCCAATTCACTGACCCCAGGCTCCTGTGTGCTCTCCTGCTTCCTCCATGTATGTCATTGTGGCCTTGCTGTCAGTTCTGTGTCAACTGCCAGCTCTCCAGCTCTCTGGTCACCTGAGGCTCTTGGCCTAGTGACATCTACCTGGGGATCCCTGGGAGCTGGGAACTGTGCCATTCTTAGTGCTGCCTGGAAATTGCTCCCCTGCGCTCTAGCTCCAAGCTCCAAGTCCAAGGCTGGACATCGACATAAGGAGGCCTCATGTTGGGGACTAATAGCGAAGGGTAGATGTCAGAGGGCTACAGCTTCCCCAGCCATCACAGACTGCTGAACTGGGCTTCAGGGCGGGGCATGGCTGACAGCTGTGTGATCTGGGGTTCTGATACTCCCCTACATGTTCATCTTCTTTGAGACATTCTAAACGGGGCAGAGGAGTAGCCCAAAATATCTCCACCATATAACTTATCCATTATATATACCTTCATTCCATTTGCTCTTGAGTTTATGATTTTTTAATTTAAATTTTATTTTTTGGAATATTTTGTTTTTTAATTTTTTAAGATTTTTATTAATTATTTTCAGAGAGAAAGCCAGGGAAGGAGGAAGAAAGGGTGAGAAGCATCAATGTATGGTTGCTTTTCACCTGCCTCCAGCTAAGGACTTGGCTGGAGACCTGGGTTGCAACCTGGTTATGAGTCCTGACTGGGAATGGAACCAGCAACCTTTGGGTTCACAGGCTGGTGCCAATCCACTGAGCCACCAGCCAGGGCTTGATTTTTAAAGACCTCCCTTATAGAATGCAGATATCTCCATAAAGTGGTCATGCCTTAAGTTCATCACCAGCTAACACTTTAATTATTATTATTTCAATAGGAAATAGATGAGACAGGAATTTGGTCTGGATAGAGGCATCAGCATTGTGATGTGTGTGTTTGAGTTGAAGATGGAGGTGTCTATTTCCATTCACTCAACAAATATCAAGCCCTGGTTGGTGTGGTTCAGTGGACTGAGCACCAGCCTGCGAACCAAAGAGTTGTCAGTTTGATTCCCAATCAGGGCATATGTCTGGGTTGTGGGCAGGTCCCCCAGTTGGGGGTTTGAGGGAGGCAACCACCCATTGATGTTTCTCTTCCTTTCTTTCTAATAATAAGATCTAAAAAACCCCCAAACAAACAAAAATACAAATATTGACCAAGCACCAATGAGATGCCAAACAGTGTTCTTGGTCCTGGGGGTGCAGAATAAACACGAAACAAAAATTTTGGCCCTTGTGGAGTTTACATTGGGGTTGGGGGCAGAGAACAATGAACAAACAAACACAAAACCCTACAAAGTTTCTGTAGGTCAAATGGGAGGTCCTGCTGTGGGGAAGAATAAAGCCAGAGTTATGGTTGGTAGAGGGGCAGGCCTCTTATGGAACTTGCCTATAAAGGGAGGACTAACCTCTTGGCCTCTGCAAGCCCTGGAACTAGGAGGAGGTGCTTATTTTGGGGGGCATGCAAGAGCCCTGAACCTGCCCTTGCCTGCTTCCTCCTCCACCTAATATCTCAAGAGTCACAGAGCCCTTGGGTCCCAGTGGAGGGGAGTATGGAAAGCCAGCCTCTGGCAGGCCACTATCTGGAAATGTTCCTTGGGCTACAGGAGGAGGGAGTGAGTGGAGCTGACAAGCTCTGGACCAGTCAACATTAGTGGGCAGCGCAGTGCCTGCTCACCTCACATGGCTCATTACCCAGCCCTATTCTGGGCCATCTCTCTCTCTCTCTCTCTCTCTCTCTCTCTCTCCCCCCACCCCCAAAGATTTCACTTATTATTTTTCAAAGAAAGGGAAAGGGAGAGAGATAGAGAGGGAGAGAGACATCAATGTATGTTTGCCTTTCACCTGCCTCCAGCTATGGAGCTGGCTGGAGACCTGGCTTGCAACCTGGTTGTGGGTCCTGGCCGGGAACTCGAACCAGCGACCTTTGGGTTTGCAGGCCAGTGCCTTATCCACTGTGCCACCAGCCAGGGCACCTGCTCTCTCTTTTTCACACCAAGATTTGGAGGGAGCAGTATAGCTATGTGGGGTGTCAGGGGTCAATGCAGTAGAAGGTAAAGGCTTAGGATGGTGTTGTGGGGAGAGGAGGGTGAAAAGGAGGGGAAGATTTGGAGGGAGCAGTATAGCTATGTGGGGTGTCAGGGGTCAATGCAGTAGAAGGTAAAGGCTTAGGATGGTGTTGTGGGGAGAGGAGGGTGAAAAGGAGGGGATATGGGTGGGCGGAGAAAGCACTAGATACGTGGTCAAGGGCCTGTTTCAGAAGGTGTCTGCTCTCCCTCCCTATCTATTTCTCCATCCATTTTTCTTTCCTTCCCTTCCTCATTCCATCACAGGGTCTTCTCTGGCCAGGTAAGAGGGTACAGAAGGATACTTTCCTGCCTCAGGAGTCTAAAGGAGAGACTGCAGGTGCTGCACGCAGGGTGTGTTCAGTGCTTGGGGTCTGCAGGCGCAGCATGGGCCTGGGTGCCCAGCTCCAGAGAGGCCTGGCTCTGCCTGGGCCTCAGGAGGCCTCCCAGGGCAGGGGATGCAGTGCAGCCCCAAACTGGGGGAGGAGAAAGGGCGCTCTGGACTGAGGGACAGAATCTGGGCACTGGAGGGAACATTCGTCAATGTGGTGAGAGAAGGCAGGAGGAGCTGATCACAACCTGAAGGACTGTCCCTGTCAGGAGGGCACTTGACAAGGAAGGACTTAGTGGGCAGAACAGTAAGGTGGCCTGAAGCAGGCATTCCTGAGAGCTGTGTTCATCACTGGTGGATCCCAATAAGATCAAGGGACACTGTCACTACAGCATGGGAGGGCTGAGGGACCATAGTGATTGTGTATCCAATCCTCTCCTTTACAGCTACGGAAACAGGCTTGAGGGACCGAAAGAGCTACTCAAGGTTTTCAGACCTGCACACAGGGAGGTGACCCTCCTCTGACTCAGCTCCAGGATCCTTGCTCTGCATTACAGTAAAATCATATCAGCAGACATCCTCACTGAGTCTTTCATGATGCCAGGCCTGAGGGCTTCCTCCTCCATCTTTGTCTTCCCAGAACTCCTTGAAGCAGGTGCATAAGTTTACTTCCTCATAATGTAAAGCAGTGAAACAGTTAACTCACAGCTGGTGAGGGGGATCAGGGATCCGAACCTCATAGTATTCTCTCAGGTCCATGCTCTCATCCCTGGAAATGATGTGGCATGAGTGTGTGAGTGTGGGTCACTGATTCCTGCTGCTTAAGGCTGCCCTGTGTGGGCACTGGTGAGCCATTTCAGTCCTGGCAGCCTCCACAGCCCTGGAAAGTCTTCACGACTCCAAGGCTCCCCATTGCTTGTGGTTTTTGCAGACCCCCAGGCACAGGCATGGTGGTAGAATCTGAGCAACCCACACCGGGGGTAGGAAATAGGGTACTCTCATTTGCAGCACTTGCTGCTTTCTGTGGTGTAAACATTTTTGCTGTCAACAGATGGCCTTTGGTGCCAATTTAAAGCCAATAAAAATCCGCAATTCGAGATATAGTGAAGAAAGAAACTATTCAGGGCAAAACAGCTCAATTGTGATGCAGCATGGTTACAGAACAGTTCTGGGGCCAGGCCCCTCTCTGACTGGGCGATGCTACTCCTTAATGGTCTGTCCTGCTCTTTGCCAGCCTGCTGTGTGCTGTGCTGCTGTGCCCACACAGCTCCCAGTAGTTCAGCTGAGTCAGGGAAATGGTCTCCATACTCTGGTACAAAGAGAAAAATGCCCTCTCAAAGAGCAAGAGGGGAGCTGACTTATATGGACAGGATCCCAAACCCTGGTCCTTGATTGGTTCTTCCTCATGCAGATGAGGACTTTGAATTTCACAGTTTGATTGGTCCAAAAGGCACTGTCCTTATTGGTCAGAATAGAACCACCCTGATTGGTTGGAGCTGTGCAGCTCCGATTGCATGGGGAAAGCTTCAGTCCTATTGACTGAAATAAGGACCTCCTTTATAAGGGCTGGCTCAGATGCGGGCAGGCAGTTCAGCACAGGCTTCTCCATGAAGCACAGGGTTGCATGAGAGGCCCCTTTGCAGAAATGGTTGCTAGCCTCTGCTTTTTTGCTGTTTTTTTTTTTTTTGTTTTGTTTTTAAAGCCCAGTTAGCCACCAGGAGCCCTTCTTAGTATGTGTTCTTCTTTTTCTCAGGGTTCACACCACTAAGGCCACTTTCAAGCTGCTGGCAGATAGCAGTTGGCTTGTAAAACCTCACCATGGGCTCTTAGTGTGGATGGACTCCACTGCACCCAGCCACAGCACCCCCCGCCTACCTCCTGACTCTTTGAGAAACCCCTTTCCCCCCCCCCCCCCTGTGGCTTCTTGCACTGCCTCAGAAGAGACTAGGTTCACAGAAAAGGGTGTGATTTGAAAGTTCTCAGCTTGTGAGATTTGAAAACTGTTTTGTTTCCTCTGCTCAAAAAGAAACAATAATAAAAGATTCATAGAGTGCTTCCCACCACAACAATTTCTGGAGGGACTTTGTGATACTGTTTGAACTTGGTTTTGCAGATACAGAAAGTCTGCCCCGAGGTTCTGGCCTGAGGGCAAAGCCAATGACTCAGGAGCCACAAGCCCCTTCTCAGGCCACCTGGTCCCTGGCTCTTCCTCCTGCTGCATCTCAGCTCTGTTCCAGATTCAGCGGGGTGCATTCAAGCAGACAAAAGAAAAAAGCATCATGGAATTTGGCTCTGCCACATACTAGCCTATGGCTTTTAGCCAGCATCTTAGATGCCTTGAGTCTTAGCTTCATTGTTTTAAAGTATGGATGTTATGAATACTTGACTTCTGTATGTCTCATGGGGTGTTGTGAAGACCAAAGGAGGTAAATGGGTAGCAAATTACATCCAAGAAAAGGAAATACAAATAGCTCTTAAATGTGTATGACAATGTTCAACCTCATTCAAAATAAGAGAAATGTAAATTAAAATTACACTGATTAATAATTTTTTCCAGCTATCAGATTGGTAAGATTCCAGAGGTGTGAAGACCATAATGGAGAAGCTGTGAGGACACATGACTCTTATATTTCTCATCATGTAATCTCCACTGGAGGGCCATTTGGCAAGAGCTATTGACACTACAAATACTCCTACCTTCTGACCCGGCAATTTCACTTCTGGGAACTTATCCTCCTGATTTGTTTGCATAAGTGCAAAGTGTCTATGTTTATGGCTATTTGTTGCAATGTTGTTTGAGGTGTGAAAAATTTGAAACAATGTACATGTCCACCAAGAGGGGTCTTTGGGAGATGATGGTTCAGCAATATAAGGAAGAATTATGCAGCTGTAAAAACGAAAACGAAAGCAGCTTTGTAGTAAGTATAAGACATATAGTCAAGTGAAGGAAAGCAAGGAATAGAATGTTGTATGCAGTATGTACATTTTGTGTTTTTAAAAGGAAGACATAGGAATGTTTGCCATGCTTACCTAGTGAAACTCTATAAGGACCTCTCACAGTGTTTCTCGGGGGTGGGGGGGTATAAGTCTGGGGCCTTGAAGAGTAAGAGATGGGAGTAACAGGGAGAGTCATCAGAGTTTTCCTTTTCATAAGAGATATATTTTATTTTTTGAATCATGTGAATATATTAACAATTCAAAATTGTAAACTAGAAATGTCTTTGTACAGTGTAAAGCTTCATAGAGATGCCAGTTACCTGGGCTATTACTATATAAAAAGAGGGAACTTGCATGACTACCAGGGTCTGCAGGGTCGGGGCATGAGGAGAATGCATGGTGTTTTGCGGAGGTAGAAGTAGTGGGAGCTCTCATTGGAAAGTGGTTGGTCAGCAGGACATGGAAAGCGGGGGTTGGGGGTGAGGACTGATGACCTTGCTGGGATTGATCAGATTGGTGGTTGTCTCTTGTTGGGGTTGTGTCACCAAGGTGGTGCCCCACTTTGCTTAGCAGTGCTGGCTCCGAAGCTGCGGCAGGGAGGGGTGTGCTGGGCTGGAGAAGGGCCTTGTGTGTTGAGTTCTTATTGTGTGCTAGGTCTGAGCATGGGTGTTCTACCTACAGCCACCCATTTAACCCTCTCACAATGCTGCAAGGTAGGTATGGGGGTTGGTTCCATCTTACAGATGCTGTAACTGAGGCACAGAGAGATCAAACACTTTATTCCAGTGCAGCAGTGGGGGAGTCGGGCTGAGTTCAGCCAGTCTGGCTCTGGAGCAACCCTCCCAGCCACCACAGGACCCTGCCTCTTGGTGGAAGGCCTGACTGGCTCCCCTGCCTCCCTGCTGGTGCTGTCCACCCAGCTCCTGACACTGCCCACTATTCCTGGATCAGAGCGCCATCATGGGGTCAGAAAGGAGCCCAGGACCTTCTGTTAGGTGGGGATGAGCATCACTTGTTGGGGACCACTTTGTTTCTCCTGATGTCACCTGGGCAGGCCCAGTTGGGGCACCAGCCAGGTGGCTGCTTAGCCCTTGTCCTGCTGCTCTGGGTCTCCTCTCAGAGGGGCATTGGTGTGGGGCTGCAGGCACTAGACCACCACCACTCTTCTCCCTCCACCCACCCCTTGCATCTCTGACATCCCAGAAATGAATCCACAGACAAGGGATCCGGGGGCAGGCAGGACTGCTTAACAAAGAGCGAGCATCATGTCTCCAATTAAAGTTGTGAGGATCCATCTTCTAAGGCAGCCCCTCTCAGAAACTGACATTAGGTTGTCAAAGCTGATTTTTTCTTCCTAGCTCTCTTCTGCCCCTAACTCAGTGTCTGTGTACACATGCATGTAAATAAATACCTATGTTTTACTTTTTAAAAATTAAAGATATGGCACTCAGGCCTGTCAGCGATCTGGCTTCTTGATGCCTGATAAAGTGGAAAGCAGTGACCCTGGGGACAGAGGTCTGAGATGATGGTCACCTGTCACCTGTGGGTGCAGCTGGCCTTGTGTGCAGACAGAGGTCACCTAATGTGTGGTTTTAGAAGTGCCGCACCCCCCACTCTGAAAATATTTCTCCTCCATGTGCCACTGAACTTGAAATTCCTCTACTGGGGACTCATTCCCATGAATTTATTCATCTTTTTCCTGGGTCCCTTTTAAAGTGAAATATGAGTCCCCTGGAGGGAATGGCATTAAATCACTAACATCCCAGAAGCACAGAATTCAGGGCTGGAAGAGATCCTGAAGATAGTCTTATCTTCTCTGGGAGAGAGGAAACTGAATCCTGGGGAAACTAGAAGATTTGCCCAAGGTCATTTATCACACCAATGACAGTGACTCCACTGTCTCCTAGGTCCTCTGACTCCAAGCTCAATGCTATGGAGTTATCAGATCAGTTTTCTTCCATGACAAGAGGGAGCCTGGCTGTGTGTAGGCTCTGGTCCCCAAATGAGAGAAGGCCAATAACGGGGGTAGAGATGGGGTATGGTGATGGAGGGAATGGGTAGAAAAGCAGACAGATGTGAAGACAGTTTTGCCTATGTCCTATTTCCTCTATTTATGTGTGTGGTCATTTTCATTTTGCATTTATGGTTCAGGACATCAAAGGGAGTGCTACTTTGGCTAGCTGGTCTTGGCTTTTAAAAAAAATGATGGATGTTAAATTTGAGTCACTGTCCCCACCTTTGCTATGTTTGCTGTATTTTTAAAAAAATATTTTATTTATTATTATTTCCAGAGAGAGGGGAAGGGAGGGAGGCAGAGAGGAAGAGAAACATCAATGTATGGTTGCCTTTCACCTGCCTCCAGCTACAAATCTGGCTGGAGACCTGGCTTGGAACCTGTGCCATATTTTTATGCCACTTTTATTATTATGGTGCAATGTTTTTCTTTAACTCATTTTTAATTTTTGTAAAAATGAACCTTTGTTTTACTACTGTGCAAGGAAAGCCAGTTATTACTTGTCAGAAATAGATGGTAGTCATAAAGATTAATACAATGAGATCAAAACACAGTTATTAAAATATTGTTAGTTGCCTTTCCTGCCAAAAGCGTTTAGCCTAAAGACCATTTCTCCTTTGTGAAAAAAGGAAAATTAACAAGTATTGGAAAAGCATTAACAATCTGCTGGCCCCCAAATGAAGCTTTTTTTCCTGAGGTGATCAGGATCTGCGTTAGTTTCCTGGGCCTGCCCCAACAGGGTGCTTCAAACAACAGAAATGTACCATCTCACGGTTCTGGAGGCTGGAAGTCAGAAAGCAAGGAGTTGGTAGGGCTATGCTCATTCCAAAACCTGTTGAGGTGAATCCTTACTTGCTTTTTTTTTTTTTTTTTTCCAATGTATGGCTGCGTTTCACCTGCCTCCAGCCACAGACCTGACTGGAGACCTGGTTTGCAACCTTGTTATGTGCCCTGGCTGGGGACTCGAACCTGCAACCTTTGGGTTCTCAGGCTGGCGCCTTATCCACTGTGCTACCAGCCAGAGCCTTCCTTGTTTTTTAAAAAAATTTTAAATTTTTCAGTTACAATTGACATTCAATATTATATTGGTTTCAGGCATATAGCATAGTGGTAGGACAATTACATAGTTTATGAAGTGATCCCTTGATAATTCTGGCCCTCACCTGATACCATACACAGATAGCTATCACAATATCATTAACTACATTCCCTACATGGTATTTGACATTCACTCCCAGTACTCTTCCATATCTACTAATTTGTACTTCCTAATCCCTTCACCTTTTCCACCCCTCCCATCAATTTGTTCTCTGTAACTCTAAATCTATTTGTTTTGCTTGTTTATTTGTTTTGTTCTCTAGATTCTGCATATAAGTGAAATCATACAGTATTTATCTTTCTCTGTCTGACTTATTTCATTTGGCATAATACCCTCTAGGTCCATCATTATTGGTGCAAATGGTAAGATATTATTTTTATAGCTCAATAACATTTCATTGTATATATGCACTGCTTCTTCCTTAACCATTCCTTTACTGATGGGCACTTACTAGATGCTTCCACCTTGGCTAGTGTGAATAATGCTGCAATGAACACAGTGGTGCATATATCTTTTCAAATTAGTGTTTTGGATTTCTTCCTATAAATACCCAGAAGTGGGATTGCTGGGTCATAAGGTAGTTCTATTTTCAGTTTTTTGAGGAATTGCCACACTGTTTTCCACATTGGCTGCACCAATCTGCATTCCTACCCACAGTGCACTAGGTCCACTTTCTCTGCATCCTCACCAGCACTTGTTTGCTGCTTTATTGATGATAACCATGCTGACAGGTGTGAGGTGATATCCTATAGTCTTCTTTGCCTCTTATATACAAAGTCTGTTCCGAAGGTATCAAGCTAATACCAATATAATGAAAACAGTTTGCATGGCTGGTACTTTCCGGACCGGCCTCATAAATTGCAATAGCTTCTGATGGTTGGCTCAGAAAGGAATGAGTCTTTCATCAGCGTCAGGGGGAAAGAATTTCAGGGACACTCACGTAGGAATTTTAAATGAGAGCTGGTGGCTCAATGGATTGGCACCAGCTTGCAAACCCAAAAATCACTGGTTCGATTCCTGGTCACATAACCAGGTGTTGCAAGCCAGGTCTCCAGCCAGGCCTATGGCTGAAGGCAGCTGAAAAGCAACCATACATTGATGTTTCTCTCTCTTTCTCTTTTCCCGCCCTTCTCTCTAAAAATAACAAAATATTTAAAAAATTGATAGTGGCAAGATTATCAGAGTAAAAAGCGATACTGTACTCTCAAAGAAGCAGAGAGTAGGCAGGCCAGAGGGCTCAGGAAATAAAATTACAGAGGCAAAATGAAAGCCGTCTCTCTGCTGCTGCTTGCAAGTTTCATGGGGACTTGTCAAGTTTAGGAGAAAAGAAGGTGAAAAGTATGTGCCCAGGAGAAGGAAGGGCACGGGTATGGTCCAAGGAGGGTACATATGTACTGTGTTCTTTGTCTAACTATCACATATTACTTTGGGTGTGGGAAAGAGCAGGCTTTCTTTTAAACCACCTAACCTCTTTCCTGGCTTTTCCCAGGCTTGAATTTGTGCCCTTTCCCAATCCAATCCTTTCCCCAGACTTTCCCAGGCCAGTGCCCTCCCCTGGTATAGTCACCATTTTGGCTCCTGTTATGCATGAGCTTAGTAAAAGGAATCCCTCTTGCCATTTTCTCCCCTGCTCACCATTAATCCACTGGAACCATGCTGGTTACCCACCCTCCAACCTCCTCCGCCCCAAATACATCATGGCTGTTAAAGCCATCTTTCTTGACTAGTTGACTAGGCAGAATGTTTTGCTCTGTTTGATGTAAAGATGGCAGTTACTCCTTCAGGTGGCTGTTCCATTCTCTACTCTTCTTTTATTGATGTCTAACCTACTGCCTCCTCTAACCCTTGGTTTGTGGCTGCATCACTCCAGTCTTCGCCTTCATTGTCACATGGTTTTCTCCTCCTCTCTTACTTCACACAGCTATCTGCTTATAAAGACAAGGGTCATGTTGGATCAGGGTCCACCCTACTCCAGTATGACCTCATCCTAACTAAGTACGTCTGCAACAATGCTATTTCCAAATAAGGTCACACTCTGAGGTGTTGAAGGTTAGTACTTCAACATATCTTTTATGGGAGTGGGCACGATCTTTTAATAACAGGTCTTTGAAAGAGAATTGAAAGGGAGAGCACTTTCACTGTGCAGTCAATGCTTTTGAATGTCTTCCAAGGTCCAGCAGCAGGATTAGGTGGACTTCAGTGGGGGTGAGAAGGCTGCCTCTCCTCTGGGCTGAAGAGCATGGAGATTCCGCAGGTTGTTAGGAGCAGGTGATGTTCTTGAGGCCTAAGTCGGCTTTTGGTAGGTCAGCTCTGGGGTAAGTCGGCACCCCCAGGGTAAGAGTGAGTGTATTCGTCTAGGACACTCAAACCCATTTGGACCACGAGATCAGCATCTTAGAGACTTCTTTGCAGGCAGCCATCTTTTCTTGAGATCCTCTTGGGTGCAAAGCCCTATAGTTCCTGGATGTTGTTCCCAAGTTCTGATCCCATGGGCACAGATGGTGGAAAGGACCAGAAGGTGGGTGAGGTGAGCAGGGGTGGGGAGGAGGGAGATGCTATTGCTTCTAGGACAGAGTGCAGCTGCAGCTCCAGGAGTAGTTTCTTAGGCATGGGTAGGAAGAAAGCCCCTGTTCTCCTGAGCTCTGCTGCGGTGGGGATGGGGGAGGGGAAGGGAAGGGGAGGCTGAGAGTGGATACGCCAGGTGGTCACAGGGCAAAGGGGAAAAATGAAGCAAACTAAGAGGATAGGGAAGAATATTCCTGGCAGAGGGAGCAGCAAGCAACTATGGTGTTGGAGCTGAGTGAGGGGGAAAAATGAATCAGGGAAAGGAGGTAGGGAAGCAGTGCCAGGCCCTGGGAGGGCCTGGTGAGTCCACATGGGTGAAGATGTGGTATTTCATCCTAAGCACCAGTGCAGGATTTTGAGCAGAGACATCAGTAATCTGATTTACTTTGAAACAGATTGCCCTACTGCTGTGCTGAGAATAGACCTTGAAAGGCAGGAGTGGAGGCAAAGGAAGGCTCTTGAACTAATGCAGAGGAGGTGGTGGTGGCTGAGGCCAGGTAACTGTGCTGGTGGGAAGTGACTGGACTCTGGATATTCTTTGAAAGTAGGTCCCGTCAGATGCCCTGATTGGATGAGTTGCGAGCGAGAGATGTTGAGGCAGCATGGTGTTGAGCAGCTGAAAGAAGGGAGCTGCCATTTGTTGAGATGATGAGGGCTACAGGAGGTGTAGGTCCCAAGGGGAGACCAAGGGCTCCCAGTGGGGTAGGCCAAGGTTAGGATGTGACTCTCCGGTAGCGATGGTGGGTGGGGAGTTAGGGGAGACTATGGCCCAGAGATAGAACTTTATGAGTTAGTGATTAAAGTTTAGGTGGCATATAAAAGCCACGTGATGTAATGAGCTCACTTTGAAATTGAGTGTTTGCAAAAGAAAGATAAAAAGTCTAAGGATTGGTTCCAAGGGCACTGCAATAGGAAGGCCCTGAGGACAGATCATCATATAGAATGGGGAGGAGGCAGCTGGAGAGAAGAACCAGGAGAGAGAGGGGCACTGAAAACACTGGAGGAAAGTGTTTTGAGGAGTGGGGATGGTGATCCACCCTGTTGATTAAATGTTGTGATAGGCCACTGTCAGAGGAGGGAGGGCAGAGGCAGGAGCTCCTCTGCTTGCTCCTTTTCTCAGCGAAGGAAGATTCACAGGCTGAGGGTGAGGGTGGGGAGGAAGTGTTGTAAGTTTGAAGAGAAGAGAAAATGGGGGCTCAGGGAATGTGGCCATCGCTGAGCAGTCCTTAGGGCCACTTGACTAGTGGCAACTCCAGAATTTCTGTATCTGAAGGACCTGAAGATGTAGATCTGGTGGGAAGGGGAACTTGACAATAAACCTGCCTACACAAGGCTGAGATACTTCAGTCATCCATATCAAGGAGAAGAGGAGCTGAAGATGGAGGAAAATAAGGTCAGCTCCTTAGGACACATCCTTTCAGGGTAGGGTAGGGGGACCCATTTTAGGTGGGTAAGCCTTGCAGCTGAGAGCTGAGCCATCCCCTGCCACTAGCTGTGTGCAGTCACCAGAAATGCAGCCAGTGGGACCAGAGGGAGGTGCAGGACTGGAGAGGAGGACACTAGGTAAAATAGAGGCTACCCCCTCAGTGGTGAGGAAAGGACACTGCAGTGACACCTCTTGCTCCTCCCTCTCAAAGTTCCAGGTGAGACATGTAGACGAATCTTTCTAAGAGTTATATAGGCTGCATCTCTATTGTACCTCGGCTAATGAAACACACACACTTTCCGACACCAAAGTTGTCATGCACCATGAACTTCTGCAAAGGTGTTGCCATGGCATAAAATATTCCTGGAACTTCTTTTTGGGAAATCTAACTGAGCATGTGACACGCTCTGACTTTTTTTCTGTTGGGGCCACTCTTTGCATTTCAAGTGTAGATTTGATTTCTGGAAACAGCCCAAAGTCCTTTAGAGCCAAGTGTGATGACTGAAATTGGGGATTAGAGTTTTTGTGGCCACTGAAGCAAGGTTTGATACAGACAGAATAAAACGTGCTTTGCCTTGTTTAAAAGGGACAATACTGCTTTTACTGGATTTAATAAGGTATAGTATGTAAGGGACTGGTGTAGTTTTTGATCCAGTGCAGGCATTTCATAATTGGTAATGATTAATATTCCTAAAACAGAGATCCTGAAATGAATGGAAGAAGCATTGAAATAAGTGATTGGTCCCCCAAGGTGATGGCTTTGAAGGGACCGACTTTGTCTAGACTGACACATTTTGCTAAGTCTATTTAAAAAGCAGATTCATAACTTTATAATTGCATCTGTCGATCTCTTTAGCAATCTTGCAAATACAGAAATCGAAGGCTCCATATCAGAGAAAAGAGCTGCTGGGGGAGAAAATGAGGAGAAGGAAAATCCATCGCTTCAGTGACCTTGACCACCAGTGTTTGCCGGTGGCCTCTGGCTGCCTAGCTCTGGACAGAGTGGGTCATCCAGGACACGGAGGAGGCCCCATGTCTTCTCCCCTCCCTGACACCCACTGTCTGTAGGGTTGCTGCAGGGAGAAACTCTCAGATGAGAAATTCTTGTCTCTGGTTTAAAATTTCAATCTCTCAGTCCAAGAGCAAATAACCAGGAGGAAGATAGCATGGGAGTAATTTACAGCTTTGTGTGAAGAAGGTTACTAGCTCATTTCCTGAGACCAGGTCTGGGTCTGTGAGTGTAGAGAGAGCAGAGGGGGCCATGGTGGTTCTGCCAAAGGGGTAGGAAATGAGGATGTATCGCCAGGAGTGAGAGGGACCAAGGTACATGACCTTGTGCTCCATCTGTGTAGAGCCAGACCTGCTCAGTGCTCCCCTCCCTGGGGCACATGGGGGAGCATTCCAGCTGTGGGCTGTGGGCTGTGCATGGTGAGGGAACCCTGGTGCCAGGCTGCTACCCCAGGAGCTGCAAAGAGACCTGGTCTTGGTCTCTGAACTCTGTTATAGCCAGACTGATACTTGGGTTACTCCCTCTCTAGGCCTCAGTTTCCCACAAAAGAAAATGGTGGCTGGGACTATGTTTTGGTGTTACTTAGACTTTGCTTTTTAGCCTTGATCTGCAGTAAGAAATAGATTTAAAAAAATTTTTATTGTTGTTGTATTACATCCATCCTCTTTTGTTCCCCTCTGTCCCCCTCCCCACCCACCCATTCCCCCCAAAGTCAATCCCACCTGTTGTCCATGTCCATGGTTCCTTTATACTAGGTTCTTATCTAAGCTGCTCCCCTTCCTTGCCTCTGACTCCCCCCTCAAGAAATACATTTTACATTGAGATCCAGTGTATGCATTCATACCATGTGTATATGTAAATGGATATATATCCTGTGGTGTTTATTTATGTATCAACTTGACTGGCCCTAGGGTGCTCAGATTCAATATCGTTTCTAGGTGTGTCTGTGAGGATGTTTCTGGGTGACACAAGTATTTAATATATGGATTCAGTATGGTAGGTTGCTTTCTCTGATATGGGCACCATCTAATCCATCAACATCCTGAATGGAACGGAAGGCAGAGGAAAGAATTCACTCTTTTTCTTCTCCCTGTTTGAGCTGGGACATCTATCACATCTCCTGATCTCAGACTGCCATTCACATCATTGGCTTCCCTGGTTCTCAGGCCTTTAGACTAGAACTGAACACCACCAGCTCTCCTGGGCCTCTAGCACGTGGATGCTAGATCTTGGGACTTCTCAAGAAGTCCCAATTATCAGCCAATTCTTTCTCCTTTCTTTGTCTTTCTGTCTCTGTCTCTATCTTTATATATGTACAGGATGGGACAAAAGTAGGTTTACAGTTATTCATATGGAAAATAATATAATTATTAATAAATAATACAAGAAATAAACTCTGTGTTTTGCATACTCACAACTACAAACCTCTGTGTGTGTGTGTGTGTATCTTATTGTTCTGTTTCTCTGAAGAACCCTAATATGCACACACATTTGTGTATATGTATTTGCATGCACATTTTCTCTATTATCTATCTATCATCTATCCTTTGTCTGTATACTGGACCAAAATTGCAAGACTTGCAGTTTGAAAAACATTGAGAGTAGGTGGTCGATAATGCCCTTTCCAATTCTACTAGTTTAAGCTTATTTCTAAGCCCATCATTGGCTGGTTGGTAAAAGGTACAGGTAAAGGCTGCAGAGATATATCCATGCTGGGCCCTTGGCACAGGGTGCAGCTCATTGTCGGTGTCCTCTCCCTGTCAGGTGTTACTTTTGCTTTTGTGGCCTGAATTGGCCTCAGCACCTTGGAGCTCACTGCACCTGTCCCTGTCT
Source organism: Noctilio leporinus (assembly GCA_004026585.1). Taxonomy (NCBI): domain Eukaryota; kingdom Metazoa; phylum Chordata; class Mammalia; order Chiroptera; family Noctilionidae; genus Noctilio; species Noctilio leporinus. Next base: position 343,926 of record PVIW01001035.1, read on the forward strand.
GGTTTTTTCCTTCAGGTATGAATACTTCTCATTTCCTGCTGTGTCCTGTAATTTTTTATTGTGAGATTATTTCCTCTCAGCTTTATTGAGGTATAATTTAAAAATAGAATTTTAATGTATTTGAAGTATACAATGTGATGATGTGATGTATGTGTATGTGCTGAAATGATTTCTATAATTAACCCACCTATTCACCTCACATAGCCATTTTTTCTTTTGTGATAACGTTTAAGATATGCTCTGAGATGCAAATTAAAGCCACAATAAGATACCACCTCACACCTGTCAGAATGGCAATCATCAACAAATCAACAAACACCAAGTGTTGACGAGGATGTGGGGCAAAGGGAACCCTCGTGCACTGTTGGTGGGAATGTAGGCTGGTGTAGCCACTGTGGAAAACAGTATGGGGTTTCCTTAAAAAACTAAAAATGGAACTGCCGTTTGATCCAGCGATTTCACTACTTGGACTATACCCAAAGAACCCTGAAACACCAATTCATAAGAACCTATGTACACCTATGTTCATAGCTGTACTATTTATAATAACCAAGTGCTGGAAACAGCCTAAGTGCCCATTAGTGGATGATTGGATCAAAAAACTTTGGTACATTTACACAATGGAATCCTATACAGCAGAAAGAAAGAAGGAACTTGTACCCTTTGCAACAACATGGATGGAACTGGAGAGTATTATGCTTAGTGAAATAAGCCAGTCAGTGAAGGACAAATACCATACCATCTCACCCATTACAGGACAATAATGAAGAAAACTAACAACAAGCAAAACAGAACCAAATATATGAATACAGTGAATAGGCCTTCAGTGGTCAGGGGGAAAGGGGTTGGGGGGAGGGGGGAGGCAGAGGCAAAGAAGGGGAGCAGCTTAGACAAGAATCTAGTATAAAGGAACCATGGACATGGACAACAGGTGGGATTGACTTTGGGGGGAATGGGTGGGTGGGGAAGGGGATGGAGGGGAGCAAAAAGGGGATGGATGTAATACAATAACAATAAAATAAAAAAAATTAAAAAAAAAAAAGATCTACTGTCAGTAAATTTCCAGTACAGAATGCAGGACTATAGTCACATACTACACATGAGTTCCTCAGACATTATTCCTCTTATAACTGAAAGTTTGTAGTTCTTTACCAACTTCTCCCTATCCCCCACCCTCACAACCAACTTTTCTGCACTGTTTCTATGAGTTCAATGTATTTTTTAAAATTCCACATATAGATGATACAATGTGGTGTCTGTCTGACTTATTTTACTTAGCATAATGCCTTCTAGGTCCAACCATGGTGTTGCAAATGGCAGGATTTCCATATTTTTAATGACTGAATAATGTTCCATTGTATATACTTGTACATAAGCACATTTTCTTTGTTCATTCCTCTGTCACCTGAGATTTAGATTGTTTCTATGTCTTGGCTATGTAACTAATGCTGCACTGAACATGGGCTGCGTACATGTGGGATCATGTCTTTGGTGCTTTATCTGTGGGCATCCTTTGATGTCTAAGCTTGAATTCTTTTCATCCAGAGAGGGTCTATGTATTTCTTTTTTTGCAAGCAAAAATACACTTTAAAATACATTTTTTGTTGTGATGCCTCATAGCTGATACAAATTTTAGTCCCAGATCCAGTGAAGGCCCCTATTTAATTAGGGATTATCAAGGAAGACTACTCAGAGCAGAGGCAGGCAGGCATTCTCACCATCTCCAGGTGTGGGATGGGTTTATTTAGGGTGTAGAGCTGTCCTGGCTTTGTCTTTGGGGGCCTCCCACTCTCCTTGAGCCCAGATTTTATCTCCAGAGCTCCTTCCCTTCATGTTGATCCATTAAAACCCAAGATAGAGGTCATCAGGGATAATTTGATGACCCCTCACTCTTCCCTGGGATTTAGTGGGCACTCACCTCTTGATATTGGGCTTTCGGATGATTTTTAGCCTTCGAGGACTTTTCTTTTCCCCCAGACAAGCCAAACATTTATAAAATTATTTGTCATATGTTTTGGGTCCTTTATGGCAAGAATTTTCTGGACATCTAAATGATTGATTACCAAAAATGAAAGGTACTTCTGATGCTTTCAACTGAGAAATCTCACAACACCAATGCCACCTTGCTCACACCAGGGAAAGAAGAACACAGACCTGAAGTTTGAGGTGCAGCCTCCACCAGATGGCTGTGGGCAGAAGTCTTCCTCTGGGGATATGGTGGGGCAGGGGAGTCAGTGGGCACCTTGAAGCAGCCCCTTGATTCAGAGAGTGGCTGCCTGCATTCCCCATCGCAGTTAGCTTTGACACTTACTCACTGTGTGACTTTGGGCTGACAGCTTCACCCCTGGGGTTGTATCTGTAGAGTAGGGATAGTATTTGTACCATCTGATAGGGCTTCGGGAAGATTACATGTGCTTAACTACCTAGCACAGTCCTTGGCACATAGCAAATATTCAATAAATGTTGGCTACTATTGTACTTCTTGTTGTCTAGGTTGCTTGTGGTTGCAGTTTTCCCTTCATCTGAAAAGGCATCATCTCAGCACTGGGGGCCTGGGAGCCTGGGCTGCTGTCTAGCTGTGTGAACTGGGGCATGTCACCCCATTTCACTACTGTCTCACATGTAAACATTTTCCTCATCTGTGAAATGAAAGGGTGGACTAAGTGATTTCTAAGCGACTTCTCACCCTCACAGTCTGTGATTCTCATAATATTGGTGTGAAAAGCAAATGTACTCCTCAAAGCACAGCATTTTCCCAGGAGCCCTCGTTGTATGGATAGACCGTATGTCCCAGAACTGATTTGTAGAAGTTGGATCTTTGAAATTTGGCACATATTTTCCTTTAAAAAAATGAATTAAAAATGTATTGGTTTTAGAGAGAAAGAAAGGAAGGAAGGAAGGGAGAGAGAAATATGGGCTGTTGTCCCACTTATTTATGCATTCATCGGTTGATTCTTATATGTGTCCTGATTGGATATCAAACCAACTCAGCTGCCCAGCCTGGGTACCACCTATTTTCCCATAAGACATGGGGGTTAGCTCCCAGGGCCAGGTCATAAAATGCAGCTCAATCCACAAAGAAGCAGAAACATTGCACATGTGCAATGGGAATGGCAAAAAACAATACTGTCCCAACACTGGTAATTAAACAAAACATGAAAACAAACCCATTGAATAAGGACTCATTTTTAAATTTATGGTTCTGGCACTTGAGGGAAGCAGGCTCACTTAGAAGACGAGGAGAGCTGTGGAAATGTGTCAGGGGGAGCCTGTGCAGGGTCCCCTGGGCCCTTGAGGGATTCAGACTGAGGCTGTTGGCACAGGTTTTTTAAATGTCTGAGTTTGGTTAAAAATTCAAGGATTCCTCCTATAGCACCTTACCTCTCCCTGACCTAAGTCCTTCTTTCATGTTCAACAGGCATTGTTATCTTTTAGGCTTAGCCATGAAAAGTGTGGAGGGAGAGAGAAGAAAAGGACACAGGAGATAAGAGACAATAATCATCTTGGCCTCACCCACAGGCCTGTGTTGTTGAGCCTAGATCATGCTGGCCAACATAACTACAATACTTAAATTATTTTATTTTGTTTCTCCACCTATACTGAGGTATAATTGATAAATGAAAATTGTGAGAATGCCTTGTAGGTCATACACTTTCCACGTGTATGGCTTGATGTTTTGATATAGTGTAATTGTAAAATAATCACTATAATCAAACTAACATGAATGTATCCCTCACCTTGCATACTTCCCTTTTTTTTCTTTTTGTGGTAAGAACACTTAACATCTCTCTTCAGAAAATTTCAAGTGCACAATGCAGTATTTGCATAGCATTTTAAAGCTGAAAAGAATAATCTTCCAGGATATTAAAATTAAAATTAAAATATTCAGATTCCTAGCTATGGGAAGCCCTAGAAACCTGGGATATGACACCAAACTTCCACAGGTGACAATAGCCAGGCGGTTACCAGCTAGATTCCCTTCATTTAACAAAAATATTTTCTGGTTAGCCTCTGCAGGCATTTGAGTTTGGAAACCTCAAGTGACATAGTTTAGCAAGGGGATTAAAAAGAATAAAAGTGTGATTGCATGAGACAGATGATCTAAGAAGGAATCAAATGAAGGAAGTAATAAATGATACAAAGAGAAAAAGGAGGTTAGTTTTGTTTCATCACTGAAAGGAAGAGGGTAGGGGAAGGGGGTCTGGTCAGGCGAGGTCAGATAGTTCTTCCTTTGGCCACCAGATGGCCTCTTAGCCCCAGCGTAGCTTTGTTACTGTTCAAGGGGACTTCTAGATAGCTGTGAGATGCAATGTACAAATGTTCAGTGTATCTATGTATTGTATATGAGGTTTCCAAGTTAAGAATCAGGATTCTGGAGGGAAGATGGCGACAGAGTAGAGAGCAGTGCTGATGGTGTTCTCAAGTACCAAAGCAGCTAGAGGACAGGATAAGGAGCGTGAGACGTCTTCAGGACCCTAGGGATTGGAACGGACAGCATCTGGACACAGGGGAGCAGAGCCCAGAGGCAGAGGAGGCCAGCGGGACAGTAGGTGAGGCGTTCCCGACCGACC
>PVIW01001036.1:0-302500 GCA_004026585.1 Noctilio leporinus
GACACCTCAGACAAGGGTCTGATCTCCAAAATATATAAAGAACTAATGTGACTCAACACCAGGGAGACAGACAGCCCAATTAAAAAATGGGCAAAGGACCTGAACAGACAACTCACTGAGGAAGATATACAAAGGGCCCAGAGGCATATGAAAGAATGCTCAACATCGCTAGTCATCAGAGAGATGCAAATTAAAACTGCAATAAGATACCACCTCACACCTGTCAGAATGGCAATCATCAGCAAATCAACAAACAACAAGTGTTGGCGAGGATGCCGGGCAAAGGAAACCCTCATACACTGTTGGTGGGAATGCAGGCTGGTGCAGCCAGTGTGGAAAACATTATGGGGTTTCCTTAAAAAACTAAAAATGGAACTGCCTTTTGATCCAGCAATTCCACTATTTGGACTATACCCAAAGAATCCTGAAACACCAATTCATAAGAACCTATGCACACCTATGTTCATAGCAGCACTATTTATAATAGCCAAATGCTGGAAACAGCCTAAGTGCCCATCAGTGGATGATTGGATCCAAAAACTTTGGTACATTTACACAATGGAATTCTATATAGCAGAAAGAAAGAAGGAACTTGTACCCTTTGCAACAACATGGATGGAACTGGAGAGTATTATGCTTAGTGAAATAAGCCAGTCAGTGAAGGACAAATATCATATGATCTCACCCATTTCGGGACAATAATGACCAAAACTAACAACAAGCAAAACAGAACCAAATATATGAATACAAGGAATAGGCCTTCAGTGGTCAGGGGGAAAGGGGTTCGGGGGAGGGGTGAGGCAGACGCAAGAAAGGGGAGCAGCTTAGACAAGAACCTAGTATTAAGGAACCATGGACATGGACAATAGGTGGGATTGACTTTAGGAGGAATGGGTGGGTGGGGAGGGGGACAGAGGGGAACAAAAAGGGGATGGATGTAATACAACAACAATAAAATTAAAATATATATATAAAAATTAGAATATATATATTTTAAGATTTTTATTTTATTATTTTTAGAGAGTGGGGAAGGGAGAGAGGTAGAGAGGGAGAGAGACATCAATGTATGGTTGCCTTTCTCCTGCCTCCAGCTATGGACCTGGCTTGCAACCTGGTTTTGTTGTCTTGACTAGGAATCGAACCAGTGACCCTTGGGTTTGTAGGTCAGCACCCATCTGCTGAGCCGCCAGCCAGGGCTTTCCCTTATTTGTATTTTCTTCAATTTCTTTCTTCCGTGTCTTACGGTTTTCTGAGTATAGGTCTTTTACATTCTTGGTGAAATTTATTCCTAGGTATTTTATTGTTTTATTTTTAAAAAGATTTTATTATTTTTCAGAGACAGAAGGGAGAGAGGCAGAGAGGGAGAGAGACATCAATGTATGGTTGCCTTTCACCTGCCTCCAGCTACGGACCTGGCTGGAGACCTGGCTTCAACCTGGTTATGTGCCCTGGCTGGAAATTGAACCAGTGACCTTTGGGTTTGCAGGCCAGCACCTTATCCATTATGCCACCAGAGAGGATTATTTTATTCTTTTTTTTTTTTTTTTTTTTTAAGATTTTATTATTTTTCAGAGAGAGGGGAAGGGAGAGAGGGAGAGAAACATCAATGTATGTTTGCCTTTCACCTGCCTCCAGCTACAGAGCTGGCTGGAGACCTGGCTTGCAACCTGGTTATGTTGCCCTGGCTGGGAATTGAATATTTTATTCTTTTTGAAGCAATTGTGAACTAGATAGTTTCCTTCATTTCCCTTTCTGATGGTTGATTGTTGGCATAAAAAAAAATACAAAAAAAAAAAAAAAGAAAAAGAAAAAGAAATAAAAAGCACTCCCAAATCCATGAGAACAGTGTAAGCCATATGAACAGTTATTTTCTTGCAGATTATTTGAGGTGTTAATCATCTTCTTCTTCATCATCTGTTTCTCTCTTCTTCTTTTTACCTTTCTCAGTTTTCTCCTCTTCATCGTCCTCCTCATCCTCTTCATCTTCACCAACTTCTCATGTCCAAATTCTTTCCTCTGCTCTGATTTTATCCTCTTTCCATTTTACATCTTCATTGTCACACTCTTCTTCCCCACCATCCTCATCCTCCTTATTCCCCTCATTTTCTCCTTCTTCATCCTTCTGTCCGTTGTCCATACCATGTATTCAGCATGTGAATCAGGGGCTTCTCACTGCTGTCAGTTATAGCATCCAGGTAAGCCAGCTGGGGCAGGGGCTGGAAGACACTCACTGGGTAGTCAGTCAGGTTCGTGACCTCACAATGAAAAGATCCAGGCTTTTCAGAAACTCCAGATTTTTAATGGTTCCAAGGTGCTGATATCTTTCAGTTCATTTCCACTTAAGTTTTGATGTGTGAGATTTGAAAGTTAAAAAAACAAAACAAAACAAAACAAAAAAACAAAACATGTCCAGCCCACCATAGATTCTATTGTCACAGAGCTAAAGCTTTTTCAATTTAGGTAGTTTAGGGAGATTTAAAACTGAAATCAAGCCTACATTTATTAAACTGAATAATTCTTAAATTCATAAATTCAGCTGCTAAGCCCTCATTTCCCCCCTTGTTTCTTTTGTAATTGTCCACAACAAGTTCTTGAACCTGAGGAGGCATTCTGGTAGAGGTGTCCCCACATGAGAATGGGGAACTGTGACTCCCACCCTGTCCAGGGAAGCACTTTAGTTCACCTACTTATCTACATTTCTAATTCCTCAGGTAATTCTAAAGTGTATTCTGGCTTAAAAAAACATCGTTTTGGAGAAAAGAAAGTTTGGTTAGTGTTTAGTAGCCAGGTGAATTTTAACTGAGGTTAAGTAACTTGACTTTGCCTTCATAGGACTTCAATTTGCTCCTGGTTGTGGCTATACTTCAGGTGGCTAAAATATAGGCTGCTCAGTTAAATTTAAATTTTAGATAAATAACCAATAACTTTTTCTAGAAAATTTGCCCCAAATATTGCAGGTGACATGCGTATCCTAGCCATTTTGGGTTGTTTATCTGAAATTCAAGTTTAGTTGAGTACTTTGTGTTTTCTTCACTGAGCCTGGCTGACTTATTGTGGTTAGACTGTAGGCTAGTCTGATTTCTGAAGCATTCCTTTGAGGTTGCTGTGCGGCAGTCTTGTGACTGTCTGTTTTATGAAAAGGTTTGTGTTTATAGTAAATTTCAGCCTCAGGTTCTCTCTATCCAGAAGAGAAAACTGCATTCATCAACCCTCTGAAATAAGTGCACAAAGAAACTTTTGACAACATCCTGTAAGGTTTTGGTGGCTCCTTGGCCCATCCTAACCTCTGTTGTGGGGTTTTTACTTGGTATAGAAGAGGGTTCCTAATGGCCACAAAGTATGTAATATCCTCTTTAGACATAGTGAAAGAAGCTTCTAGCACTTTGACATGTCAGTGAATTGAACTGTACACCGTGCAATGGGCTTTTGTTCAGACAATAACACTGGAGCCCCCTGTTAGGCATAAACAAGGGAAATTATCACCTATTATCTTAAAAAATAAAAGTGACATAACAGGGCATCTTGTTGGTTTTCTTTAGTGTGTGTGTGTGTGTGTGTGTGTTTAGAAAATGCTAGTTCTCCCTTTATTAGTCAGACTCAGTGAAGATGAGCCAATTTGTACAAGTGGCCCAGTGAAGGTTTCCTCTATGTAAACACATTTTGGCCACAAGTTCAGTTGCTCCCTGAAACTTGAAGTTTGGTGCAAATGCTGAGACAAACTGGCATGGTTCTTCCCATGGCATTATGGTAAGAAAGAACCCCAACACATCCAAAAAGGACCTACCAGAAAGGAAGCAGGTTGGTGGTTCAGAACCAACAAGGGGTTAGAAACCCCATCGGATTCAAAGATCGCCCCGCTCCCACACACACTCCCGCTGTGATCTGAGCACACGGGTTAGAATAGGGAAGAAATGAAACCTTAGGGCCCCACTGTGGGGACCCACTGTAACTTGGACAGGAACCTGAATGAGTAAGAGCATCCTAGCACACTACCAGAACCAACCTCTTAGGATTAGCTTTCAATACTGACACCTTGTGGCGATATCTGGAAATGACAGAAGAGGACGGAGATTGTTCTTTCTTCTCTTGGCACCAGGAAGCAGGAAGGAATGAGGAGGGTTCTTGGATAAGGGGTGGAGGGAGGTAGGACTCAGGAGGGAGAAGCTGGACTTTCTGTACCTAAGGGTAGGACGGTGCTGAGGCAATTTAAGAGGTGGCTCTTCTAAGTTCACATCATTGTTTCACTCCTGGCTGTGAGAAGTTGGCAAATTACTACATCACTTTTATCTGCAGAATCATAATAACAATGGAGTTTATCCCCTAAACTCGGTGTGAGGATTAAGTGATTTAGTGCTTGTTAGAGTAGTGCCTGGCTCATGGTGAGTGCTCAGTGAATGGAGGGGGCTGATGTTGCAATTACTGTTAGGACAGACAAAAAGGCAAGAGGGTTATACGGGCTCTCAGGTGAGTGGATGTCATAATGAGCTCAGGGGCAGATATCACGAGTCTCACTTTGCAAACAACGTCACTGAGTTTCAGAGAGTGGATGTGACTTGCTCCATGCTGAAAGACATTTGAAATCTGGACTTCTGATCTGGCTTGCATTTCCTGGAAACTTGAAATGACCTAACCTGAAAACCAGGTCTCCATGATTCTCAGCCAGGATCAGAGACAGATGCAAAGTTATTTTTAGGGCAACTAAATCTGAAACTGTAGTCAGCCTCACAGGAGGGAAAAAGCCCTGACCTGGACGGTTGGCTCTGTTAATTGGAGCATCAGCTTGTGCACCAAAAGGCTGAGCTTTTGATCCCTGGTTGGGGCGTATATGGGAGGCAATCCATTGGTTTCTCTCTCACATTCTCTCTGTCTCCTTCTGTCATCAATAAAACATATCATCAGGCAAGGATTTTTTAAAAGCCCTATTTATATCACCTCTGATTTCCGCCCCCTTGAATCTATCTATTATTTGTTTTCTATCTTCAGTGCCTCTGCCTTGGTTTAACCCTCATCTCTTATCTGGACTTTGATTGTTTCCCCCTCCAACCTCCCCTCCATGTATCTAGAAGGCTGGTCTTTCTAACCTGTATCCCCACCTTGAGCCTTCAGTATCTCCCTGTCTCCGGTGAGACTGTCCAGGCTGTTTAGCTGTGTATAGTCAGACCCCAGTCTGTTGCTCAGCTTCTTTCCTGTTACTGTCCCAGCGCTCTCTTTCTGTTCCTGAAGCATTTGGACACATCTACAGTACCACTCACTGTGTTGTAGTGTGACTGTTGTTAGCATTCAGTCATTCCAGGAGACTGAATTAATTGAAGGCAGAAATCATATCTAATGTACTGGTGTCTCTTGGCTGACCACAGCTGCTGAGCTGCCAAACTGTGCTGCTAAACCATGTTCTCTCTGTCTTGGCTTTGTCCTTCCTACCTGTCTGGATGAGTATTTCTTTCTTATGTATTTGTTTGTTGGACTTCCATGCAGCCTACTTTTCTGGAATTCTTGGTTGTATCTAGTTTTGAGATTAACGTATTCCTTCTTAGTTGTAGTGGGAGATGCAGTGTGCCTACCTACACCTCAATCTTGACTGGAACCTTTTACACACTATATTGAGGTGCCAATTCTTTTTTTCTTTTAAAAGATTTTATTTATTGCTTTTAGAGAAAGGGGACAGGGGGAGGCAGAGAGGGAGAGAAACATCAATGTATGGTTGCTTTTCCCCTGCCTCCAGCTACAGAACTGGCTGGAGACCTGGCTTGCAGCCTGACCAATTCTCTTTTAAGAAACCTATAACATTGCAAAAACTATTATTGTCAGAATGTACTGAGGTACTTTGTGGTGACATTGACGAGCAACAGCTCAAGTAGGAAAGTTTAGCTAAGTTCCAAGTGGTAGGTCAGAAGCCAGAATACTAGGGTATTTTATATGGGCATGTTGGGAGCATCAGCAACAACTTGCCAATTCTTCTGGTCAATTGTGGTGCAGTAGAGTCCAGATGCTGCTAAACAGACTATCTGGATTCAATCCTAGCACTTAGTTGCACTACCTATGTGACCTTGGCCAACCTTTTAGGTCTCTCTGTGACAGAGTTTACTCACATGTAAATGGGGACCGTAATGGCATCATTCACAATGTTGTTGTACAGAGTTCTTCGAACAGCATCTGGCAAGCTTTTATGTGCTATGCATGTGTTAGCTCTTTGTTATTACCAAGCAGAAAGCTCAGTCCTATTCTGGAAACTGAGCACCATAAAATCAGGTGTTCCAGGGGAGAAGGGTCTTTCTTCCCTTCACCCACCCACATGCTTTACACCCATACACTCTGTCCCTACAGTTCTTCTGCACACATTAGGAGTAGCTCTGGCTCTGAAAAGAGGCAATCCTTCTTTCTTTTTCCCGTAGAGCCGGAATATGAGCCATATTTTCTGTCAGAGTAATTGAATCTGGACTATCTGACCAATAGATCACCTTAATGCATTTGGCCCCAGTGCCCTGTCTCCCGTGTCTCCTCTCCTTGGCATTGCAAGTTTAAAAACAAAAGCTTTCTGAACTTTGAGTTATGTCGACCTGCTATTTCTGTTGCTCAGCCATACTGAAGAATGTTCCATCTCAGGCCCTTTCATTATAGGCACTGAAGGTTTTTTCCTTGATATATTGCTTAAATTGCCTCAATTGCTTAATGATAGAGTGCATTTCTTAGCACTTTTCCATTAGTGTCTCCTGAGTGGACTAGTTTAGGAGCAAAATGTGTTCTATTTTCTCTTTCTGTGCCTTGCCTTACCCACCTCTGCTTCTGATGATATAGCTGAAAGAACACTGGGTTTCATGGGGGAAGAGGACCTGGGCTTTGGATCCTGATTCTCCTTTCTTTCTTTTTTTAATAAAGATTTATTTATTTGCTTATTTTTAGACAGAGGGAAGGGAGGGAGAGAGGGAAAGAAATGATGTGTGAGAAAAACATTGATCAGTTGCCTCTCAAATACCCCCATCCAAGGACCTGGCCTGCATACAAGCAACCCAGGCATGTGTCCTGACAGTGAATTGAACTGGTGACCTTTCGGTCCACAGAGCAAAGCCTAGGCCACTGAGCCACACCAGTCAGGGCTGTATCTCAATTTTCTTTTCTTTTCTTTTTTAAAAATTTTACTGTATTATTTTCATGACCATATAATCCCCCTTAGATCCCCCTGCCCCCTGCAATCACTGTTGTCCATGTCTGTGAGTTCTTTTTCCTTTTGCTTGATCCCTCCGTCCTCTAACCCTACCCCGATAATAGCTGTCATCCTGCTCTTTATCTATGAGTCTGTGTCCATTTCGTTTGTTGGTTTAGTTTGTTCATTAGATTCCACATATGAGTGAAATCATATGGTAGTTATCTTTTTTTCTGACCAGCTTATTTCACTTCACATAATGTTCTACAAGTCCATCCATGCTGTTGCAAAGCATTACATTTTCTTATTTTTTATGGCCAAGTAGTATTCCATTGTATAAATGTCCCATAGTTGTTTTATCCACTCATTTACTGATGGACACCTGGGCTGCTTCCATATCTGGGTGACTATAAATAATGCTGCAATGAACACAGGGGTGCTTATGTTCTAAAAAGTTTTTGCACATCAATAAAATAAAATATAACCCACGGAACAGGAGAACATATTTGCTAATACATTTGATAAGAAGTTAATATCCAAAATTTATAAAGAACTTACAAACTCAACACCAAAGAAAACAAACAACCCAATTAAAAAATGGGCAAAGGACCCGAGACATTCCTCCAAAGAGGACATATAGACATATGGCCCATAGACATATGAAAAGATGTTCAACATTACTAACCACCAGAGAAATTCAAATTTAAATCACAATGAGCTATTACCTTACACTGGTCAGAGTGGTTATAAAATCGTGCCAGACAGATTGCAGAGAAAAGGGAACCCTTTTGCACTGTTGGTAGGGGCACAGACTGGTGCATCCACTGTGGAAAGCAGTAGGGAGATATCTCAAAAAATTTAAAGCGGGTCTGCCTTTTGACTTAGCAAACCCACTTCTGGGAATATAGCTGAAGAAACCAAAAACACTGATCTGATTTTCATCTATCAACTGCATGAACTCAAGCAATCCTTTTACTTTTGGGGGCCCAGGGTTTTCCGTTAAAACAGATGTCTTATTGCTAAGGATCCTCTCAGCTCAAGATTTTTAATGCTCTAGCTCTTCTCCCCGCTCCTGACATGGAGCTAACTATTCATGAGCCTCTTCAAAGGGGTGGCTGGGGGAGCCCCACCTGCTGAGCTGTGGGAGACTTGAGAGCGCCAGGTTGAGAAACGATGCCAGGTTGCTCAGCCTGTGGACTCTTCCTCCCAAGGTGGGCTCTGCTGATGCAAAGGATCCAAGCGTGCCTAATGGAATAGGTCGTGATCACTCCTTGGATGTCCGATTTGGGATCTGGAGATCTTGTCTTGTTGCCAGTTAAGCAATGTTTCAGTGAGACTAATGGTAGCTCCTGCATCCCTGTGATGTGCAGCATAGTTTGAGTTCATGATAAATGTTCACTAAGTATTTTTGAATAATGTGATCAATCAGTGCTAAGATGTCGCTGCTGAGAAACCTCATGTCACTTAGGCTACTTTAGTAGAAACAGGTTACTAGAATGAGGGAGGTGGTATCCTCACTGTCACATGCTGTGGAGACCTCATCTGGAATCAAGCTTCATGTTGATTCTCCACTAAAGCTCCATGGGAGTTGGGACAGTGACTTTTTTTGTTGTTGTTGTTACTGTATGGCCAGTGAAAGCATTGTCAGATACCAGGCTTGCAATAAACATGTGCCTATCTGAAAGAGGGAGCTCTTTTTTCTTTTTCAAGATTGCAAGAAGGGCCATCAGTACACCTTGTGAAGAGTAGCAGATGTAACTGAAAGTATTTATCATATCGACCCAGTGAAGCCTGAGAATCCTCCCCAAATATTTGAATAATGCACACTGTTTAAATAAAACATAGCTCAACTGAATAAATTTTAGTATATGTGGTGCCAAAGTGAGCACTCAACTGGGTAAATTTTAAAGAGATTATTCACTTATGCAATGATTCATATATCAGACAGCATCCCATGTAACAAATAGGAAGGCACTCCCAAGAGCTGTATAAAATGAAGAGACTTTTATAAGCAGAAGGGGGCAGGGTGAGGAAATTACTAGAAAGAGTGGATTGTTTCAGGCAAGGTTTCCTTCCTATGGGTGGCAGCAGGGGCCTATCAGCCACTAGAGGTGACCAGGTAATTCCAGACTGATTGCTTAAAATTCTGCTCCTGGGAGAGGTTGAAACTGTAATTAAGTTTTTAGTCTTGGTTTGGTGATGTGGGTTTAGCATAGTAACTCAATTTTGGGCCTGTTGTCATTTTTTAAAACAGTGTCCGTTTTCTCCTACCTAACTACCATCCATCCCTCCTTTTGTCACAGTATCCTGAAGTGTTTTGTACCCATTGAGTACAGCTGTGTGGGACTTGCTGATCCCAGTGAGTGCAGTCTTGGTGGGGCTATTTCTCAGAGTGCCTTAGGCTGCCCACCTAAGAGTGGGACACCACCCACACCAGCTTTCCCTAGAGTGGTGGCCCTCAAAGTATGGTCCTGTGCAAGCAATACCAGGATCACCTAGGAGCTTGTTAGAAATGCAAAATCCTGGAGTCCTACTTCAGAACTAGGAATTTGGGTGTGGGTTCCAGCTCTGTATTTTAGGAAGACTGCCAGGGCATGCTGATATATAAGGGTGTCTTAGCATTACCTGAGAATTTGACTCTTGCATTAACCAAAACATTGAGAACAATTGACACCCAATTGTCTGCTGGTAGAGGTAGAGGTGTGAAGAGTGCAAGGGTGGTGGTCGGGGAGGTGACCCCTCAAGAGACCACCCAGGAATTTTTGGTCCTAAGATCCCTGGAGCCAAGTCTTCTACTTGTCTTTAATTCAATGAGCTTCTCCAACTCCTCCAGATAAATTAACAGATCCAAGATGGAAGCTACACTAACCTCCTCCCAAGACCAATCTGGAATTACAACTAAATTGTAGAGAAATCATCTGGAATAAACAACTGAACACTATTTGGAGAGAAGCCTATATCCATGGACAGACTGAAGAAACCACTTCACCACAACATGACTAGCAGGGAGTGTGGAGGAGATGTGAGAGAGCTGCCTGGGGTTTCCCCCTGAGATTCCCCCTTAAGAGTGAGAACAAGACGGGGATGTCTGCTTTCACCTCTCTTGTTCAACATAGTACTGGAAGTCCTAGCCACAGTGATCAAACAAGAAGAAGCAAAAGGAATCTAAGTTGGAAAGGAGGAAGTAAAACTGTCATTATTTGCAGATGACATGATACTGTACATAGAAAACCCCAAGATTTCACCAAGCCACTACTAGAATTGATAAATAAATTTAGCAAAGTAGCAGGATACAAAAGTAATATCCAGGAATCGGTTGCATTTTTATATGCCAATGATGAACTAACAGAAAGGGAAATTAAGAAAACAATCTCATTCATAATTGCTACAAACAAGTATAAAATATCTAGGAATTAACCTCACCAAGGATGTAAAATACCTATACTTGGAAAATTATAAGGCACTGAAGAAAGAAATTAAAGAAGATACAAGTAAGTGGAAACATATACCATACTCATGGATAGGAAGAATTAACATCATTAAAATGTCCACGCTACCCAAAGCAATCTATAGATTTGACACAATTTCTATAAAAATTCGATAACATATTTCACAGAACAAGAACAAATATTTCAAAAATTTATATGGAACCACAAAAGGCCCCACATAGCAACAGTGATCTTGGGAAAAGACAAAGTTGGAGGAATCATGCTACCTAATATCAAACTATCCTATAAGGCCATTGTAATCAGAACAGCATGGTACTGGCATAAAAACAGACACAGATCAATGAAACAGAATAGAGAGCCCAGAAATAAACCTTTATAGTCAACTAATATTTGACAGAAGAAGCAATCACATACAATAAATGGGAAAAATTAGACAGCTATGTGCAGGAAAATGAAACTAGACCACCTTTTTATACCACACACAAGAATAAATTCAAAATGAATCAAAGACTTAAGTGTTAGACCCCCAAACCATAAAAATCATAAAAGAAAACATATGAAGCAAAAATCTTGGGCATTGATCATAGCAATATTTTACTGGATATATCTCCCTAAGCAAGGGAAAGAGAAAAAAACCCCAAAAAACAAATGGGACTACATTAAACAACAAGTTTTTGCACAGCAAAGGAAACAATCAACAAGATAAAAAGACAACCCCACAGAATGAAAGAACATATTTGCAAATACATCTGATAAGGAGTTAATATAAAAAAATTATAAAGAATTTATGAAACTCAACACCAACAAAACAACCCAATTAAAAAATAGGCAAAAGACCTGATAGATATTTCTCTAAAGAAGATGTACAGATGGCCTATAGACATATGAAAAGATATTCAACATCACTAATCATCAGAGAAATGCAAATTAAAACCACAATGAGATATCACCTTATACCTGTCAGAATGGCTATCAAATCAACCAACAAGTACTGATGAGGATGTGGAGAAAGGGCATTTTTGTACATTGGTGGGAGTGGAGATTGGTGCATCTGCTGTGGAAAGAAGTATGGAGATACCTCAAAAGATTAAAAATGGATCTGCCTTTTGACTCAGTGATCGCATTTCTGGGAATATATCCAAAGGAACTCAAAACACTATTTCAAAAGAATGTAAACACCGTTATATTCACTGCAGTGTTATTTACAATTACTAAGATATGGAAACAGCCCAAATGTACATCAGTAGATGAGTGGATAACACAACTAAGAGACATTTACACAATGGAACACTACTCAGCTATAACAAAAAGAAAATTTTACTTTTTGTAACAGTATGGAAGGACGTGGAGAACATCCTAAGGGGAAAAGCCAGTCAGACAAAGACAAACACCGTATGATTTCACTCATATGTGGAATCTAATGAACAACCTAAACTAACAAGGAAAATGGGGACAGACTTATAGATGGAGAGCAGATGACAGCTAGTGGTGGGAGGAAGTCAGGGGTAGAGGGATTGAGCAAAAAAGGAAAAAGGACTCATGGATACGGACAACAGTGTGGTGATTGCCAGTGGGAGGGAGGTAGAAGGGGACTAGATGGTAATGGAAACATACAATAAAGGTTCAATTAAAAAAACAAATAAATTAAATCTTTTTTGTTTCACTTAGGGAGAGACAATTTTTGTTTCTTGGGATCAAAGCCCCCTAATAGACACTGGATGGGAAGGGTTTGGTGAATGAACGTGTCAATAAATGTCTGATTGACAGAATTGAATCAGGTCTCTTCTAGTTTGAGCTCTGAGAGAAAGTCAAATCCGGGCAGGGGAGAAGAAGATGAGGAATGTGAATGAGACTGATCCCAGGATAGCTGGAGTTCTGCCTGGACCAGGATTAGAAAGTGCACTAGGAAACCTGTTCCACCCTGGCTGGTGGCGCAGTGGATAAGGCACTGGTCTGCAAACCTAAAGGTCACTGTTTCCATTCCCAGCCAGAGCACGTAACCAGGTTGCAAGCCAGGTCTCCATCCAGGTCTGTAGCTGGAGGCAGGTGAAAGGCAACCATACATTGATGTCTCTCTCTCTCTGCCTCTCTCCCTTCCCCTCTCTCTCAAAATAATAAATAAAATCTTTTTAAAAATTTAAAAAAGAAAAAAAGGAAAGAAAAGAAACCTGTTCCCAGTGAGACCTTCTTTGCTAACTGGTGGGGTGACCTTAGGGAAGTCATGTTACCTCCCTGGATCCCATTTTCCTCTCTGGAGGGGGGGATTATTCTGTATTCTTTGCTCATTCCTCTCCTGTAGCTAAATTAAACGGCACTCGTGACTAACAGCAGCAGCCTTGGTTGGGGTGGCTTGCATGGAGTGCTGCCTGTTGGGTTCTGAGCAATTTGACGAAGAAGTCTTTATCTTAGTAATTTGGACCAGATGCTTCAGCACACACCTGCTGACTCATAGCAGCCCTGCTTTTCTGAGGGCTGGCTGGGGGTCAGCTCTGAGCTAATGCCATCTGCCTTCCCAGAAGTGCCCTGCTGGGATGGTATGATGGAGTCAGAGGCTGGAGGAACCGGCATTTAGGATGGGAACTTTTTCTAGCTGGTGTGAGGATTTACTTGAAGTGAACCTTTTCTAAGGAGGAGTTGGTATAAATGAGTGTCTACACATGGAATTCAGAAGGTTGTGAAACTCAAGTGCATTTGGAAGAGGAAATGTTCAAAAGCACCAGTTCACCATGTTTCTTGACTTTTGGGGGCAGTCTGGGAACAGGAGAACCAAGCCCAGAAACAGAGACAGTGCTGGGGACCTGTGGGGTTGGGCTCAAGTCTCTCTAGCTCTACGCCCTTGGTGGTCTGTCTGTCTCCCTCACCTTCTCTTTGTGAGCCGTCCTGGTTCTCTAGTCTGCTGGATTTCACCTTGTTGTGTCCGCACTCTGTCTTCTTTGCAAGAACCCGTTGTGATTGCAAGTGATTGATACCCAGCTCATAGCAACTGAGGACACAGGGGGACTTTATTGGCTTGTGGATCAAATCCTGAATTTAAACAGCCAAGTCTTTTTATTTATTTTATTTATTTTTATTTTTTTATTTCATTATTTTTTAGAAAGAGGGAAGGGAGAGGCAGAGAGGGAGAGACATCAATGTATGGTTGCTTTTCACCTGCCTCCAGCCACAGACCTGATTGGAGACCTGGCTTGCAACCTGGTTATGTGCCCTGACTGGGAATCGAACCTGCGACCTTTGGGTTTGCAGGCTGGCACCTTATCCACTGAGCCACCAGCCAGGGCCCAAGTCTTTGAAAGGGAAGAACACTGGATTCCAGGAGTGGCCTGAGCCAGGGCTTGAATCTGCTCACAGAATTTCATCTTTGCTTCTCTCCGTATGGTGGTTTCACTGTCTCTCACTATAGACCACACTCCCCCACACGGTGGAAAATCTGGCTGCCAACAGTGCCCTCTGTTCCCATTATTGGAGAGGTGCCGGATTTTATTTTCTGGGTCCAAAGCTGAATTAAAGAGAAAACTCAAGTGACTAAAAATTACAGCCCCAAATCATGACTATCTTAGCTCTGCCAATGACTTGCAACATGACCTTGCAAAATCACCTCTCTGAACAGCCATTGTCTCATCTGAAGAATGGGGATGAACATAGTTCCCAGATCAGAGAGGCAGGTGTTGTCTAATGGTTGGGAGCAGAGGTCCTGGAAGCAGTGTGACCTTGGGCTGGTCCCCCGATTTCTGGGTATCCCAGCTTCCTCACCCCTGAACTAGGGCTAATGATAGCACTACTCATAAGGATGTTGGGAAGATTATATGAGTTGGTAGTCCTGCCAAACGCAGAACAGTGAATGTAATCAGTGCTAGCATTTATTCCTTGCTGCCTCCACAGCTCTACAATCTCTCTCTGTCCACACTGCCACTTAAGTAAAATAGGTGACGAGCTGTGAGCCATTGCCTCAGCTAGCTGGTGGCCACTCTGCCCCTTTCTCTAAGAACTGAGAGGGATGTTATATAGGAATAAACCTTAATTGGTTTTAATTTACCTTAAAAAAGTTTTTATTCTAGAGTTTGGATCCCTATTATTAATGGGTTGGTTTTAAGGATATTCTAGTCTTTGCACCATGTCAGGTGCTCCACCTCTATTATTTAATTTAATCATCAGAACAGCACAGCAGGGCAAGTGTTGATGGGGGTCACACACCTAGTTTACCCAGAAGCCTTGTCTCAAACTCAACATATCCTGCTCTAAAGCGCACGCGGTGGGTCCCTGTCTTCGCGGCACCTTCTGCTAGAGGCCGAGTTTGGGCAGAGCCGGGACATCCTGAAGATCTCTGCCAGGCCTTCCGTCCTTGCCTCTGGCTCCCCTCCTCCCTGGGTCAGGTGCGGTTGTTCGCATATGTTGATCCACTCCTGGCTGGTGTTTTGACTTGTTCACCTTTGCGCTCCTTTACCCTGACGCATTTCCCCAACTAGATGATAAGCTATGTGTGGTGGACGTTGTGTCTTATGTGTCTGTCCCCTTCACATCCCTCCCAGAAGCCAGGGAACACGGCCGCACTCTGGAAAAATCCCATCACTGGAGACTTGGATAGAGGAGAGGGGTGAAAAGAAGCGCGCCGGTCCCGCTCACCACCAGGCGATGGCGCCAGGCTGCAGGCCAAGCAGGGCTGCCCGAGTGGCCGTCGCTGATTTGGAGCTGGCAGCGAGACTTCGGGTCTCTTTAAGGCCCCCACCTGGAGAAACTCCGGTTACTGGCATTATTCGTGGTGCTAGTGGTAAGGAGAGATGCCCAAGGGAGCAGTGAGACTGTAGCTCAGAGTGTGGTTATTCGCAAGCTCTGCCACGAAGTGCTCGGAGCCCTCATGGTTCCTGCCTTCCTAGGGACAGCCGGAATGGCTATGCAGAATTTATGAGCTGGGCCGCCCTGGGCTGGGCGTTAAGGGCTTTTTCAAGCCTGGGACGCTCTGAGCGGGGCTGCACCATGACCAGGGACAGTAAGAAGTAATAGCTGAGACCTGTCATAGTCTGGGGCTGGTGGGAAGATCTGACTTTCTGAGGGGCCGAAATCCCACTGATCCTCGTCAGCAATGGTTCTCAGCCTCAGGGAGAGTGTGGAGCTTAGCCATGGTGACTGAGAACCAAAGGAGTACACTGTCCCCATCGGTGGTGGGAATGATCTACCTTGGGCGTCAGTCATAGTATCAAGGACGATAAAGGTAGACTTGGCCTCTAGCTTTGGGAAAGTCCTGGAAGGACCCCTAGACCCTCAGATCTAAAAAGCCTTATAAACACCCTGCCAGCCCAAGCCTAGGTCTGGTGGCCATTTACCCGGTGTTTGCGATGTTGTTATTAATGTTCACAAAATGCTTGCATAATCCTCCCCGCTCATAATTCATTTACCTTCTCTTTGTGGTATTTCTTATCTGCCCTTCTCCCTGACCCAAGACAAGTAAAAATGAGCCACCATCTCAAGAGCACCCACTATGCTTCAGGTGCTGTGTCAAGTGCTTTATGTGTATCATCTCAAAGAAGATAGGTGTCTTTTGTAAAAAAAAAGATTTTATTTACTTATTTTTAGAGAGAGGGGAAGAAGAGGGAAAGAGAGGGAGAAAAATATCAGTGTGTGGTTGTCTCTCTTGTGCCCCCAACTGGGGATCTGGCCCACAACCCAGGCATGTGTCCTGATTGGAAACTGAACCAGCAACTTTGCGGTTGGCAGGCCAGCACTCAGTCCATTGAGCCACACCAGCCAAAGTGAGAGGTGTCTTTATTGTCATCTTCTTTGTATAAAGGAGTTTAAATTGCTTGTCTGAGGTTATACTTAGGGAGGGGCAGAGCCTGGATGCAAAACCAGGGCTGTTACATGCCCTGGAAAGATATTTTGGGCTTTTATTGGCCCTTGTATTCATCCAACATGACCAGTGTTCACCCGGCTTCAGGTTGCTAGGGATGTCCTCCCCAGGAGAATAGACCGTTTCCGTTTTGTTTCTCCTGTTTCTGCCCTTCTCCCAATGAAACTTGGAAAACCCAAGTGTCCCCAAGAGAGCCACAGACAAGTCAACTGCTTGTGGTCTCCACCTTTGGAGCAGAAACTATAAAATGGAACTTGTACAGTGAAAAATAGAATATCTGAAATTAAAACTTTGCGGAGTAGACATAACAGTAGTTTAGATACTGCAGAAGGGAAGGTCAATGAATTTCAAAACAGGGACTATAAACTACGCAAATGGGAGCATAAAGAGAAAAAACATTGAAAAAAATGAGCAGAGCCTCAGTGACTTGTGGAACAACATCAGCTGACCTATTATACATGTAATTGGTTCACTAGGAAGATGATGGGGAAGAAACAAATATTCAAAGAAATAAAAATGGAAATTTTTACAAATAGAATGAAAAATATAAATATACAGATGAGAATTTCAATAAAGTACATATAGAATAAACGTGAAGAAAATCACACCAGGGACATCAGAGAATTGTTGAAAATTAGTGATAAAGAGTAAAATCTTAAAAGCAGCTAGAGGAAAAGAAATTACATATAATAAGATGAAAATAAGAATAACTGGATTCCTAATCAGAAACAATGCAAGCCAGAAGATAATGGAAGGATCTAACCAATTTTCCTTTTATAGACAAAGACATTGTGAGTCATAGAGATGAAGATATATGAGGTCTGTCCAGAAGATATTCAGCCATGTAATATGAAAAATAGAGATATTTATTGAAGAAGATACAAGATATGAGAAGATACAAGACAATGACATCTCAGTCCCCTTCAAAGTAGGCACCTTGGGACCTTACACAGTTTTCCCAATTGCCACCAGTTGCTCTGTTGTTTGTATTTTCCTGAATCTCACTGACAGTCTAAAATCTTTTCTCTGAAATCACAAAAGTGATTTTAGTTTTGGGAAAAGGCAGAAGTGACAAGGTACCAAATGTAGGCTGTAGGGGGCTGAGCCATTTGGGTGATTTAATGTTTCTGCACAAGACATGATGCATGAGCTGGCATGTTGTCATGATTAAGCTGCCAATCACCAGTTGCCCATAGCTGTGGCCTTTTGAATCAACCTAATAATTTCCACAAAGGAATGTTCAAGCTTAATGCAAAATTTGATCTAGATTCGTTGCTCCACTCACTTCGTCATTTTGAATGTGACAACCATACAGTACACATGCTCACTTAACAGCATTTACCACCCCTACTGACTAGTAGAGTGATGTCATCATTGTTCACTCATGTGCATTTCAGTCCACTCTCCTTGGCTGCCAGGTTACATCGATGTTGTGCAATCTGTTCTTTTATATTAACAGTGGCTGGACTTTTTCTGGACAGACCTTGTCTGCCTAGATCATGCTGCAGAGTAGAATTTAAACGAAGATTTGTTGGCTCTAAAGTCCTGGCGCTTTTTTCCTTTTCCCTCTTTTGACACTTTTTAACTTGAGAGAATTTCTATCATCAAAAAAAAAGACTTTATTTATTTTTAGAGAGAGGGGAAGGGAGGGAGAAAGAGAAGGAGAGAAAGATGAATGTGTGGTTGCCTCTTGGAAGTTTCCAACAGGACACCTGGCCTGCAACCCAGGCATGCGCCCTGACTGGGAATTGAACTGGCGACACTTTGGTTCACAGGCTGGCATTCAGTCCACTGAGCCACACTAGCCAGGGCTCTATCATTTTTTTGGTAAGAATTACAATATTTATTGCAAAAAATTAATATATGAAAGAGTTAATTAAGTGAAAATAACCTGATACTCCCTTACTCAGTGATCAATCATTAATATACTTGTAAATGTCCTGCCAGGCATAACAAGACATAAATATACATGTATATATGGACATGGGGTTTAATGGGTATGGGGTCATACTCCATATAACTAAGACTACTAGTTGCCTACCAAATACATATTCTCATCTTTTCCCTTGGTAACAGGACTCTGGGAAAGTGGGAAAGTTGGAAAGTTACCTTTTCCAGGCTCTCTGGAAGATAGGCATGGCCAGCAGATGTGACTTGGCAGGACTCCTGGGAAAGCTGTTGTGATCCTTTCTTGAGACTACTAGCTTCTGGAAATGATGGCTGAATCTCCAGTAGTCTCAATGGAGTATTGAGGGTAGAAGCCACCTTCCAAGCATGTCAGAACAGAAGGATCTTGAGTCTCAGATGATTTCAAGGAACTGTCACACCAACTAAGACTATCTCTAACTTCTTTTATGTAGGAACATAAACCATTAGTCTGTTTAAGCCACTGGGCTTAAAAACTATGGATCCCTGACACAGACAAAATTCAGGAGCTCAGAAACACAAACAGTAGATCATTCTACTTCTAAAAGATATTATGGCAGAAAAGCCAAGATTTGCTCACCAGCACCACATAGTTTTTCATCCAGAACAGCTTAGAATACTGAAAGATAGATTTGAAAAGACCATGTACCCACGGTGGTTTACCATGGCAGAACTTACTTCGGCTAGTCAAGTTGATGGACTTGGTTCAAGAACCAGTGTGTCAAAAGGAGGAAGCAGCAACAGAAATTCCTGTCCCCCATAAATCATCTTAATTTCTTTAAAAAAATTAATTATTTTAAATATAATTATTATTATATAAATAATATTATGTAAATAATATTAAATTTTATTAATTTATAAATTAATTATGGTTGCCTTCCACCTGCCTCCAGAAGGGCAGGGAGGGAGGAAAAAAGGGAGAGAAGCATCAATGCATGGTTGCCCTTCACCTGCCTCCAGCCACGGACCTGGCCAAAAACCTGGCTTGTAACCTGGCCACGTGCTCCAAATGGGAATCGAACCAGCGACCCCCAGGTTTGCAGGCCGGTGCCGATCCACTGAGCCACACCAGCCAGGGCCATCTTCATGTCTTACACTTAGAAAAGAAACAACAAACAGGAGTGTGACATCAGCAAGATTTTGGTGGACTAGGAAGTCCCAGCTCTTGTACCTTCAGAAAACCAACGACCACACTACTTACTGAGGAAAAGAGCTCTGAAAGAACTCTGGAGTACAATGTGGGAGCTACAGCAACCCAGTGGAGCACAGAAATGAAAGATGGCCACATAGAAAAGCACAGACAGTATTTGACTTGTGTCCACCCGCCCCCAAGTCCTGCAGTTGGCCACCAAATGGGATGCCCTCAGCTATGACCTCCCCATTTGGAGGGAAAGGAGAGCAGCTTTCACCACCCTGGACCCAAGCAGCCCCCTGCCTGCCACTACGGACTCCCCTTGTCTTGCCTACATGAATCTCAGCTGATGGAGCTGCCCAGAATTCATGTCACTGAGCCCCCAGGGAAGGATCCAATGCTGGGACCCCACCCAAGCAACCTTGACCCTGGACATGAGCACTCACACCCTCCCTGGCTAGGTATGACTCAAATGGACATTGATGGGGTTCAAGCAGAGGTTTTAATACAGTCTTCCTCTGACTGGCTTATTTCGCTTAGCACACCTGAAACCTACATAATTTTATTAATCAGTGTCACCCCAATAAATTCAATCAACTTTTAAGAAAGTTTTAACACAGTACTACCCAAGGTGGTGCAGGTCAAAAGGCCCCCCAGCTGAACCCAAACAGCTCTGCTTAATTTATCCTGGTTTGAAGACAAATTGAAAGCCAAGATTCAAAGATTACAAAGAATCTGGCCTGCCATTGCTTTGAGCAATGATTAGGGTGATGAGTCAAAACGAAGGCTGACGAAAGGACCAGGGTCCCTTGACTCAACCTCTCAAAGGGAACCCAAATCCTTTGCCCACCAAAGTGGGGCAACGGCCAGGAGGTGGATAAAAGAAGTCTCTGGACTCCCTGATATAGGAGGCCCACACCCTGTGGCACAAAAACCCACTGGTGAAACCTTGGTATGGGTTACCATTAAAATGAGAGAGCGTACGTACAGGTTGCTCTCCCAATGAAAGGGAGGGTGAGATTAGGAAAGTTGGAATGTTTAAATGGGTTTATGCAAATAACTTGTGTCTCCTTTACACAAATGTTTGATGGGGAAAGATATCTTGCCTAGCTAGGGAATGCTTACCCTACCAAGGGTTGTAAAACCAAAACTCAGAATGGAGGGTGTGGTTTAGCAAAAAACCAAACAGCAAATTATGTATTCCTGTGTGCATTTCTAAGCCGACATCT
Organism: Noctilio leporinus; assembly: GCA_004026585.1. Classification (NCBI taxonomy): domain Eukaryota; kingdom Metazoa; phylum Chordata; class Mammalia; order Chiroptera; family Noctilionidae; genus Noctilio; species Noctilio leporinus. Next base: position 20,720 of record PVIW01001036.1, read on the forward strand.
AAGTTTTTTTAATAACTTTAAATAGTTACAAAGAATGTAATTCAGACTTATTGAAACTGTTAACATTCTAAAACTGTCACATCACTTTAACAATCAAATTTTATTTTATTTTTAATTTTTATTTTTTTAATTATTATTTCCAGAGAGAGAGGAAGAGAGAGAGGCAGAGAGGGAGAGAGACATCAGTGTATAGTTGCCTTCCACCTGCCTCCAGCTACGGACCTGGCTGGAGACCTGGCTTGCAACCTGGTTATGTGCCCTGGCTGGGAATCAAACCAGCTACGTTTGGGTTTGCAGGCTGGCACCTTATCCACTGTGCCACCAAAATTAATAAATTTTAGATAATTTATTTCTCTCCTTGAGTTCTTATTTCTATTCTCTATATCTTACAGAATTTCATCCTAACAATTTTATGCTTGAAAGTATTTTGCAGATTACATTATCTTGTGTCTCTGGAATAAAATTACACACACATATGTAATTTGTTCATTTCTTGTGACCATATATACATATCTCCAAAGGTTAAAATTGATCTGAAATTGAGCTATATTACAATCTTAATGAATATGTAACTGAACAAAATAATGTAAGTAAATTAAGTTTTTATAAATAAGAAACATGAAAGTAAAAAAAAGGATTGGAAATCTGTTTCTTAATAACATAGATTAAGAAATTTATATTTTAATTTTATTTATTTTAGGAAACAATGAATGGAATTTTTCAGGGTTTTTTTTTTTCAGATTTTATTTATTTTTAGAGGAAAAGGAAGGAAGGAAGAGAGAAAAATTGATATGAGAGAGCAACATTCATCAGTTGCCTCTCCTACATGCCCTGACCAGGGACTGAAATTGCAATCCAGGCATGAGTCCTGACCAGAAATCAAACTGGCTACACTGGTCAGGGTTGAATTGAGCAATTTAAAAAATTAATTGGTTTATGTATCCATTGTGGAAGATTATTTATTGCTAGCATGAGACAAGGTTCGGCTCATTTCTCTTCCTATTGATTCTTTCCATTGAGGTAAGCACTAGGAAACCTTGCTCACATAAACAAGTAACTAGGAATGAAACATGTTTTATTGTAGCATTATCATTTAATTCTTTGAACATTTCATGAGTTACCTGATAAAAAAAATCACATAACAATATATCTCTAAAACCATTTTTAACATTCTATCAGCTAATAGTTTGGCTAAGTACTCCTTCAGTTTTGTTGAAAGCAAAGAATGAGAAACTATTGATTTTCAAAGGATTTGCAACCCAATCATTAAAGTAATTCATATTTTCAATTTCTGGGAAGTTTATCCAAAGGGCTATGTACCAAGATCTATCAAATGACTGTTAATTATCCTCTCATTCCTATACAGAGGGACGTTTGCATAAACAAATGGTCACAAAAAGGGGTGGGAAAAATCTAAACATAAATTTCAAACATTTCATCAATACGTTGATGAAATTCTTTTGCCTCAGGGCAAGCTTGAAACATACATTCAAACCCTGGAAAATGTCCACTGTATATCCTAGATGGCAATGCTAGTTCTCATTGCCAAACCAGCTAGCCAAGTCAAGTTTACTTATTTTGAAATATGACACATACTCAGAAAAGTTTACTACACAAAATTTTATGGGTCAATAAAGAATTAAAAAAGCAACCCTACGTGTAATTGTCACTTTGTGCTGGCTTCCCAGAAACCCCTCCTCGTGCCCCTCCCGCTCACCCCTCCCTCCCTGTCTCCTGCGGGATGCTGCTCTTTTGATGTTTATGGTAATCATGCTTTCTTTATTTATAACTTTGCTTTGTATGTTCCCTAAACAATACAGTGTGGCTTAATTTTGAATGGTTATAAATAGACTCTTACCGTGTATGTCATATTGAAATATGTGTCTTGTTTGAAATTCATGCATGTGCTTATAAGTAGATGTAGCGTATGTACTGCAGTTGTCCATTTGATCAAATTACCACAAGTATTGATCCAGTTTGGGACCATAAAAATCATGTTGCTATGCATATGCATTTTGTTTTACCCTGAAGTAGAATTGCTAAATTCTAGAGTATGCCTTTCTTCAATTATAGTATAGTGCCAACCTGTTTTCCAAAGTGGTCAAACCAAGGTTGAATTCCCACTCTCAACAGGAGCTCCGGCAGCTTTCAGCCTCACCCACACTTGCATTCATCAGCCAAACAGTGCGCATCTGTACATTTTAGTAACTTGTACATTTGTCAGTCTTTGCCCTTTGGTACTTTCTGTGGGTATGTAGGAATATCTCACTGGGATTTTAATTTTCATTTCTTTGATAATGAAGGGATCTGAGTTCCTCCTGTGAGTTAAGACTCTTGCTTCTTTTCTATTGGAATGTTTTTCTTGCTATTTTGTAGGAGTTTTTTGTATTTGGAAACAAACCCATCTTCAATTGTATGTATTGCAAAGATCTCCCACTCTGTGGTTTGTTTTTCTAACCCATAAATGGTTGTTTTTATTTATCAAGAAGTTCTTAATTTAATGGAGTCCTTATTGGTTAGTGTTTTTTTTTGTGTATGTGCGCTAATTAAGAAAATTTGTTTTTTTCTAAATTGAGGCTATCAAGATAGTTTCCCACATTATCTTCTAGAGGCTTATGTTTTCTTTTACATTCAATTTATAATACACCAGGAACTAATTTTGCTGTAAAGTATGAAGTAGATGTTTCATTTTTTCTCCTCATACCAAATCCATATTTCAGCTTTGCTTATTAAAATGTTATCTCTTTCCCACTCTCATGTAGTAACAGTATTTAAATATATTAATAATAAATTAGTAATATATTAATTATTTAATGTAGTTGCTGATGTACTGTACTTGAATTTTTAAAAGATTTTATTTATTAATTTTAGAGAGAGGGGAAAGGAGAGAGGCAGAGAGGGAGAGAGACATCAATGTATGGTTGCTTTTCACCTGCCTCCAACTATGGACCTCGTTGGAGACCTGGTTAGCAACCTGATTATGTGCCCTGGCTGGAAATTGAACCAGCGACCTTTGAGTTTGCAGGCCATATCCACTGTGCCACCAGCCAGGGCTGTACTTGAATTTTAATTTGCCATTTTTACTAGGCTCTTTCTATTTTTCCTGCCTATCCTAGTTCCCTTTCTTCCTTTCCTGCTCTTTTGGATTTATGAGTATGTTGTTATTTCTTTCACATTCTCTATTATCTATTGGCTTGGAAGTTATACATATTGTAATATTCTTTTGCTATTCACCTTAGGAATTACCACCTTCATTCTTTATTAGGAATATCACCATCTTTCTGGACAATGGAAGGTTATTAGAAAATTTTAGTTTAATTTATCTCCTTCTTGACTTATATTATTGACATACTCTTAATTTTAAAAATATTTTAAATCCAATAATACATTATTATTCTTGTTAAAACAGTTTGTAGTCATTTACACTTACCCACATTTTTATGATTTTTGTTGTTCTTTATTCCTCCCTATATCTCCAACCTTCAATCCAGAATCACAGTTCTGCTGTTGGAGAAATACCTTTTTGCTGGTTTGCTGGAGAAAAATTTTCTCAGATTATTTGAAAATGTCTCTATTTTGAAGGATATTTTTTGCTGAGCACAGAAGCTAATGTCAGTTACTTTCTCTCAGTTCTTTAAAGATATTCCATTGATTCACAGTTTTCCTTGTTTCTTTTGAGAAGTCAGTTGTTTGCCTGATTGCTCTTTCTTCTAAGGTAATTCTATTTGGTTCTTTTCCACTTACCTGCCTTTAAGATTTTATCTTTGTTCTTCATTCTCTACACTTTTACTATGATGGGACAATGTGTTATGTCCCCCAATCCCTTAATATAGCCTGCTTGTTGTGGGGTTATAAGGATTCTTAAATCTGTGATTTGATGTCTTTCATCAGTATGGCAGCATTCTCAGCCATTATAAGTTTAAATATTTCTGTTGTCCTATTCACTTCCTCTAGTCTTTCTGAGACTCTACTTACAAATATGTTGGACCCTTCTCGGGGTTTAATCTGTCTCTAACTTTTTCCCCCTATTTTCTATGTATCTTTTTTCTCTGTGTTTCATTCTGGGTAATTTTTTCTAATGAATTTTCCAATTCACCAATTCTCTGTTTAGGAATATTGATTCATTCATTGAGTTATTACTTTTAGTTGCTGTATTTTTCAGTTCTAGAATTCCCATTTGTTTCCTTTTCAAGATGATGTGTCTTTTTTATTTTTTGTAGCATTTCTAGTTCTTTACCAGCATTGTTGTTGTTTTCTTTTATTACCTGAACAGAGTAAGCATAGATTTTCCAAGAGCAAGGCCTTGTATAGGATGAACATGAACATGTACTTCATTAGTTGTCTAACCCTCACAAGTCATTTGTCCCTCTGAACCTCAGCTCCCTCCTTTGTTAAGTTCTGGTCTTGGTAGTGCTTACCTTTCAAGGTTGTGGTGTGGATCAAATTGAATAAGGCAGGAATGGTGCCTGGCACTTAGCGAGTGATCAAGCAGTGATAGAGTTACCTGTGGTGTCATCTCTGTTGTGCTGGGCAGTCCAGGGTTCTAAACCTTATTTGGTCAATGAAACTAGACTTCAAGGAGCTGACATGACTACTCCAGGTCACACAACTGCTAAAGGACAGAACCCTATTCTCAAGCCTCAGTGCCTTCTACCCTAGGTAATATGTCTCAAGGCACAGGATATATCCAGCCTAGGAGCTCTGTGATCTGGCCACAAAATGGAAAAATGGAGTTCAGGACCCAGAGGGCAAGCTGGGGTTCCTATGCACTCAGATAGTCAAAGATTTGGTTTATTTGATTTACATCACTGCTGTGGGCAAAAATGTGGTCAAAATCTTCAGCCAGAAGTGGTTAAGGGATTAGTAAACTAAATGAAGAGGAATTTTATTTATACTTTGTGGCTAAAACTAATCCTATGATTCACCTATTGATCCCCTTTCTTTTAATGAGATGTCCCACTTGAGTACTGCCTCTGAAAATGCACCGCAGCCTTTATGTATGTGTCAGATGCACACAGACTCAGGAAAAGGTCTTTTAGAGGGGTGTGACCTACACTGTCAGTTCAGCGTGGGACTCTGATATCACTGCCTAGGTTCAAATCCTGGCTCCACTACTTGTGAGCTGTGTAAGTCTGAGCTGTGTGATGATGATGATAACTGTGTCTATTTCATAAGGTACCTGTCAATTAAGATCAGGCTTAATGAAAGCTGTGCTGCATAAAACATTTAGCACAGGGCCTGGCAAACAAGAGTTGTTCCATAGTAGTAGCTATTGCTAATATAATTAAGATGCAGAATCTCACACTTACAAAGCATTATCTTTGCAACCAAAATACCAACAAATTGTTCTCCCCACTGTAGGCATGAATAATAACTCATTCTGGAGCCCTGACATCTGAATTCCTAGGTGCCTGCTACTTTGGCACTGCCAGCCTCTGTGCCTTCAGAACCTCTACATCCATTGGCAATGCCTAACATCATGAGGTTCTCTATAATGGTCTGCCCACTAGAACTGAATGCACCATTCATCAGCTGGAGAAGTTGTTCCAGAAGCATGGCGCAGTGGTGATGCCTGGCTATGGGGCCAAGGAAAATGAAGCCAGGAGGATCCTGTCGGGAAGATGCCCCACTGTGACTTCAGCAATGCTTCCTGATTTAAGGTGGTGATTTCAGGAACTTTTCCAGATATGTACTAATTGGAGGCTGATAACAACACACCAAAATTTAATACAGAGCATCTTACATAAGTCTTTCTGCCCCTCTCTAACTCAATTCTCATTTCAAAAAATAGAAATAAAAAATATCTGCCCTTCCAAGATTTTACAAGGATCAAATTAGTTTCTAAGTGTAAAGCTCTGTAACCATAAGATCACACACACACACACACACACACACACACACACACAGTTGACTAGTGATTGATTTTTTTCCACCTTCCCACCCCGGTAGCTGGTGGGAAGCTAGAAGGGCACCAAAGTCCCTTTCGGCCACATGAATTCCATCCTGTGATGTTCCTCTTTTGGCTGTAGCCTCCAGAGAGTAAGGGCCAGCATGCTGCTTGCTGGGAACTGGGAAATGAGTCATGAGAGATGGCGATGACGAGCCTAGTGATTCATCACCCAGTCAGCCCAGGAGGGAGACATTTTTCTGATAGGAAATCCAGAACAAATAGTCATCCCTCTCTAAGGGCAAACACCTGAGCACTGACTTCAGCAAGAAGCTTAGGCATTTGCTGGGCAGGGAAATCCCTGTGGGGTCTGGGCAACCCACCCCAGCTTTGAGTGCCCAGGCTCTGAGCTCCTCTGGGCTGCTGAATGGGCCCCTGGCCTCAACTCAGGTCTCCCATGGTCATCGATGATGCTCAATAAATAATAATACTAATACTAATAATAAGCTTTGTATAAATTATTTTGCTTAATTCTTCAAAATTTTTAGCAAGGTAAGTACCATTATTATTCCTGATTTTTCAAGTTGGGAGACTGAGGCATAGAGAGGTTAAAATGTACCATATTACTAAGCTGTATGCCTGGTGAATGAGAAGTCAAACCCTGGCAGTTTGACTACAGAGTCCAAATTTTTACCAACAGTTAAATGGAAGGGATGGAAGGAAAGAAAAGAAAAAGGGAGAAATGGCAGGATAGAGGGGATAAGGGAGGACGGAAGGATATTTTCTAAGTTGTGAGGATGAAATGAGGTACTGTATATGTTTAAGTGCTGTTTAAAATTTACAGCGTAAAGATGGACTAGTATTGGCACACTTAGACCAAGGTGTGTCCTCCATAAGGTGGGACTCTGGGCTTTTCCATCCTGGTGCTCTCCCTGCCCCTCAGCTCCAAGGCGTGTCTCTCTCTGGGCCTGGGGGGACCAAGGGCCACAGCAGAACCTGGAGCTGCAGAACCCAGACACTCGGAGCTTTCTGCCCTTGGCCCTGTGTGGCCTTCAGTGAGTCCCTTAACCAGCTGCTGTACCCTTGAGTCCACCTTTGTCTCCAGTGAGACAACGTCCTGCCTGTGGACCTGTGTCACAGCCCCAGATTTAGTAACCAGACTTCCAGTGCTCCAGAGCCCCAGTGACTGGAGGGTCCACACTGGACAACACTGATGGAGAAAAGTTCCATCCCCACAGAATGTCCTACGGGCTGACATGGCTCCATATTTATTCATAGGGCTTTTTCTTTTTTTTTTTCTTTTAAAAAGATTTATTATTTTTAGAGAGAGGGGAAGAGAGAGAGGCAGAGAGGGAGAGAGACATCAATGTATGGTTGCCTTTCACCTGCCTCCAGGTATGGACCTGGCTGGAGACCTGGCTTGCGACCTGGTTGGATTCACAGGCTGGGGCCTTATCCACTGTGCCACCAGCCAGGGCAGGGCTTTTTCTTTTGAGGTAAAGCTTACACACAATGAGTCTTATTGCCCTAGAAAGCTCTCTCATGCCCCATCCCAGTCAGTCTCTGCCCCTATCCCCAGAAGTAACTGCTGGTTTGATCATTTTTAAAATCATTAAGTTAATCTTGCCTGTTTATGAAAGACTCCAGCTGGCTTTCCCAAGGATTCCCTGAAAGCTCGCACCATTTTCCACTCCTCTCAGCAGAACAATAGAGTCTTGGGAGTAATGATTTCCCTCTTCTCTCTCCTCACACCACTGGCTCCTTCTGTGCTTGGCAAGCAATGCAGACTGGAGAGAATCTTTGGGCATGTGGCCTGCCCAGGAAGCCTGCCCCGTTCCAGCTGCCTCTGTTGAGAATTGACCCGTTGGGACTGGGTGGACAGTAGGAGTGTCAGATTGGTGTTCCTTGTACAGGCTTTGTGCCAGGTGGATGGGAAAGTGGACAAGGAGAGTAGAGGCTGTCATTTTCTCAGGACTATCAGAGCGGGGGTTGGCCCAGAGGGCTGATCCAGACCCCACTACCTGGGTTGGTTGGTTGGTCATTGGTGGCCCTGATCCTGTAGTGAGGATTATGTACAGGACAACTGAGTCAAGTCTGAACTGGGAAGTAGGAGCTATAAATCACTTTTGGCTTAAAATTCTGGGTGAGGAGTAAAGAGCCACATGTTACCTTAGTGCTTCAGATCAGTTAAAAAAGGCTCAAGAAGGAAAAGCCAAATTCAATACTTTGCATGGATCTTCTCACCAAGGCCTGGAAAATCCCCAGGCACTCAGAGCCTGCTCCCAGGCCAGCCTCCCCCTGCACCTGCCATCCCCAGGCATTGGCCACAGGAGGCATCCCTGTGCTGAGAGCCAGCTGGAAGGACAGAAACTGCAATTTCAGGGACCCCTGAGCTGTCAGAGAATGACCACAGATTTTCCTGGGTTGGGGAAGGAAGGACCTGCTGGGGTGAGGTAGGAGGGGGGTTCAGGGATAAATGTCACACCTAGGCCATCAAAGGGGATGGGGGCTGGTTCCAGTGCCCAAGCAGGAGGGACCTCCCTACAAAGCCTGGACACTGCCACCTCCTGCTGTCTGTTGGCTGTGATCACTTCAGTGTGTGTTAATTGGCAGCTAGGCCAGGGTGCCTAGAACCGCACAGGAGGGAAGAGAAGGCAGCTGAGGCTGGGGCTGGGGAGGAAGGAAGTCAGGAGGAGCGTAGCTGGGACCTGCCCTGAGTAATTGCTGGAGGTGGCGGGTCCCTGAAGCTGATGGGAAGGAAGCAGCGTAGGGACTCACCCAGTAGCAGGACGGCCACAGGTATCCCTGAGAACACATGGTGGCCAGGCCAGAAAATGACAGGCAAGAGTCAGATGTGGAAGGGGAGGCCTTTTCTGCTCCTTGGGCAGGACCCAGTGAGCCAGTGAGTATGTTTGTGGTTGTCTGGAGGTGGTAATGAGAACCTTGCGGGCTGGCCCAGGGGCTGAAGGTGGCCCTGTGTCAGAGGCTTCCGCAGGCTTTTGGGAAGTCCTAGAGATCTATGTTCAGGAGGCATCAGTCTCATTCCTGCCTGCTATGTTCCCTGGCATTCGCAGCACAGTGACAGGTAGGTCACTACCTGCAAGGCCAGTGCATTCAGGAGGCTACCTGGCCTGGCTGGCCCTTTCCCATCCCTCCACCCAACCACACATTCAGACAGAGAGAAAAACCTCTTTGCCTCCAGCTGGGACCTCAGTGTTATCAACCCCCTGTTCCCAGAGTCAGGTTTGAAACCTGTATTGGGCACCAGTGATCCACAGAGGTTGGCCCTAGATAGGCCTGGCAAGGATGGCCGGATCTTACTCATTCAACAACGGGCAGGAACAGGGTGAGAGGTGGGGGTGGGGTGAGGGTTGTTGTTGCTGAGAAACATTAAATAAACACTTTCTTATTTTGAGTAGTTGGAGCTGTCCAACCATAGCTTGGTAGAAACCCACTTGAAAAGTAGTAAGCTCTGCATCACAGATGATATCCAAGATGAGACTGAATAAACACTTGGCAGGGATTATGTCTGTGTGTGTGTGTGTGTGTGTGTGTTTCAGACTTTGGGCATATCTGTGACCCATTTCATTATTTATGTGTATTTCTGTTTTAAGTAATTTACTCTCTTGGACACAAATCAATATGTATTAAAAGAAAACTTGAAATTGATCATACTAAAAAAAAGACAGAATCATTGTGTGTTATAGAGGATAACCCTTAAAATCCCCTCCACCACCACCACGAACTAGAACAGGGTAATCAGGTTGCCTGCCCTGCTGTCTGGGTCAAAATGGAGATGGCAGGTGTTAGAGGGATGCAGAAGAGAGATTTGCTCCTGCCGAGGCTCTGCTCCCGAGCACCAGGAGCACTGGGAATGGACGAAAGGGGACAGCTTCTCCCGGGTGATCCTCCAACGCTATTCAACTCCACTCCCAGCTGCTCCTTTGTGCTCTTCTCCCTGTAGCCCATACCCCTGTTCTGTCTTCTAGAAAACAAGGTGTTTGACTGGAGAATAATTCTCAAGCTCTAACAATTCTTTCAGTTTCAGCCTGACAAGATTCTTCCAGCCTGGTACGATTTCTCAGGGCAAGCTTTCCTGGGGTCAGGGCTGGGTTGACCTTTTCCTGGCCCCCAGGAGCCCCTGCTAGCCCAGCAGGAAAACCATGCTCTGCTGGTGGGCTTCTATCTCCCAACTGTCCTTGGAACCTCTCTGTGTCCCCATCCTGCACACTCCCTGCTTTGAGTCTGGCCACACTGAGAGCTTCACATAGGTGAACATTGGTCTGAAAACGAAGATCCCATTAGAAAGATTGTTGTCTGCCTCCTTAGGCAAGCCTCTGACATGGAGCCTATCCTTGTTTGATTTGGGTTCAGGGGCACTTTCAAAAGAAGTGGTGGGGTGGGAGGGAGTGGGGGTGGGGGAGCCAGTTTCTCTCCAAGAGCAAGGCAGTCAGAGAAGCATGTTTCATTGGCGGGTTTGTTCAGAACTTGGGGAAGTGTTTTGAATATCTTCACCAGCAGGCAGTCAGCAGGGTGATGCCCTGTTAAGCATATACTTATGTCAGAAGACAGCAACACCTGGCTTGGAGTAAGCCCATGATGTGAAAGTTAGCGAGCAGTTATGCACTTCACACAGGAAGGGTTGCTATAAGGAACCTTTAAACAGACAATCCCTGGTGACTTTTAAATAAAATTTCTCAGGGTGTGGTAAGGATTTAATAAGATGACCAGGTTTCCATCAGATGCATTTTGCGATGGATTTCCTCCTGGAAACCACTAAGCTCCTTTGTGTCTTGATGGATTTGCCTATTTTGACCATTTCACAGAAATGGAATCTGTAATATGTGGCCTTTTGTGCCTGGTCCTTTCATTTAGCATAATGTTTTCAAGGTTCATCCATGTGTCAGAACATCATTCCTTTTCATGGCTGAATAATAATACTCCACTGAGTGCACGTACCAAACTTTATTCATCCACCCATCAGTTTATCAACATTTGAATTGTCTCCACTTTTTGGCTATTGTGAATAACATAGTTGCGTACAAGTTTCTATGTGGACATATGTTTTTAGTTCTCTTGAGTATATACCTAGAGGTAAACTTGCTGAGTCACACAGTAATCCTATGTTTAACCCTTTGGAAACTGCCATTTTCCATGGTAGCTGCACCATTTTACATTCCCACAAGCAATGTAGGAGGGTCCCAGTTCCTGACGACCTCATCAGCACGTGCCATTGTCTGTCATTTTGTTTCAGGCAACCCAGTGGGTGGGATGTGGTATCTCCTTGTGGCTTTGATTTATATTCCCTAATGCATGTCTGGGATTTGACCCCAAGTTTCTCAATTTTTAAATCACTGCCTAATCTACAATACCAAAGGACAAAGATGAGGAGAAATGTTTTGGAGGAAGAAAAGTGTTTTATTCCACTATTTTCTTCTACTGTGCCTAAGGGACATGGATTTACTCAGGGCCCTATATGAAAACTATATTGGACATAAGAGAATGGGACAGTACATTTTTTAGATGATGCAAAAAGTTCAAACCACAAGAGACTTAAGAAGGCAAGGGCAGGGAGGACTCCATGAAGAACCAGCTTATTTAAGATGTAATAGTAAAAAACAAAACAAAAACCATAATAGCACCCAATAGACAAGGGACATTCGTATTGCCAACAGAGTAACAGCACAGTGCCTGCCTCCCACACCCTCCCTCCAGCCCCTCCCTGGAGGGTCCCTGACCATCTCTGTTTGGGCTGGGCCTAGTCCCTCAGGGGGCAAACTCAACACGGAGAACCACTGTACTTATGACTGATATTTTACAGGTTAATGCATTTCATCACTCTATGAGTGAGTACCAGTCAATTTAAGCCTTTTTCAAAGGTCAGTTACCATAATTTTTAATCTCCAAATCCTTAGTGCCTGGTATATAACAGGCTTTTGATAAATGTTTGTTGAATTCATCCATTTATCCATTCAACAAATACTTCTTCAGCATCTACTTTGAACTAAGTACTGTTCTAGGCTTCAAGGATACAGTAATGAATGTGACAATTAAAAATTCCCTGCTCTCATGAAGCATACTTTCTAGTAGATAAATGAGTAAATTTTACAAATCTGTGTTTAAGATAATGAATATGAAGGGAATTTGTAAGCTGACATGTTACATAAATAATTTATATTCACAAAAATACAGTTATAATACTAACATCACAATACTTATGCGGACATTGGCTAAATGCCTGTCTATTCTACATGATGTATCTGCATTACATGTACATGAGGAATATATGTGTAATACTATATATATGAATTATAAATATCTCAATTTAATCCTCCACACATGCACACACACACAAGGTCTGGCTAGAAAGTATCCAGCCACATATTATGAAAAATTTATTGAAAGATACAAGATACAAGAAACATTGTACATAGGACAATGATGCCTCAGTCCCCTTCAAAGTAGGCACCTAGGGACCTCACACAGTTCTCCCAATTGCCATCAGCTGCCCTATCGTATATTCCTGAATCTCATCGAGAGTCTAAAATCTCTCCCCTTTCGAAGGTGATTTCAGTTTTGGAAAAAGCCAGAAGTTGCAGAGTGCCAAACCTGGGTTGTAAGGGGGCTGAGTCACCTGGGGAATGTCGTGTTTCGACAAAATTCTGCACAAGACGTGACGCATGAGCAGGCACATTGTCGTGATGAAGCTGCCAATCACCAGTTGCCCGTAGCTGCAACCTTCTGAATCCTCCGAATAGTTTCTGCAGAGGAATGTTCAAGCTTAATGCAAAATTTGATGCAGGTTCATTGCTCTACTTGCTCAGTCATTTTGAATGTGACAGCTGCCAGTATGCATGCTCACTCAATGGCATCTACCACCCCCACTGACTAGTACAGTGAGGTATATATATATACATATATACATATATATGTACATATGTGTAAAATCCTTTCAACTTATTTATTTCATTTTTTATTGTTATTCTATTTCAGTTGTCACAATTTTCCCCCTTTGCCATCCTCTGCCCAGCTCACCCCCCATTCCCACGGTCAATCCCCACACTGTTGTCCATGTCCATGGGTCATTCATACATGTTCTTTGACTAGCCCCTTCCTCACAACAACCCCATGAGGTAGACACTATTATTATCATCTCCACTTTACAGGTGAGAAAACTGAGGCACAGACCTATTAAGTAACTTTACTGGGATCACATGGTGATTTGGCAGGAAAGCCAGATTTGAACCCGGGACTGTAACCTTAGCACTTGTGTGCTTTACTACACTGCTGTGGCCCCTCTCAAAGGATAGGATGCAGACATGAACTTGGCATGAGCTGGCTGCCTGTGTTCTGAGGCCTGGCTGCCACAGCCTTTATTCATTGTGTCCTCTCGGCTTAGCATGGGCCTAGGATATTTGGTTTGGCTAACAGATAGCTAGGCCATTGGAGCAAAGGCAAGAATGTCCTTTAGGACCCATTCTATCAATCTCTCTGTCCCCACAGGGATGCCCTCAGCCTACATGGCTCATGATGTTGAACCTGACCCTCCCAGAGTACACTCCTTCTAGCCCTCTTGCTGCCCTTCTCCTAGGTGACTTTGTGGGAACCTGCACCCATTCCTGGCAGCTACTGAGTGACCTCATAGTTGTGGCAAGGGCTTAAGGGTCAGGAGTCTTACTTCTTGTGCTTGCTGAGTCAGCATCCCCAGGCTGGGCAGAGAGCACCCTGGAAGCTCCGGGAGGGAGAAGGGCTAGAGGCAGGAGACTCACTGGGTTTGGTCACAATTTCTCCCTGATCTGGGTGTGGATAAAAAAGGCCCACATCCTAAATCTGATCAGCTCAAGGAAGGCCTGGATGGCAGACCTTACATACACAGGGGTCTCGTGAAAGTAACCACACGGAATGGTCTGGACCTAAAAATTCTTATAGTCATGTCCTGGTCCTGTACCTTCCTTGATTAAGGTCAGTCTTTTTCTTAACTGAGCCCATCTATTGTCTCTGTGCATCTAAGATAACATTCCTTTGAAGTGCCAGTGATTTTCTTTTCTAGACCCCTCAGGGCACAGCCTTCCTCCAGAGCATAAGACCACTGAACCTCTCACTGCTACCTTGTCCCCAAAATACCATTTCTAGTGCTGTAAACGTTAATTATCCAGTACCTACCAATGTAAAAGCATGTGTCTCTTCATTTTACTTTTTATTCAACCCCAGAGATCTTCCTGCTTTGCTTTCTCCCACCTCCCTATAATCTACCACCAATAGATTTCATGTAACCACCCCCCACCCAACAGACACACTTTAGTCTCATCCTTTGATTCTAATGTATAAAATAAGCTGTAAAACTGCCATCCCCAGGAGCATTTTCTCAATTCCTTGAGACTTTGCTTCCCAGGAATTATCATCAGTTTGGTTCAAATAAACTCTTATAAGACTTTTTCTCTGGCTGGATGTTCTTTTGAAATATGTATGAGCTGTGAATGTCTTCTGAGCTTCTCCCTATAGAGGGTGGGTGGTCAATCACAGGCTGATCTCATTACCTTTGGTTCTGTCTGTGTTTAACAGAAACTGTAAGTGCCTCTGAGTAGGAGTCAGGGGATGGAGAAACACGCCATGGACCCTCAGATTCCAAGAAGCTAGGCTGCAGAGCTCTCTGCTAAGCAGCAAGTGAGTCGGGCCTGCCCAGTCTTATTCACAGCTGTCCTCCAATGTCTAGGCCAGGTGGGCACACAGTAGGCACTCAGAGAGTATCTGTTGAATGACAGGGCTATAAAGGAAAGTAAATTCTATTTAGTTCAACCCTCTCGTTGAACTGGCAGGAAACTGAGACCCAACAAGGTGAAGTGGCTCCGCTAAGCCAGTATTTATAGCCAACAAATGGAAGAACCAGAGAACCAGGCCAAGCCTCCAGCTGTGTACTTAGAAGTGATTTTCTTTCTGACATGCCAGGTGGTTGAGATCTGCAGAATGCCTCTCCTAGAGGGAGCCCCAGCACAGAATCCCTGCTTCTCCTTTTTTGCCACTCCCTCTGATCTCCAGGAACATCTGCTCATTAGCAGCCCAAATGGAATGGACTAGATTGGAGGCTGGGAGGAAGCAGTTTACCTTTGCAGTTTAAAGTGTTTTCACCAGAGCAGGGGAAAGAGGAGAAGGAATGGGAAAGAGAATAATGACCATAATAGTGATGGCTATGACTTATTGAAGACCTACTGGGGGCCAGGCACTGGAAATGGCCCTCTTTACATGTATTATTTTTAATTCTGTAGCATTCCTAAAGCACATTTCTGTCCATGGTCAAATGATTCCAGTCACTACTTAAAACAAGCAAATATGGAAACTTTTGAAGCAGAATGGAAAATCATATGCATGGGTGCAGGTACCCGGGACACATGCTCAGGGGTCTCGTGCTCAGCCTAGCAGAGGGGCTGGAGAAGCTCTCCCTTCCTTGACTGTGCGCTGCTGTGGTCCTGGAGCTAACAGGCCACAGCATGAGCTGTGCAGCTGCAAGGGGGGTCTCGGGTTCTAGCGCCAGCCCCACCACATGCAACCAAGGAATTCCCTTGCACATTCTTAAAGGGAGTGGCTAAGTATACCTATGTCCAGAACTGTAGAGAGCATTATTACATGCAACAAAAAAGATTCTGAGTCCGTAGCATGGCACATAGTAGGCATTTGACAATTGTTTTCTCTCCTATCTGCAAACCAGTGTCTATTTCCAAGAAAGATGATGGTCTTGCCTCCTCTGTCCCCAAGGAATCAGTATTTTAACCAGCAATGTTTAGAAATCACAGAATCTGGGGTCTCAAAAAAAGTGCATTTCAAAAGGTAACTGGGTACATAATAAAAATCATTGACAGCTCAAGAGAAATGGAAATGTCCTGATATTTTTCAGCTGATATATGAATGAAACTTGAGATAAGTTTTCCCCAAATTTGCTAAAAATTCTGAAGATATACATGGCATTACCAATAATAAGTTATAAAACTGAAAGTAACTTTTCTAAACAATCGATAATTTTTTTTTTTTTGGTAAAAAACAAAAAGAAAGAAAGAAATTGAGACACATGCGGGGGCAGAGGGACTCCCCCCAGGGTTGTCTCTTAAAAGGCTCACTGACACCTTAAAGACTGGGGCTGCTTTAGTGGGCGCATCGCTGCTCTGGACTGCCTCTCTCCAGAGCAGGCTCGCTATCTTTCTATACGTGGAGAATGGGGTCTGGGAGGGCCTTGCCCAGCCCTGAAACAGGAAGCCCTGACCTGCCTGCTGCTGCAGGCAGCCCCTCAGGGCTCAGTGCACCTCTGCATGAGCTGACCTATAGGAGGGACAGAAGCAGGCAGTGGCGGTTGCTATGTGAGAGGTCAAATGGAGGAAGGACACGGTGAGCTCAGGTACCAGGGTAAGGGAAGGGGTGCGTTGCAGTGTCTCTCACCACCTTGATGATGTGGGGAGGAGGGTAACAATGATAATGTCCTTCACTCTATGTCCACTGGATGGGATGGGAAGAGAAGAAAACCCAGGCCTGAGATTGGTAATTTTATCACCCTTGCAGGATGGGGACTGAGAACAGATTGTTTGGTTTCAGAAAGGTACTAAAAAAAATAAAAGTAATGTTTCTTGTGCCTAAGAGTTGGGGTAAAATTTAAATATGCTATGGATGGCATATTTAATATTAAATGTTACCAGCATATTTCAGTTACTATAATAATATTGTATCTATACCCTTTTATTTTTCCTTTAATGGTACAGCTTAAACCTCTTACCTGGTGCTGTCACTGCTGGTTAAAGAGCAGGGTAAAAGGTAATTATAAAATTTATATATGCATATTTTAAACATTTTCTTCTAATTTAGAATACATGAGCACATGTTAATCTGGCAATTTTAAAAACTTTTTTATTATGGGAAATTTTAAACATATGCAAAGTAGGCAGACTAGTATTTTGTGTATGATGTGCCATCACCCAGCTTCAGAAATTATTGAATCATGGCAAGTTTGTTTCATCTCTATCTGTCCCCCCAAAATGCTATTATGTGGAAGCAAATTCCAAATGTAATTTTACTTAATCCCTAATATTTCAGTCTGTATCTGCTATGGGCTAAACTTTGTTCCTTCAAAATTCCCATACTGAAGCCCTTGCTCCACCGTGGTGGGTTTTGGAGTTGGAGCCTTTGAAAGGTAATTAGGGTGAGGCAAGGTCATGATGGGATTAGCACCCTTTGAAGAAGAGACACCAGAAAGCTTGCTTTCTCTGTTTCTCTACCCACATGTTCAGAGGAAAGGCTATGTGAGGACAGTAGAAGACCATTTGAGGTCAGAGCAGGAAGGTGGCCATCTGTAACCCAAGGAAAGAGCTCTCACCAGGCACCAATGTTTTGGACACCTTGATCTTGGACTTTCAGTGTCCCAAACCATGAGAAGTAAGTTCCTATTGTTTAAGTCACCCATCCATGGTATTTTGTTTTGGCAGCCCACCCTGACTCATACTGCATCTCTAAAAGATACCAATTTTTCAAAACAAACAAACATACAAACAAATAGATCATCAGATATCAGCAGGTGAACTTATGATGTGGGGCTAAGACTCTTCTCTTGCGTGTGCTCCAACTAATTGGGTCCTATATTGCTTTTAAGCAAAACCCACATCTGTCATGAGCAGTTTCAGTTTTTTTAATGTGGAAAGATGTTTTGGAAAATATGAGAAGAAAACTCTTACCACCCACTGTCTTTCATAATTGTCTCACTCACATTTTAGCCATCACTTTTTTTAGAAACTCATTTTTATGGAGCATTTTCAAAGCATTCACCTTAGCTTTCACAGAAATGACTCTCATTTCAGTACTCATATTTACTTTTTTGTAATATTTAGTTATGTGTTAACAATAATAAGTACAACTGCCATAAATAGATTTGGAAACAAACACAGTTGATTTCTGCTAAGCATCCTACTTGGAGTGCTGGAGTGTGGGCCGTGGTCATTGCATGGTGTCTAATGGAGGAATTAAGAGCATCAAATGATTTGGCAAGCTGTTAGGTGAAGACTGAATAAGTGAGTATCTTCTGTGTGTTTTGGAAATCTTTTTGTATTAGCACAAATGGCTCTATATCAGTTTTTTAATATACTGCATAGTATCCATTATACCATATGTCTAAATCCATGGGCTTCTTATTGGTAGACAGAGAAATTGTGTCTATTTTTTGTCTCTTTATTTTGCTTTTTTGTTAATACATAAAATGCTTCAATGAGCCTCCTTATTCACATACCTTGCTGCACTTTAACCCATAGAACTATTTTTTTTTTAAAGATTTTATTTAATTATTTTTAGAAAGTGGGGAAGAAAGAGAGGCAGAGAGGGAAAGAGACACATCAATGTATGGTTGCTTTTCACCTGCCTCCAACCACAAACCTGACTGGAGACTTGTTTTGCAACCTTGTTATATGTGCCCTGGCTGGGGAAAACCCATTGAACTATAAGATACATTTCTTAGTGTGAAATTGCTGTCAAATAAAAATATATGTATTAAAATTTTTTTGTTGATAGTGCCAACTTGTTTTCCAAAAATGTTATACTAATTCATATTCCCATCAGCAGTATTTAAGTATGTATTGCACATCCACTCACCAACTATTACCAAATTTTTCATTTTGTACCAGTTTGATGACTAAAAAGTGGCATTTCAGTGTTTTTATTTTAATCATTTAATTTTGAGTGAACTTGAGCATTTTTCATGAATTTAATGGGTATTTGTATTTTTCTATGAACTGTGACTTCATATCATTTGCTCTGCTTGTCTTGTCAAATACTTTTGTGAAACCCTGTTTAATTTGACAATATTTGCCTGTTGATTTTCTGTGTGTGACATAAATTCACAATGAGGCCAACAGGAATGAATGCTCTCCCTTCATTCCCTTCAGTGGCCTTGCCCCTGGGAAAAGGTTGTCAGCTAGGGGCTCCATTCTCCACCACTTTTAGGATCGGTGAGGCCATGTGACAGAATTCTAGCCAAAGGGCTGCAAGCATGAACAATTTATATTTAGAGTATTTTCATATTATTTATTTTTTAACCATACAGATTAAAATTGTTTTATCATGGTCATTTTCCACAAAAGAGCTTTGGGTTTTGTGTTATGATTGGAGAGAATCTTCCTATCCCAAGATTACTTTAAAAATCATGTATATATACTTTTAGAGCTTTTATTATTTATTTATTTTTAAAAAGATTTTATTTTAATTTTAGAGAGAGGGAAGGGAGAGAGGCAAAGAGGGAGAAAGACTTCAATGCATGGTTGCCTTTCACCTGCCTCCCAATATGGACTTGGCTGGAGACTTGGTTTGCAACCTGGTTATATGTCCTGGCTGGGAATTGAACCAGTGATCTTTGTGTTTGTAGGCTGCCACCTTATCCACTGTACCACCAGCCAGGGCCTATTTCTAGAACTTTTAAAGTGTATGTTTTATTAAAATTGTGTTTAATCTGTAATTTAATTTAGTGTGAGGTAAAACGTGGGTTTCCATCTAAGTTGTCCCCCCACCTAAATTGTTAGGCAGTCATTTCTATCACATTTATTGAATAATCTATTTTTTTAAAAGATTTTATTTATTGTTTCCAGAGAGAGAGGGGAAGGGAGAAAGGCAGAGAGGGAGAGAGACATCAATGTATGGTTGCTTTTCACCTGCCTCCAGCTACGGACCTGGCTGGAGACCTGGCTTGCAGCCTGGTAATGTACAATGGCTGGGAATCGAACCAGCGACCTCTGGGTTTGCAGACCACCGCTAGGGCTGAATAATCTATTTTTAAAATCCCTGATTTCAATTACATCTTTACCAAATACCAAATTTTAATATGCAGTTGGGTTTATAAGCAGACTCTCTTCTATTTTGTGAATTTGTTTATCTATTAATGCATTGTGCCAAACTATTTTGTTATTGTAGATTTACAATAAATACTTTAAAACATCTGGTGAGGAACTCTACCTTCTCTAACCCCATCATTTTCCTGGCTAGTCTCATACATCTGCTTTTCCAGATTAATTTTAGAACTGATTCATCTAGTCAATAAAATTATGTCAATACTTTAAGATTGCTTTGAATGAGGAAAACAAATTTTACAACACTGAAGTATTTTTATGTGATAATATATCTTTTAATTTATTCAAATATTATTAGAATTTCTCCTAGGAGGTTTAAAAGTTTTTTCATATAGATCCAGTAGAGTAATTATGAAATATACTCTTAGGTGTTTTCTTTTTTTCTTCTTATCAAAAAGGGATAATTTCTTGCAGTGTATTTTAAAATATATTTTATTGATTATCCTATTACAGTTGTCCCAATTTGACCCTCTCTGTCCCCCTCCACCCAGTACCCTCATTCTCTCTGGCAATCCTCCCCACTTTCGTTCATGTCCATGGGCCATATAAGTTCTTTGGCTGCTCCTATATTGTTCTTGACATCCTCCTGTCTATCCTGTATCTAGCAATTTGTACTTTTTAATTTGTGCTAATATTCCTCCTTTTTCCTCCTCCTTCCTCCCAACTGATAACTCTCCAAATAATCGCCATTTCTATGATTCTATTTCTGTTCTTATTTGCTTAGTTTTTTAGATTCAATTGTTGACAGTTGTGAATTTATTGCCATTTTGATGTTCATGGTTTTTACCTTTTTCTTAAATAAGTCCCTTTAGCATTTCATAGAATAATGGCTTGGTGATGATGAATTCCTTTAGCTTTACCTTGTCTAGGAAGCACTTTATCTGCCTTGCCATTTTAAATGATAGCTTTGCTGGATAGTAATCGAGGTTGTAGGTCCTTGCTTTTCATCACTTTGAATACTTCTTGCCAGTACCTTTTAGCCTGCAAAGTTTTTTTTGAGAAATCAGCTGGCAGTTTTATGGGAAATTCTTTTTAGGTAACTGTCTTCTTTTCTTTCGCTGCTTTAAAGATTCTTTCTTTATCCTTAATCTTTGGTATTTTAATTATGATGTGTCTTGGTGTGGTCCTCTTTGTGTCTATGTTGTTTGGGGCTCTCTGTGCTTCCTGAATTTGTATGTCCATTTCTTTCACCACATTAGGAAAGTTTTCTTTCATTCTTTTTTCAAATAAGTTTTCAGTTTCTTGCTGTTTCTCTTCTCCTTCTGCACACTATGATTTGAATGTTGGTATATTTGAAGTTATTCCAGAGGTTCCTTACCTTATCCTCATTTTTTGGATTCTGTTTTCTTCTCACTATTCTGTTTGAATTTTTTCCCCTTATGTTCCAAATCATTGAGTTGATTCTTGGCTTCATCTGCTTCCCTGTTTATTCCCTATAATTTTTTCTTTATTTCACTTATTGTAACTTTCATTTCTTCTTGGGTCTTTTTTATTCAGCTGAAGTACCCAATGAGTTTCTTGAGTATCCTAATAACTAGTGTTTTGAACTTTGCATTTAATAATTGCTTATTTCCACTTTGTTTAGTTCTTTTTCTGGAGTTTTGTTCTGTTCTTTCACTTGAGCCATATTTATTTGTCTCTTCAATTTGACAGTCTCCCTGTGTTTGTTTCTATGTGTTAGGTAGAATTGCTTTGACTCCCTGTCTTAGTAGCATGGCCTATGGTAGAAAAGTGCCCTTATAAGTTGGATGGAGTGGAGCCTTAGGTAATCACTAGGGGAGGGCAACTTGTGTGAACCAGGTCAACAGAGTCAGGCCTCTGGAGTTTTGTCTGGGAGGAAGCTGTTCCCCTGCATCTGTCTTGATGCCAGATACCTCATTTTCTCCCTGTATGCTGCTGGTGCCCTTCCAACTGCCGCCCCAATGCTGGATCCCAGAGGGAGTGAATGTAAGTTCTAAGTCTGTTTTGGGCCATGTAAGAGGGGATGCCTAAGAATCCCACAGTTTCTTGTGCCCCAATCCCCATTAGTTTTTGCAGCCAGAAGTTATTCCAGAGGTTCCTTACCTTATCCTCCTGGACTTATCTTCCTGGAGCTGGAACCCTGGGCTAGGTAGTCTGCTGTGGGGCTGGAATTTCTCGCTCCTGAGGTATTCTTTTCAATTTTTATCTATATGCATGGGTGTGGGGCTGTTAGTTCTGCATGTCCACATCTTCACCCCTCATACCCATTTGGGTGAATGTGGTTTTTAAAATTCCTTAGTTGTCAGACCAAGATGTATGGAAATACAGCTTGAATATTTGATGATTCTGGGTGATAGTTTTGTAGTTTAGTTGTAATTTTTGATGTGATTGTGTAAGAAGGAGAGCCATGTTTACCAACATTTCCATCTTGACCAGAAGTCTCTCAAAAATATTTAATGAATAATTGGTATTCTGCTCCTTATGATTGCTCACATTGAAGTGTATTTTCTAACTGGTTGCATAGGAGGATACCACCCAACTCAATTCTGTTTTGTTTTTTTTTTTCCTAAAGTTTTTCAATTGACTTGGGTGCACTGTATAATCATATTACCCGAAGATCATAGTAAATCTGCTTCCTCCTTTGTAATATAGTTACCTCTTTTTCCTCCTTACCTAATTGGCTTACACTTATAGAATAGTGTTCAACAATGATGTTGATGACAGATTCTTGCTCCTGAAGACCCAAAAAGGGGGTCCTCCACCATCTATCTCTTGGCTACTAAAAACTTCTCTCAGAGGAAAGAGGGGGAATTTGCTGTGGGAAACCTCTGAGAACATACAGTCCTTACTAAAAAGACCACACTCTATACACTAGTCCCCCTAGCTGCCTCAGCACCCCAACCCAACCTGGTCCACCCCTTATAGCACTGATCACATGGCATAGAATACCTGCACTGTCTGTCCTTCCTCACCCATGAGTCTGAGAACTTTTCCAGGGCAGAAACATGTCCTTTGGTTCACTGCTGTTTCCCTCCAGCCTAGTGACCTGCCTGTCATATAGGAAACATACACTCAAGATGTGGTCAATGAAATGACAATCAGGTAACCTTTTGCTGTCTCCTATTAAAAATGCTTTTCCTAATAACTGCTGCTCACATTTTTATAGTCTTTCTAGTAAAAAAACCCTTTCATATGCATCATTTTGCTTTACTCTGTCATTGAAAACTCTGCAAAATTTCCCTTGTTAATTCTTCTTTTGTGGATTAGGAAAAGAATTCAGAGAAATTAAGGGACCAGTTCAAGATTGTTTAGCTAAGGAATGGCAAAGTGAGATGCAGTTATGCTTTCTGGTTGTTTGTTGGACTGTGTAGTAGCTCTAAAGATTTTCCATCTTGGTAATGAAACGTGACTTTTAAAAAGCTGTTGGCTGAGGGGGAAAAGACATTGAGTGAGGGAAGTTGTGCCCCTCAGAAGTTACTACTGATTTTGCCCCTGTGAGCAAAGGGTGGGTTTGAGAGAGAGTCTGGGAAGGTGGTGTATGGTGAATGGCTAGGGGTGGCAAACTGGACATTCCTCATCTCACTATACAGATGAGCAGGCCCAACCTGTGGTGTCTTGGAGCCTAGGGAACAATGATGCAATGTTGGGCCCATGGAGGTGAGTCTGGTAGTCCTAGGGAAGGTAGCACAGAGTTTTGGGCACTGGCCACTGGGTACTGGGCAGCCCTTCCTGCACACATAGTTCTAGGCCATGACTTCGGGCTATCCCAGAGGAGAGGACAAGAGCACCTAGTCCTTCCCTTCAGAGTCCCACATTCCAAAGGGAGAGAAATAATTTAGCACCTACTATATGCCAGGCCAGATGCTGGCCACTTCATATGCATCATATTTCATTTACTTCTCACCACAACTCAAGAATGAGCTGTAATGATGGCCATAAACAGAGTCTCAGAAAGCGAGTCCCAAGGTCCCTGCACTTATTGGTGTCTGAGCTGGACTTTCAACCTGGGGGCCTGCAATGCCCATGCTCTCTGCTACCCTCCAACAGGAATCGGGGGTGTAATGGGTGTGAACAGTATGGTGGTGGTGCTGGGTGCTGGGTCTTATCAGGAGACAGAATCAAGGAGGCTGCCTGGAAGGTGGCCCAGGGTAAGGCAAGCAGGAGGACACAGCAGCCCTGGGAGGGCTAGGTAAACAGTCTGGTCTGGCAGTAAGGAGAGATGAGGGGGATTAAACCCAGGCCCCATGTTAAAGGGTAGCTTCTCAGTCAGCAATACTGAAGGCCATGCTCCCTGAACAGATGACCTTGGTGAAATGGTTATAAGGTTTGGCTACTTTTCCACCCTTCTCCCTGAGCCCAGACTGGTTTCTGATTATAAGAGGCCTTTTAGTCAGCCAAGGGTTGGCTCTGTACCCCACTTCCATTCTTTCCTCCCCCAAGACACATCTATCTCCCTTCCTGTGCCTCTGGATATTTGTACCACTTAGGGGATTTTCAGGGACTTGAAAGCCTCTCTGTGGAGAAGAAATTGGTACTCTGGGCATTTGGGTGGCATACAGACTGGCAGGAGCATCTCTGGGAACTCCTGGCTGTCTAGGGGCCACCCTCTGTCTGCTCCCTAGCCCACAAGGTGATCTGTATGAAGTTGGGGAGTTCAGTGGACATCCTTTTCTGCCTTGATGCTGACTTGGAGAGAGCACTACTGGTGGCTTTTCCCATCGCTGGCCCTGGGATAAGTCCTTCCAGTGTCACTGACTCCCCTCCCAACAAGCAAAGTGGAGCAGTAATCCCAAGTGGCTGCCTGCCATTTGGAGACTCAATTTCACTATCAGAATGGAAAATCTTCAGGGGTTATTATTTTCCAAAGAGCTAGCCACCTCCCACTCCATCTCCATTAGTGGCTCCTTAAAAGGCAATCCAATATCCTGGTGAATATCACTTTGAAACCAAATCTGGTGTCCCCTGACTTGCCTTAATCCCTGTAAGCTTCTTGCCCATTGCTCAGCTCAGCACTGACCCAGCACAGGGCCCCTGCAGCTGGATCCTAAAATGACTTGGCTTGGGAGGTGGGATGGAGTGAAAGTGATGGCTCTTACTTACAGATGGACAGTGAGGAGCTGTTTACAGATGGACAGTGAGGCCATGGGCCACAGGCACTTGGGCCCCCTTACACTGTAGGTAACAAGCATCCTCAGCAAGTTATGAGAAGTTCTTAGTTAAGAATACTATGGATGTGCAAGGGCCCTGCCATGGTGGAAGACGGGGTTTAGTTTATTAAACAAGATTGTGGGAGCCAGTTCCCTTTAAACTTTCCTGAGGCCAATGGCATCACTGGCTTCCTAATCTCTATCTGTTTGACCACCAGCTCTTAATATATCTCAAAGAATGAGAGCATCAGATTAACACAACGAAGATCTGTGCTGTTTCTTGCCAGCATTTACACACACATCTGCATGTACACACATAAGCATGCATGTGCATACACAGACACACATTTACCTCTCACTTTCCCAATTAACTAACTTTGGCCTTCAAAAGAAAGTAAGACCCTGGGAAGCTAAATTACCCCCCTCAAGTTTTTATGAAAGAACAGGGTTCTAAAGGATCTGAATACAGTCTCTGACTGACCTTCAAAAACATTTAACTTCTGTTACCACCTTATAATCTTAGCTTTATAACCTGAAACAGTGTTTCCTATCACTCACATCTTATCTAATATTCCGGATCATTCTGTTGGTCTCCACTGCTTAGCAATTTCCCCTCCTCCTCCTCTTCTTTCCTCCCTCTCCCTCCTCCCCACTTTCCCTCTCCTCACGCAAGACCTCCATCCCTGCTGCTGCCTGGCCTGTGCAGTGTGACCCATCCCTCCAGGCGAAGCCCGATTTCCACTCTTGCCTGAGGTCTCCTCTGATGCACAGGTCCTTCTCTCCTCAGAATGTGGGGAGCATTTAGAATGTGAGTATACCCTCCGTGCTTCCTTAGCAACTTGATTTGGGGCACTGAGCCTTCCTCCCCAACTAGATTACAAACTGCATGAGGACAAAGGTTCTCCTGCTTTGTTACCTCCTGTGCCTAGTGCAGGCCTGATACACATTTCAGAGACACCTTATCTGAACCCATCCTGGATTTTAGCACCATAATGTCAGAGCAGTCTTGCTGTGAGAGATCTTCCAGAGACCAATGTGGTAGCAGGCAGTTTATTGGGAGCTGAGAGGGAAGGACACCAGCATGGGAGCCAGTAACAGATTCACTGGGAGTTGAGGGGGGAAAAGTTGCTTCAGGCCTGGCTTGAGAGCCCGCGCAGCAGGGGAACAAAGCAGCGTAATGGAGGCTCCCAGTCCACTCGGGCCTGTAGGAGTCCTTGGTGGACTTCCGTCAGGGTGTTTTTTAAGCTTGCAAGCCAAAGCAGGTGTGGTGTTAGATGTCTTATTAGGGTGCTGTCCCTTGGCAAGTGTTTTTCTCAAGTGGATTCCTGCGCATCCTGTAACACGTTCCAACCTGGCTGCCTCTGTACTCTGGTAGCACATAGTAGGCCCTCAAGAAATATTGGGTAATTAAGAATTTTGGTTTCTCGTCTCAAATAATCATTTGTAATTGCTTAAAAAACTCTGAAGAAAGCAAACTAGAAGAACTATAATCAGGAAACTGGATATTTTTCACCAGACGGTCTAAGAGTGCCTGCTTGTGTGTACGTGTGTGCATGCGTAAGCATTCCTGCCCTCATGGGTAAATGTGTGGTATGTTGGATCCAAGGCAAATTTAGGCTCATTAATAAGATACTTGCTGACCACCTGCATATGGGTGCATCCCCATAGTCCTAAAATTGTCTTCATTTGAGATGCATTTGTCTTCTGACATTGTAACAAGCCCACAGTAATGACAGGGAGCTGAGGCTGGAATGCCTAATGAGCTTTGGGTTAACAAATGATGTGATAGCATCTTGCAGATGGTAATTAACACACAGTCTCTATTATGTCTTATCAGAGTTGTATCTTCTTGCTGATAAAAATTCCCCAAAATAATCAACATTTCCTTGTGACAACCAACTATGAAGAGCTCCTTCCTAGAAAGGCCACACAGAGCAATTGGGGAACAATTACATGGAACCAGTAGCTGCTAGGTACAATAACCTGGATATGAGTATGTGGTGAGTGAGACCAAGGGAGGGAAATGAGGTTTTAGCTAGGCGTTCGGATAGCACCTGCCCATGGCTGCTAACTTCATAATGGGTGGTATATAGAACTAAAATGTTGCCCTAGAGTAGAAGAATAAAATGCTCAACAGGGGTATTTGGAAGGACTTGGACAATTTTTTCTTAAATAATACTAGTCATGATTATTTGTAGAAAAATTAGAAAATACAGATAAACAATAAAACCCTTACCAACATCTTACCATAATGATAATCCATCATTATCACCACTGCTACTATCACGATCATTACCATCACCATCATCGTCACTAATACCAATACTATTATCATCATCACCAACACTACCATCATTATCAACATCATCACCATCATCATTATCACCAACACCACCATCATCACCATCTCCATCACCATCACCACCACCATTATCATCATTATCATCACCAAAATTGCTACCATTTAGGAGCCTATACTCATTCTACATACTTGCCAGTTACCTTAAGTTTATTATCTCTATATCTAACAAAAATCTTGATTACTGGGTGACTATAGTTCCATTTTATAGATGAGAAAATGGAGATTCACACCTGTCTCAGTTCACACAAAGCAATAGCTACCAAAGGTGAAATTTCAATTTGGGTTATGTGTCTAAAATCTACATATACTGCCATGCCCGTTTCTCTCCTCAACTTTAAGATGGGATGATGATCCTTTCTTTCTGGGTTGCCATAAAAGGCTGCTGTGGGAATTGGGTAAAATACTAGAGGTGAAAGCTTTGCAAACAGTAAAGGCCAGTATAGAGTTAGGGCTTGGAAGGCAGTGCTTGGCATCCACCCAGACACCATGCTCAACTGCCAAGTAAGTGAGCAATATTCAATGAATGGTGTTTTATTGGGTCTCATTGAGAAGCCAAGTCTGGGAGGATCTGTGAAGTTTCCTCCCAGGTAAGAGGAAGGAAGAGAAAGGAGCAAAGCTAGGAATGTAGGAATGGATGTCATGAGTTGAGGGGAAAATAACTTGACTGATTGGAACACAGATTATTCTGGGGAGTGGGAATACCCTGATCCTTTCCATCAGCTACTCCAATTAAACAAGAATGTTTTGAGAATCAAAACAATGTGTTTAATATGCAATTGCTGCTTCAAAAGAAGTTCCTTAGCTCCTCTTCCAACTAGATTGTCAGCTTCCTATATAAAAATTCTAGAGCCACTGTGGATTCTGGAGAATAAGATAGGTGTAAGTTTGAAGATGTAGGGTGAGCTCAGTTAAGGGCCTGAGTGTGAGAGACGGACGCCAGACCTGGAACTGTGTTCTCTCTGATTCTGCAGTTGGCCTCTCAGCTTTCAATCTGCTTCTGTCTCCATCTGCCTCACTGCCTTTTCCATCTGCCTTTCATTCTGAGTCTTGACTTTAGGAAACATGTAGAATTCTAAAGCTTTGTCCCTCTTGTCTCTGTACTGAAATTAGTAACTGGTTTTCACACTCTAAGGCAAAGGTAAAGAAGCCCCAACATCCTAAATGCCCACGCAGGACACCAGCCAAATGCCCTGCCAGCCTTGGAGGCCGAGCTCTCTCCCATGTTGGAAGTCCTGATGGCAACCTGAGAAATTAATTGAAGTTCTGTTGGGCAACTCGCCATGAGGGCATCTCTCCAGCCCCCTGTGGCTTCTGCATTTGTCATTTGTCTTGGAAGATCACCAGGATAGGCATAGAGTTTAACCAAAAGTAGGTGGAATTGACTCAGAAAAGCCAACTCAGGCAGTTGCTACTATTCAAAATAGAAAAGAGAAGATGAATGAGGGAGGGAAATTGGGCAAAATTGATGAAGATGGTACTTCACTGGGAGGGGGCAAGGCTGGTTACCTGCAGTCATGCATGTCCTCCAGTTGGGGCCAAGGCAAGACACAGAGCTTGAACTTGACCTCTATCACACATTGTGATGGTGAATTCTCCCAGGTCCCAAATTCCTGACATGCAGAAATAACCAGACTGATGATATAATGATGGACCATTCACACTAATTAGGTATGTTGCCACTGGCTGTGTGGCCCTGTGGTTAGTGAACTGGGAGAAGTAGACAGCCAATGACTGCTATTCTTTTTTCTAGTATGTTTTATTGATGATGCTATTATAATTGTCCCAAAATTTCCCCTTTGTCTCCTTTTGCCCAGTACCTCCCTTTCCTCCAGCAATACCCCTCTTAGTTCATGTCCATGGGTCATGCATATAAATTCTTTGGCTTCTTCATTTATTTTACTATTCTTAAAGTCCCCTTATCTATTTTGTACTGACCACTTGTGCTTCTTGATCTCTGCACTTTTTCTCCCATTCTCCCTCTTCCCCCTTTCCTGCTGATAGTCCTTCATATGGTCTCCATATCTAAGGTTCTATTCCTGTTCTAGTTGTTTTCTTAGTTTGTTTTTGTTTTTAGATTCATTTGTTGGTAGTTGTGAGTTTCTTGTCATTTTATTGTTCAAAGTTTTGATCTTTTTCTTAAGTGTGTCCCGTTGGTATTTCATATAATAATAGCTTGGTAATGATGAATTCCTTTAGCTTTACTTTGTCTGGAAAACACTTTATCTGCCCTTCTATTCTAAATAATAGCTTTGCTGGATAGGGTAATCTTGGTTGTAGGTCCTTGCTTTTCATCACTTCGAATACTTCTTGCCTGCAAAGTTTCTTTTGAGAAATGAGCTGATAGTCTTATGGGAACTCCTTCATAAGTAACTCTCTTCCTTTCTCTTGCTGCTTCTAAGATTCTTTATTTATCTTTAACCTTTGGCACTTTATTTATGATGTATCTTGGTGTGGTTTGATTTTGCCCTAGCTTGTTTGGGAGTCTCTGTGCTTCCTGGATTTGTATGTTTGTTTCCTTCACCAAATTTGAAAAGTTTTCCTTCATTATTTTTTCACATAAGTTTTCAATTCTTGCTCTTCCTCTTTTCCTTCTGGCACCCTTATGATTTAGATGTTGTTATGTTTAAAGTTAAGTTGTCCCAGAGGCTGCTATGACTCTCCACATTTTTTTCAATTCTTGTTTCTTCATTATGAACTGGTTGTCTGTTTATTTTTCCCTTGTGTTCGAAATTGTTGATATGAACCCTGGCTTCCTTCCCTTCACCATTGGTTTCATGGAGATTTTTCTTCATTTCCCTTAGTATAGTATTCACTTCTTCCCTTCTGTTTGCCATACTTAATCATTTCTATGGGCAATGTTATCACCAGTGTTTTGAACTCTGCGTCTGTTAGATTGGCTCTCTCCTCATTGCTTAGTTTTCCCATTGGGGCCTTGACCTGGCTCTTGTTTTGGGCCATGCTTCTCTATCTTCTCAGCTGGACAGTTTTCTATGTTTGCCTCTGTGTCTTAGGTAGAGTTGTTGCACCTGTTATGTTGTAAGGGGAGGAGCCTTAGATGTTTGTCAGTGCTGGGTGATCCATTTTACTACCTTGTGGCGCTATATGTGGGGGAGAGGTCAGGAAGGGAACAGTGCCTCTTGCTCAGCATTCACCTTGTTTCTAGCCACTTTACCCACTTCCCCTATTCAACTGGTGCCCCTCTTGCTTTTGCCCTGGTGATGGTACCCAGAGTGGATGGGTTTGTATACATTCTAGGATTGTGGGGGCCCTCTAAATAAACTCTCCCAAGAGATGGTCCACTTCTTCCACTGCCCCAATCCCATCTGATTTTCACTTCTTTATATATTTGCTTGGTGGACTTCCATACAGTTCGATTTTCTGATAGGTCTGGTTGCTTTTTGCTTTGAGATAGATGTAATCCTTCTTATGATTTTGTAAGGAGGTGAAGTGTGTCTGCCTATGCCTCCATCTTGGCCAGAAGTTCCCAAGGACTACTATTCTTCTCTTAGTTGTGTGGTGACACCCTTAGAGGGGACATTAGTGGCCATGAACTTTCATGGTGCTTTGTTCTATGTGTCAAAGGCTGCTCCTGCCTTCATTCCTGAAATTGCTACTGGGCTCAGTGGAGAAGGGTGTGTTGATGTGGTATTTGCTCTTGGGAGTTTTGTTGTTGTTGTTGTTGTTGTTCTACTACAATTGTTCCAATTTTGGGGGAGGTTTTTTGAACTAAAGAGTGATATGGGGAGCATAGGTAATGGATGGAGATTTTCTCAGTGGAAAAGAATGAAAGTTTATGAAATGAAGCTGTTGAGCTGCAACAGTGAACAAGTACTTGGATAATTCGAGCTGAAAAATCACATAGGTCAAAAAAAAAAAAAAAAAAAAAAAACAAAACCCATGCATATTATCTAACTGGAGTTCAACACCAGCTTATGAACCACTATTTATTAGTAGGTCTTGATGCTGAAGTAATCACTGCCCCATAGGCTCTGGTGTTTTCCGAGATTTCCAGAGAAAGCCAGTAGTGCTGCTCTCCCTGCCTCCTCCCTGTTCTTTGGCTTGTCTCTATATTCTGTTCTTCACTGTGGCCACATTATCACAGGGATGTGAGAGACAGTACTGGTGGGACGTGGTCCTGAAACTGCTGTTCAGAGCCTTTATATCACAGTTAAACTCTCCACCTACAAGTAGCAAAGGTGACTCTGAGAGAGTGTTGTGAGCCTCCTTACTTGGATGGGCTCACATGGTGAACCTCAGAAAAACTAATAAAAAAGAAGACTCTCAGCTCTGGCTGGTAGCACAGTGGTTAAGGCGCCGGCCTGCAAACCCAAAGGTAGCAGGTTTGATTCCCCAGCCAGGGCACATAACCAGGTTGCAAATCAGGTCTCCAGTCAGGTCTGTGGCTGGAGGCAGGTGAAATGCAACCATACATTGATGTCTCTCTCCCTCTCTGCCTCTCTCCCTTCCCCTCTTTCTAAAAATAATGAAATAAAATCTTAAAAAAAAAGAAAAAAGAAGACTCTCTAGGGGTTCACCTGTGGAGCTCTATGAAGTCCTAGCTTCAAATGGCTCAGGAATAACCCAGCTGATAGTCTAATATTGGTGCCTTCATGGATCTCCACTTTGGAGTGAGCCTGTGACCCCAGGAATACCTTCTTTTTCATCCTATTCTCCCAGTCTCTGGGTCCGTTAAATTTTACCTGCTCCTCAACTGCATTCCAGCTCCTTTCATTATATAGTACCTGCTCTCTCCTTGCCCCATTTGTTTCAATCTATCAAAGCACTTGATAGAGGATCTAGAAACCAAGTTTTATGAAAAATGTCTGAAGAGTGGTGATATTGGCAAAGAGGAGATGCTGGGAAGAACCATTACTATTCTCTTCAACATAGTGATGGTATCTATATCTGGAAGATATCCTAGTTAAAGAAACCAGGATAGAGCCACTCCATGGCCTGCAAGGTAGGGGTGTGTGTGTGTGTGTGTATGTGTGTGTGTGTGTGTGTTTGTGCGCATGTGTGAGAGAGAGGGTGGGGAGAGAGAAAGAGAGTCTCATATACTAATGTGGAAAAACTCCATGGGACCTGTCCATAGTGAAGACTTATTATAAGGTAAAAATATCAAAGAGCAGAATAGTGTAAATAGAATACTATGTTTGTGTATGAAAAAAGGGGACTCTGATTATATGTGTGCTGTATACACATAAAAGAACACTGAAGGGGCAGCTGTGAGAAAGGGGGCAAGTGTACAGAGACAGGCTGGGAACTAGACTTCCATTGTATATTTATAGTTTTATTGTGATATTTTTGGCCACATGAATAATTTACCTAGCCAGATTTTCTTTTAAAATGGCTATGAAAGCCCTTTGCAAACTCTAACACACTATATAGCTATAAGGAATTAATAATGAGAAAGCAATAATATCCTAATAGCTACCATTTCTCATTTATGAGGTGCTGAATGTTGACTGAATATTTTATATCCATGATCTTCTTTGATCACTACTCAACCTTATCGGCATAATGATCTTCATTGTTCTTTTTTTTTAATTTTCATTTTTTATAGACAGAAAAACTAACAATCAGAGGAATTAAGTAGATCGTCCAAGGCCACACTTCTAGAACGGTGTAGAGCTGAGATTTGAACCTAGAATTGCCTGCTGCCACACTTCCCTTCATGCCATTGCCTTGTGATAAATGAGGCAGACGGGATCTCTCTTTATTTTCCACACTACCAGCCTGACCCTAGCATTGAAGTGGCCATTTTCCAAGGAAAGTGCAAAATGCTAGTAGTGTTTTTCTGTTGCCATTCTTGGGAAAAACCAAACACCTTGACACTACCCGTCTACCTCATGCCATGTGGTCGTTCCATTTTCAGGAGGGTTACAATTTTCCTGCACTCTCCAGATAAGTGCCATGATTAGACATAATGCATCCTTGTGGTTGCTGCTAGCCTTCCTGAAATATCCATCCAGGACCTCCACCACCTTGGAAGGTGCCGAGAAGAAGGTCTTTATGGGACATATCTTTAAATTGGTTAGTGATCTTTAAATTAGGAATAATGTGGCAATGGCTGCAATATTTATACGTATGCACAACAAAACTCTTTCCTGTTGTTCAGACAGCCTGAGAGCTTAAATCCGCAAATAGGACTGGGTAATTACATGGCCCCAGAGGAGGTCCAAGAGTCAAATGAAAATTTGGTTGTATAAATAATTCGATAGCAGGATATTTAAAAACAGGCCCCAGCCCTGGCTGGTGGCACAGTGGATAAGGCACCGGCCTGCAAACCCAAAGGTTGCTGGTTTGATTCCCAGCCAGGGCACATAACCAGGTTGCAAACCAGGTGTCCAACTAGGTCCATAGCTGGAGGCAAGTGAAAGGCAACCATCCATTGATGTGTCTCTCCCTCTCTGCCTTTCTCCCTTCCCTTCTCTCTAAAAAAATTAATAAAATCTAAAACAAACAAACAAAAAAACAGGCTCCAGAGGTAGAGCTTCAGGCTCCATTCTCATTTTACTTCAAAGAAGGGACCCCAAGTTGAGAGTAAGTTGAGGAAGAAAAGTGCTGGCATTTGGCAGATTGAAATTTCAGGCCACATTTCCCAGGCCTCATGTTTGCTGCTGGGATCCCCAGATGGGAGGAGAAGCCTTTTAAAAGATTCCATGGAGGAAGTTCGAGGCTTGCCAGTGCCCAGTGTACTTCTGTGAGTGGAACCCTAACCACCCTTTTTCAGCACTATGCTTGTTTTAAAAACAGATTTTATTCATTATTTTCAGGGAGAAGGGCAGAGAGGGAGGAAGAAAGGGAGAAAAACATCAATGTATGGTTGCCTTTCACCTGCCTCCAGCTGGGGACCTGGCTGGAGACCTGGCTTGCAACCTGGGTATTTGTCATGACTGGGAATTGAACCAGCAACCCTTGGGTTTGCAGGCCAGCACCAATCCATTAAGCCTCACCAGCTAGGGGGTTTATACATCTTTAAGTTAATGGTGCTCTGTGCCCAGAGAGGGAAGCACCTGATGTGCAAGTGCTTCCCAGGAAGAGTGAATTATAGGATGTCTTGTGGAAACTGAAGGACCAATTTGTTTCAGGATAAATGGCCTTACTGTGTTCTTATTAAATCTCAGCTAAGTTCCCATGGCCAGCCTAATGTGTTTGGAAGGAGTATTAGAGTGGGAAGAAGAAAAAGTAGTGATTTTTCCCCCCAAGACCAGCAGCTAAGGTATCTCAGAATCTCATCTCCCCTCAGGCCATCTCTTCACCTAGGGTCTGAGCTCCAGGCCACTGCCAGAGTCCCCCTGGCTAAATCAAGTCCACTATCAGAGTTTGGTAGGGACTTGGCTTTTCCTCTCAGTGATGGATATGTTGAAAACCTGTGATGCTTTCTACAGTGATGTCAAAGGTGACGCACGCTAGGATGGGTAGAGAGGACTGTGATAATCCGGTCCCTGAAACTTGATACTCTGTCTGACCACCTCAACATGGGCTTCCAGTGGAAGCACCCTCTCCTGCAGGTATCTCAGAGGCTGCTCAGCTCTGGGCTGGCAGCGGGGCCTGGGGTCTCCCCAGCTAGTGACACATTTATAGGGACTCTCCCACTGGCTGACGCTGTGGGAGGTTTCTCTCTCCTAGAGCAACCTTCAGAAACCTGCCAGGGAGATGCTGCTCCTGTGGATTCTGTGGGTCTCACACATAGAGTTTGCAGCCTGCTTCTTGGCAGCTCTTTGAAGGACTTTCTTCCCATATTCCTTGAATTGAGAAGTCACTATAGAGGCACAGTTACATCTGAATGTTTTTACTCTCCCTGCAAATGTTCCCCAAGTCACAGAGAGAATTCACTGTCTTGGTAGTTATGTTTGATCTCAGGTGGCCCTCAGTGACAGCCCCCAATTCTCCTTCCTGTGCCCCACTGTGGGCTCACCAGGCAAGCCAAAGCCCAGGGGTCGCCTGGGTTACCGGCTGTACCCTGGGATGGGCTGCAAATCATCTCCAACAGGACCCCAGTTTACTTTCAGCTGGGGTCAGCTACAGAAGAGGCCTGTTCAGCAAGCACAACTGAGGTATGAATGGAGACATTGAGCTGGATCTAAGAATTTATTTCTGTTTCACTGTACGGAGAGCAGAGCTCTCCCACTCTTTTCTTCCGCTGAAGCAACACAGGCCTGTTTCTCTGCTGTAGGGAGGACGGGTCTGATGGCAGCAGCCCCACAGTGTCAGGAATGTTGGCTTCCCACAGAGGTGACCTCTCCCTCATACCCACCAATTCTCTAATGCAGGCTTCCTCAGCACTATTGGCATTTTGGACTTGATAATTTTCTGTTGTCAGAGTTTGTTCAGTGCATGGAAGTATGCTTAGCAGCAGTCCAGGCTTCTATCTTCCAGATGCCAGTAGCACCTTCCCACCTTGATGTGTCAACAAAAAATGTGTGTGCGCACAGTGCCAACTGTTTCTGGTGAGGGGTCGGGAGTGAGATGGCTGAATCCCCCTGGTTGAGAACCACCGTTCTAGGGATAGCAACCTGGATCTTTGTTCATGTTCCCATCATCAGGAATGATTCCTTCCTCCCAGTTCTTTGTTAGAAAACACCTGATCTTTCTACTGAGACCGTCTCTCTGCAGAAACCTTCCCTTTTTCTTCTCTCCTGCCTGTGTTCCCAGGGGCCTCTGTATGGCTTTGCTGTGGCTTTGAGCATGTTGGAGTGGTCATTGCTTGTGCATCTCTCTTGAGCTCCTAGAAATCCAAGACAGGGTCTTACTCTAGTTTGCATCCCCTCTGGACAGCAGAGTACCTGGTATACAGCAGGCACTGAACTGAGCAGGGTCCTGTAGCCAGTAGCAGGCTATGGGGTGCATCTTCTCCGGAGGGTTGGCACATTGTGGCCACTTAGGATGGTCACCCATGAACTGGCCCCAATGTGTTCGAGTTGATTAAATAGCGTGCCAGTACCATCTCTTAGGGGTAAGAAGTTCTCCTCTCCTCTCGCTGAAGCTATTCTTAAACCCCAGGGATTCATGGATGCACTTTGGAAGTCTGTAGTGTTTACTGAAAGTTTTGCATCTATGTGCAGACAGGCATCGATTCCCTCTCCAACCCCGGTAGTGAAATCCCACAGGTTTCATCAATTTTCCAACTGGATCCACGAGTCAAAAGCTATTAAGGATAATTGCTTTAGCCAAACAACCTAGAGCTAACAATCTAAACACCTAACTACTGGCTCAGATGACTGCTGCTGGGAAGACAGGGTGATGCTGGACCAGACTAGCTCTGAGACAATTAAAGATAATTTCAGGGATGAACTGCATAGTACAAATTGTCAGTGCAAAGGGATTCTAACCAGGATGATGAATTATGATACCAAGTTCATTGGCACCTGTGGAGCACTCCTGGGAGGGCCCACATGCTATAGGGTTGTTGGCTTCTCAGTTTTTTTGTCCCAAGAACTTCTAGTGACTATGAAGAAAAGTGATCAACTGTCATTATATACTATTGTTTCTTTAAAATAATTAGTATAAATCCTGAGAAACCTGCTCTGTATGAAGTTCTGGGTCCATTGCTCTGAGAAAAGTTGTAACCTTTTTGGGGAAGAAAGCTTGGTTTCCTGTCAGCTCTGCCACGAAGGATCTTGGGACTTTGTACCAGTGACTCAGTCCCTTGAGTCTCAGAATTTCATTTGTAAAATGATGATAATGAAATCTACTCTTATGGAATCAATCATTTTGTCAGCCTCTTCTGTTGGAGAAGTGCTCTTTCCCTGCATTAGTCATGAGGTTTGGCTTGATAAGTTTCGTTGTTATACTCCGGATCCTGAGCTGGGCAGACGCTCAACCAACACTTGTTCAATCACAAGGGCCAACCCTCTGAGCTCACCTAGAATGGGGCTGCAATTCGAACTTGGCCACTCAGAATTCTCCTGTGGGGTTCTAATGGGAAATCTATCTCCATCCTTACTTTTCACTTAAATTGGGATTGTTTTCTGCAACCAAAATTTTAGTGATTCAGAAAGTACCTACATTGTGAGAGTTAATGAAGACGTAGAAATAATGTGTATAGAATGGTACCTGATGCCTAAAGGCTTATATCTACATTAAAAAAAACAAACAAAAAACCAGAACATGTTAAGAATCTCTGTTAATCCCTTATGTATTTGAATTTGGGCTGTTGAAATTTGTTAGGCATACTCTTCCTTTGTGTCTTTGCTTATGCACTTTTCTCTGCATGGCTCCATTTCTTCACTCACCATTGCACTTACTTCAGTTTTACTTATTCTTATGCTAAGTCTATTCTGCCTGATAAAAAAGCAACAAAACTGCTTTCTCTTGATTACATTTTTTTCCTGGTGCATCTTCCCCCGGTCCTTTACTTTGAACTTTTCTGGATTCTTAAATTATAGATGTGCTTCTGGGAAATAGCACATTCCCAAACGATTTAAATTCAGTGAGGTAATTCTTTGGTTTTAAATTATGGTTGAATCTATTTGCTTTTACCACAGTTTTAGATATGTTTGAATACAGTCTACCATTTTATCTTATTATTTCTATATACCCTATTTTTCTGCCCCCCTTTCTGATGTCTTTATTTCTTTGTTCATTCCTCTTTAATCTGGGAGGCATCGATTTCATTTTTTTTAAAGATTTTATTTTATTATTTTTTCAGAGAGAGGGGAAGGAAAAGAGGCAGAGAGGGAGAAAGATTTCAATGTATGGATGCCTTTCACCTGCCTCCAGCCATGGACTTGGCTGGAGACCTGGCTTGCAACCTGGTTATGTGCCCTGGCTGGGGAATCAAACTAGCGACCTTTGGGTTCACAGGCTGGTGCCTATTCACTGAGCCACCAGCCAGGGCTCGATTTCATTTTTATTCTTTCTTTGGTTACGCCTAATATTTCAGCATGTTACTTGACTTAATCTCCAGTTAATTCATACCTCTGCCTCTCTTACAGTCTAAGAATCTTGATATGCTTAACCCTGCTATACTGTCTCTGTCTAACATGTCATGGTGTCTAGTATTTTGGTTACATCTTGTTTGGTAGTACCCAGGTTTATCATGAATATTACTGTTGTTCTAGAGATCAATGCTTATTTGGTATTACCCACATGTAATCAGTGTCTTTGTTCATCAAAGCTGCTTCTTCATTATTCCCTCTGGGTTCAGTTTCTTACCCCTTGAAGTTTATCCTTGTGAAATTCTTTCAGGAAGAGTCTGTTGGTGATGGATTCTTTTGGTTTTCATTTATCTAAAAACATTTTATTTCATAGGCACGAGTGAGTCACAGGGTAGCTCAGCACAGGATTCTAGGTTGACAGTTATTTTCATTTGAAGGCCTTGTTCTGTCCCTGGTTTCAGGTTTGCTGTTGAGAAGACGGTTGACAGTCATTCCTCTATAGATAATTTCTCTATTTTGTTGCTCTTAATATTTTACTCTTTGACTCTGGAGAATTATGCATTTTCAACAAGGCTTCTACAAGTGGGTTTTTATTTACTCTGCTTAGAACTTGCACATCCTGAATTCTTGTTTTACATCATTCTCAGCCATTACCTTTTGGAATATTATCTCTCCCCATTCTCCGTGTTCTTTTTCTGGAACTCTCATGAGATATACTGTACAACTGACAGTCTCATTCTCTCTGTTGTGCCTGCAATGCCAATGCTCTCATTTCTTTTTATTTTTGTATAGTACGTTCTGGGTACATTTCTCAGGTCTATTTTTATTTGGCCAATTCTTATAGTCCAACCAAATCTAATCTAAGTTTTACCATTTCAGCAGCCATTAAATATATATATATATATATATTTTACCGTTAGTTTTTTTTTGGAGTTTTTCCAAATCTGCCTGTTTTTTGTTCTTTTGTGTCCCCTACCACTTTTTCTATTTTCTTCTTTTATACCTTTAATAAATTGAAGTCACTAATTTTATGTTCCTTTTCATATTATTCATTTACATGAAATTCTTGGCAATCACATCTGGTATTGCTTTCCTTCTGTCTACTGACGTAGCTCATGATGTAAGCCTTTTTTCATGGGTTTTGAAATTTTGGATTGTGAGTTTATATTCCATGAGGCTTTACTTTTGGGAATCCCTCTCATCTGAGCTGAGGCCATATATATATATATATGTATCTTTTTAAAAATTTTTGTATTCTCAGCAATTAATATACTTTCATGTATATGTTAGACACCCAACAGACTTGTGTCTTTGCTAATGATATTAACAACCTCCCAGAAAAGTGGCTAAATTTGTTTACTCCCCTTTTGGAAAGGGGACCTGCTTCTCCATCACATTCCCTCTAAGCACTTCTTGAATATGAGTGTGAGGCTTCCTTGTTAAGAATACGTTCTTGGAATAAGAGGATGTATGGCTTCAGGATAAAAAATGAGTAAAGATTCTGGAAAGGGGAAAGAAGGGATGGACCATCCTCAATCACAGGAGGAGGAGAGACAATATTGAACAGCAGGCAAAGACTAATAAACAAGAATGCAACCATTCCTGTGTTGGGGTAGGGCAGCAAAGACACGGATAACATGGTGATGGACCCCAGGGGGAAAGGGTGCTACCTTATTATGTGTCTCAGGGGAGGGAGACTGGCAGAATGGGAATAGGTTTACATAACCACTTTTCTGCTCCTATTAATAATAACAGGGGACAGTAATAGGCCAAGACTTACCGTGTACCGGGTATTGTGTTAAAAGCTTTATTTATCTGGGCTCTTTTATTGTATCCTCCTCAAACCTCATTGGGAAGGCACTTTTATTCTCCTTAATATTCAGATCAGGAAATTGAAATTCAAGAAGCTAAGAAACTTAACCCACAACAGCAGTCAGGGAGGGAGCAGCGTTGAAACCTAAACCCTGCTCTGCTGCGCTTCAGAGCAGGAGCGGGTGGTCACTTTGGGCTGAACATGCGCCTTCATGGGTTATGATGTAAATTCCTTTCGTACTCGCTGCAGCTCCTCCAGGGACCCCTCACACCATGGTGGGAGAGCTGCTGTGGGTAGGGACACCCTGTTTATTAAAACTCTCAAAAGCCCAGAGCACCTGGCAGCTGGTGGGTGCTTAATAAATATTGGCCTAATAAATAAATAATGTTTTTTCCTTTGTAGAATTGAGGCGCTGGGTCCTGGAGAAGTGGAATAGGGTATGTTAGGTTGAAATGTCCTTTTTAGCTTCTCCCTTGGCTTTAACATCCCACGTAGTCAGCTGGAGAGACCAGTGTCCTGGTCCCTGTCCCCAACAAAGAGGCTACACTGGGTGGGATTCTTGGTAAATGGGTCTTTACTGCAATATGATAACAGTGATGAGGGCTACCTTGGCCCTCTCCTGGCTGGGTGGCAATTTCTAGATATTGCTTCTCCTGAGTCCCATTGACATCAGTCCTCATCTTGGTGCATAATGAAGGGATTCCTCCCTGTCCCACCTCCTGCACAGGCAGCCCAGGCTCACCCCCAGCTAATTCAAACGCAGGGACTTGATAGGCCTGGCAAGTCCATATCGTAGGATGACCCGAACTGTGTTATTCAGGCAGATCAAGCATCTCAAGTAGCCATTCTCCCCAGGAAAGGAGGCAGCCTGGAGTAGCGAGAACATGGGTGGTGGAATATTCACCTGCTAGGAATTTGTTCCCAGGAGTCTGTGTGTTTGCTTTGTAAGGGGAATGATTTGTTTCTCACTGCTGAAACATTAGAAGCACTTTATATTATAGCGGCAGTCTGTCTGTGCTTCACCAGGGGTGGGCAGCACCCAGAAGAAGCCCGCAACTGGGGCTGTTACATGTTCTGTTTCTTCCGGTCTCTTTGGTCTCCATCTCTCTCTCTGTAGGTCTCTCATCTTCTCTAGCTCTCCCCAATCCCTCTTCACTTTTCATTTAGTTTCTCCCCTGAGCTTCCCTGCTTGCCCAGTTTCTCTCCCCCTTGTTTCTGGGAACTTTCCCATAGTTCCACCCGCCTCCCAAGACCGCCTGCTCAAAGGCGCAGCATGCCTGCCAGTCCTGCCCCTCTCCCTTACCCACCCCCAACAATACTCTCCCCCTTTGAAAAGGTCCTGGCTTGCCTGCAGCTCCAGGGCTCATTTCCCAGAGGTTCTTCAAAGCTCCTTTATGGACCTCAGGCTGCACCCGGTTCCTGGTGAGCTGGCAGGTCCTGCTGAGTTTAAAGTCCCTCACTGGGGAGTTGGTTCTTGCCAGCTGGGACACGGGCCCCTGGCGGGTGCATAGAGACCCAGGTGCCACGGAGGTGAAGTCCCTGGGTGCTTGCCTGCCACCCGCAAGGGGGACTTCTGAGATCACCTGGTGGTAGGGTCACAATGGGGCCCCCATGGGGCTCAGAGACCCAGATGAACACTTTGAAGAAAGGTCAGCCAGAAAGGGTTTGTGAGACCAGCTGGGAGCAGAAGCCGTGCTGGTGAGGAAAGTCCACCACCCGCTAGGTCCCCAATAGGCCCATCTGCTGACCAGGTGGCATCTGAGGAGAGAAGGCACAGGATAAGGAAGGGGCAGATTTGGATTCTGACTTTATCTCGGTCACTGGGGAGCAGTTTGGGCATGTTACTTACCATCTCTAAAGCCTCACTTTCCCGCCCTCTCAAAAGAAAAAGTTAAACAAAGTGATCTCTAAAGTCCTTTCAGCTCTAGAGTTATGATGGTCCAGGGACGGGGGCAGAGGCTGGGTGACCAGCCAGGGCGCTATTGTCCACTAACATGTACAAAGGTCTCAGAACAAACACCAGCTTTTTTTGTGATGTTTACCAATTCCTCCCATGAGCAAGGGAGTCCAGTCCTCAGCCTCTGAGCTGACAACACCAACTTCTCATTTGCAACATCGGTTTTCACTCATTATGTCTACTTTTACATTTGCATTATTTACTTATTTATTTATTCTTACTTTATTTTTAAAATTAAGTTATTTTATTACAGTTGTCCCATTTTCCCCCCATTGCTCTTCCCTGCCCTGCCCACCCTGTCCTCTTTCCTACAGTCAATCCCCACCCTGTTGTCCAGGTCCATGGGTCATTCATACTAGTTCCTTGGCTAAGCTGTTCCCCTTCTTTTCCCCCTTCTTCCCGTTCATTATTTATATATGTTATTCTTATTTATCCATTTAAATTTGTTTGGTTTATTACGATTTATTTACCTTCTACTTATAGCAATGCCAGTTTTCTAACAAAGGTAGTAGTGTTCTAGAATTTCCCTTTGAAATAAAATTGAGTCAACCAGCCAACTGGAAACAAATATTGAACAAGTACTACTAAAACCATCATGAAGTTATGATAAAAATTGTGAAGGCATCTAAGAATTGGGGAAATGTTTGCTTTCAAATGTGGGGTCCTGTAAAAGGCTCCTTGATGTCCCAGACCTTGTCAGTGGGCACCTGTGGCCCTTACTGCCTTTATGCTGTTTCTCTGCCTGTCACCTCAGTTTCCAGGCAGTGCTGATAACAGCAGTCTCCCTGGAAGACCCATGGAGCAGAGGGAACCCTCAAGCCATTGCCACCTGGGAATATGTTCTGTTCAGTCTTTGGATTTGTTCTTACTAAATCATTGAATTATTGAAAATTCATTTTAATGGGCCACCAGGTTATGAACCATGGAAATTCTACCCTAATGATAAAGGAGCTGGAACTCCCATCTGAGCCATTGTGCTTTAAACAGAATTATGTGTTACCTCATGAAACAAAAGCCACGTATGCGTACCAGCTAATCTGCCTCAGTATAGTGTCACCAAGACATCTTGATTGAAGAGCAAGAACAAATCAAATAAAAAAAGCTTTAAGTCTATGACTATCCATCACCCGGGGAGTTCCCAGAGATGTTAAGGCAGCTTGTGGGTTACTTTGTTCAACTTACATCTTTTTTTTAATAAGGAGGGAGGAACAAAATGAGATTTATAGACAACCAAAAAAAATGCTGTTTTGTGCGTGCCTCCAGCATCACACCTTGCAGAAAATGCATTTGGCACAGTGTCCTGGGACTCCTGGGGGCTTTCTGAAAGTGAAGACTCGGCCCTGTACTTTGCTGTGTCTGTCTGTAACTGTCTGCTCTGGCCAGCTGCACGGCATCAGGTGTCTCTCACAGTGCCTAAAGCTTGCGCTCACACGGGCTCATGACAGAGGCTCCCAGGGTGGAAGAGCGGATGAGGCAACTCAGTGGATGCTCCCAAATATCAGTGGCCTCAGCACCTGGAGAGACCACATTCCTCTCTGTGTTTGGACTTGCTAGAATAACCAGGAAATTCTCACAACTCTACTCTGGGTTGGGACAACTATGCAAAGTCCACTGGGGAAAACCCCTTTGGTGGCAGACTCAGGGACTCAGGTCCTGCCCAGGGGCAGGGATCTATCTCTCCTTGTCATCAGACGGTATTCCTAGGTAGCATTCAGACATTCTGGAACTTTAACAGTGTTCTGGAGATACATGGAAAGCCATTTCTGGAAAGACTTTGAATAAACTCTCTTGAACTCCACAGCCAGCTTATTGGATTGTGTTTCCTTTGTAGCTTATTCTTCTGCAACTCTGAGGATAGTGCTAGATTGGGTTTTCATCTTGTTTTGAGAAGATACTGCAAAAGCAAGATTTCTTGGTTTCATGCAGATAGATTTACTGCTCGTAATTTTTTTGGTTTTTTTTGACTATTAAATTATCTTGTCTTCGGGAAGCATAAGGCTTGAGAACTGTGGACAGATGCTAAAGATAAAGGTCTGGAACTTCAAGGGAGGGCAGTTGTCAGTGTGAAAAGAAGATGCCCCTCTCTGGATGGCATTAGGCCAAGAGCATGAACCAACAGAGCAAGAATGATCAGTCAATGAAATCCCCAGAGATGTCTGAATTTGGACTTGTCTCTTATTATCAAGAGGGTCTATAAGTGGGAAAGATGGTCTCAGTGTTGTCCTTATTTGCAAATGTGGCAAAAGCTACTAGGCAGAGGCAGGAGTAAGCTCCTTGACACATCTGCGCAGTTGCTTTTATGAAGTCACTGAGTCCTAGACTGCGTAGATCTTGAAGCAGAGGTTTTGCAAAAATAAAGCCAGGGATCCTCTAAGAAAAGGACTGGAAAGTCTGTTGGTCTGGAAATC
This sequence comes from Noctilio leporinus, assembly GCA_004026585.1. Classification (NCBI taxonomy): domain Eukaryota; kingdom Metazoa; phylum Chordata; class Mammalia; order Chiroptera; family Noctilionidae; genus Noctilio; species Noctilio leporinus. Next base: position 65,000 of record PVIW01001036.1, read on the forward strand.
AGAACCAGCTGGGTAGCACTGAGGAGAATCTTTTCTCGTTTGGTTTCTTCTTTGCCCACCAGTAAGAATGGATGGACCCATTTTTGCCCTGCTCACCTCTCAGACGCAAAGTCCATAGTACTGGTGTCCTGGTAGGGCAACACTGATCACAGAGATGAGGGGGAGAGGGGAACGTGCAGGACTGTTTGTTATTCTGGAAGTCCTGTAGAATGCAAGTGGAATTGAATTCTAACCTGGGCATAGCCTGTGAGTTAGGCTCACTTTGATCTATCATGGATGTCGTTTAGGGAAATGAAGATCATGTTCTTGTGAGTTTTTGTCTTGGCTGGCACTGGGGACAAGGATGGAAGAAGACGTGGTGGGACCACAGACACTTCCCCAAAGTCACTAGCTTTGGTGGGTTAGAACAGGGAAGAATTTTTCTGTTGGTGCCCTGTCCTGGCCCATGCATTTCCCCCTCTGAACTGGTTGATGTGAGGCCAGTGTTATGTGGCAAGGCCGGAAGCTGCAGCCAGGTTGGTTCACACACACACCCTCTCCAGAAAACAGGTGCTGAGGCTACTATGTCAGGGCATCAGTGGAAATTGTCTTCAGGAAAGCCTCTCAACTATGAATCACTTACACGTATTTCCAGGACTTATTTTAAAAGATGTTAAATTTTGGAATAACTCAAATGTCAGCAGTATGCTACCTAATGAAATAATTATTTTTAAAAAGGTTTTTTTTTCCCCCCCATGATATTTAATGGCATGGAGAAAAATGTTTACAAGTTAATGTTAAGGAAAAATAGAATATAAATTAGATGTTCAGTCTACCCCCAAGTTTGTAAAGATATACACCCAAGAAAAAAATGTGAAAGAAATATATGAGAACACTAGTAATGATTAGCTGTGGGTGGTGGGGTTCTAGGGAATTTTTATATTCTTTTATGAAATTTTTATTTTCTAAATTCATTATGAGTCTGAATTATTCTCATAGGCAGAAATAAATATGAAAATGAATATTTTCATATTCAAAGCTTGCTCTATTAGTCCCTCTCACCATCCTAGGAACCAGAGCTCCCTTTCAGCATTCACAGGCTTTTGTACTTGGTTTCAAGGGGTAGGCCACTGTAGTATCCCTCCATCATTATAAATCACAAAGAAATAAATTGCTCCAAAGTTATAGGCACTTTTATGGTTTCCTTACCTACAAAATGGAAGAACAGCTACTGTCCTTTCTTACATCTCAAAGAGATGGTAAAGACTAAAGAAAGTAAAAAAGGGAAGAGATATATTAACCATTCAGGCTTAAATTACACATGGTAATTTAAGGAGTGTTAGGTTATCAATGGTCGTTAAAGCTTAGAAGATAGGACATTAAATCATGGTAACAATATTAACCCTGTTAACTGCCTTGATCACAACAGTTTATATGCAGGTGGGACTGACAAATGGGTAATCAGTATTATTGTGGTTTGATTTTTGCAGCAGGAGTTTCCTCTTTGGAGTTTTCCAATCTAATTTTCGACTTAAGCTCCTTTTTCAAACCTTCGCAAAAATAGTGCTGTGCCAGAAAGAGTCACCAGAGGGCGCCACATCACTTAGCGTCGACCAGGCTTCTCCACAGCAAAGTCAGGAAGATTGACGTCGGCAGTACTGGAACTTGGTCCTGCCCCAGATCAATGAAATCCGGTGTACATTAATTATGATGCTGGGCTGACGTGTAATTAAATAAGCTTCTTTGTCCTCTTTGGCTATTACTTAACGACTCTGCTTTTTCAGTTGGTATGTTTATAGACTTTTATTTCTTTCTTTTAAATTGCTTGGGATTGTTTTAGTTAGAATTCCTTAGAAACTTGAAACCCTGGTTTGCTCTAAAAGCTGCCACAGGCACACATTCACATGATAAAGAGGCTGACCTCCTCTCTGAGATATTTATACATGTAGGTAGAAATAAACAGGTGGCATGTATTGTTTTCAGAACAGAGGAGCTTGAAATTTCTACTTTCGTTTAGGCCTTAGTTTCTTGGGCAATGACCCTTAACAGTGTCTGCAGACACAACTGTAAGAGGTGAATGCACTGGGCTGTTCATAGCTGCTTCTCCATACTTTTCACATGTCCAAGGCCGTCACAGGCAGCGGGATGGCAATGAGTGCACCAGTGGGTCAAGAGGGCAGGGTAACTGACCTTGGTTCTCATGGCAGCGGGGGCCTTTTGGGGTACAGAGCAGCAAAGTGGGGACAGGGAGCAACAGTGCTGCCCACAGGCAGCTAACTGCCTCAGGGTGTGGTACAGGCACACTGAAGAAAGAACTGGCTTGGGGGTGAAGGGATCTGGCTCAAGTTAGTCTATCTGTGTTTGGGTCAAAGTAATTACAAACAAAATTGGTATGTTTTCCTTTTCATCCTTACAAATGACCCTTGAGGTAGGTGGGACAGTTCCTGTTTTTATTCCAATGTACAAACATGGAAACACAATGAATGAAAGGTAGCTAGGTTCCTTTTAAGTCTGAAGGTCCATCTTGCCTATGTAGAAACTCCTCTTCAGCCGGTGAGGCCAGCAGCTGGGTTTCCTGAACCTGGAGCAGAAGTTTTTGGATGGGAAGGAAGCAGTGGGGAGAGCGATGAGGTCCACTTCTGGTGGCTGGTGGTGGACGCTGGTAGTGTCTTGGGCCAGCTGGGAGGTGGTGAAGGACTGGAGATGGCAGGAATGGTAGGATAGTGACATGATGGAGAGGGTCCCTGATGAGTAGCAATTAAGCCTAGGTTTTGATAACACAGAGGCTGCTAAAAGCATCAGTCAGCATAGGCAGGGTGATAAAGAGAGCAGGGTGATGTCCAGTGGCCTCCCAGCACTCTCCGGAAGGATGATAAGATGCTGGTGATGATAGAGGAGGAAACACACCTGGGGATTCAGGCTTTGGGGTGATGAAATCACAGCCACCCGTGAGTGACCAGTGGCTAAGTGCCCCAGATGGATGCTTCAGGAAGACCTGGGTTGTGGGGAGGGCCCAGGAAAGCCTGGAAAGGATTTGTTGGTTTGTAAAGCTCAGTACTGTGGGAGAGGGAATGCATTATGGTTACATTCCTCCCCCACCCCAACCCCCTGCGGAAAACTGCTCTATTCTTTGCTACCCTTTTTATGTTATGGGTGTTTTGTTTTTAAACTTCAAATTTCGGACTTGATTTAAGGAAAGTCCTCAACTTTCCCAACGTATATGGAGTCCCAAAGGCAACAAAGTATAGCTATTCAGAAAGCTAATAAATCAAGGAACCTCAAGGCCACAGTCATCTTCTTGCACATCCTCACAGCACTTCTGGAGATGACTCCATCCCCAACTCAGTGCTGGGAAGACCCTAGGACCTTTGCATGGTGGGGCAGATTTGGCAGGGATGCCTTCAGGGGGTGCTGCTGAACACGGAAGACAAGGATGTATGTAACAAATGACTGATAATTTTACTGTCTGGGAAATACCCTCTGTAGCTCTATTTTATATACTGCTTTAGAGTAATACTCAAGAACTACCTCATTCCATTTTCTCCTTTGACTTTGACTTTTTCTGATGGATGGGTGTCCTGAACCCAATGAATATGGTAATGAAGCAGGAGAGGCTTCAAAAATCCTTAACCAGCTCTGCTGGCCTCTCCTTCCAGTCCTCTCCTGCATCTAAGGGCGAGGGGAGGGGCTGAGCTCAGGCCCAGGCAGAAACAGGATTGACCTAACAGTGAAGGATGCTAACTTGGTCCTCATTACTGGAAGGGCTGAAAGGAACCTGATTAATTCCATTGAGGCTTAAAACTAATGAACTGGAAACTTTGGGGGAACCACTGTGGGCAATGAGGGGGCAGTGTGCCCATCTTCCTTTTATTTAGCGCTGGAAAATCCTGTGGCTCAGTGTAGCACAAGGGAGCAAAGCTTCTGAGCATATCAGAAGGGGATTCCCTTGGTGTCCAAGAGATAGAGGTTGCTAAACAAACCCAGACTCCTTCCTCTTTAAGGGGAGAGGAAGGAAGACCCTAAATGGTTAAAGGGGGGCTTACATGGAGCCTGGGGAGCCCTTTTAGCTGCGCTCCTTACGAGATGGAGTCTAAAGCTAGATAAAAGAAAGCAACTTTAAGGAACTCGACTGCCTGTTGGAGCCGGCTACACCCACAAGGGCAGCCCCCTCCCTCGTCGCCCCCCTCCCCCCGCGCCTCTCTGGCTACATTCTTAGGAGCCTCCGTAGCTTCGGAAGGAAAAGGCGGAAAAACCACCTGCTGCTGTCAGGGAAACAAACCACTCGTAGCCTTCCGGGTGGCTTTGCTTTCTTGCCACGCACAGGGCACTTGAGCACCTGGGAAGGGGGTACGGAGGAGGAAACTAAGGATTGGTAGGGGACGAACTAGGGTGCAAATCTTGAAGAAGGGTCCCCTTACTCCCGAGACTCAAGGGTCTTGAGGTGGCAGGCCCGTGGAATCGAGTCCATAGCTGGTCACTCCTTCTTTCACCAATGGGGTCACCTTTGGGAAAAATGGCTTGCCATGGGGGCCCAGCCATCCTCTGAGGGACCCTCAGAGAGCTCTGTAGGGGCACAGCACGTTGGAAAGAGTTGCGGGGTCGTGCACCCGTGTTTAGGGCGGTCTATCTCGCGCCATTGGGGTCAGGGGTGAGTTCCAGGCCGCCACCGAGGGGTTAGTGTCCCTTGCTCAGTCCTGAGTCTAGGCGAGCCGGCGTTGCGAGAGCCTCCTTCCCTCCCGTCTCGTGTGGCCTGAGTCCGCGCCCGCTTCAGTTGCTGCAGCTGCTGCTGCTGGCGGCGGCGGGGAGCGCGGGGCGCGCGCGGAAGAGGATCAGGCGGCGAGAACGGGGACGAGGAGGAGCTGGAGAAGGCGAGGAGGAATAACACACAGGGTCGAGAAGGTTCAGTGGCGTGGCGGCGCGCTCAGAAAGCAAGGGCTAGCGGCGGAGGCGCCCAGAGACTGGCCGTGGTGAACCTGCCGCGCGGCCCAGTGCGCACAGGGGCGGGAGAGCCAGAGCGGAGCGCAGCTAGGGGAGGAGGGCTGGCCCGGGGGCTTCCGGACTTAGGGTGCTGATTATACATTATTAACGAGTTGCCGCCTAATAAGCCAAAAGCGGCTTTTCAGTTGCGCGAGCTACGCGCACAGGGTGGAGGTCCCGGGCGGGAGCGCAGCGCACAGGCGTGTCGCACGGTGGGCGGCCCTGCGCCGAGGGCACCCGGGCGGGCGCGCTGAGCCAGGGTGGGCCCGGGGTCGGTGCAGACCCTGGGCGCGGGCAGCCAGCGGCTCCTTCTGACTCTCCGCGCTCAGGGCCAGAGCGGCTCCTGGCGAGCGGGGTGCGGGCGGAGGAGGGGGAGCTGTCCCCGCGCTCCATCCCTCCCTCCCCCACCGAGCGGGCGGGCCAGCGGCCAGGGGGAGGGCGGGCGGCTCGGCTGGCTGTATATATCTCCGCGCGCCCCACTAGGTCCAGCACAGCGCCCCGAGCCCAGGCGCCTCCCCGCCCCCTCCCCGCTCTCAGCGGCGGCGGCGGTGGCAGCAGGAGCAGCAATATGGCTGTGGATGGGTGCTCCGGGCGGCGCTGGCGGCGGGAGGAGCTCCCCCGAGCCCCTGCGCCGGCTGCCCGTTGCTAGCTATGGCAAATGGTGGCGGCGGCGGCGGTGGCAGCACCAGCGGCGGCGGCGGAGGCGGAGGCAGCAGTCTTAGAATGAGTAGCAATATCCACGCGAACCATCTCAGCCTAGACGCGTCCTCCTCCTCCTCCTCTTCATCCTCCTCCTCTTCTTCCTCGGCCTCGGTCCACGAGCCCAAGATGGATGCGCTCATCATCCCGGTGACCATGGAGGTGCCGTGCGACAGCCGAGGCCAACGCATGTGGTGGGCTTTTCTGGCCTCCTCCATGGTGACTTTCTTCGGGGGCCTCTTCATCATCCTCCTCTGGCGGACGCTCAAGTACCTGTGGACCGTGTGCTGCCACTGCGGGGGCAAGACGAAGGTAAGGCGCGCCCTGGGCGCCTGCCCCCTCCAGCCGAGCCGCTTCTCACGGTGTCCCCAACAGTCCATCTCTTTGCTCCTCGAAGCGCCTACCTCCCTCCATCCCCTCACCTTTTTCCTGCCCCTCGATCTCCCTGCGCCCTCGGATTGGGGCAGCGGGCAGAGCGCCGGAGGTGAGGAGTTACCCCAAACCTGTGCGCTCTGGGACGCAGACGCCCAATCCAGTTCCCTTGTTTATTGTAGGATTGTTTGTGGCTGCGACCAGGGTGCGGGACGCCCGCCGCTCGGGCACTGTGGTGCGGGGTAGGGACAGCCATCCCGGCGGGCAGTGAGGAAGCTGGGGTGCTGGGTGCGTGTTCCGCACCGCTCACCTGCGGAGGTTTGTTTCCTTGCGGTGGGCGAAGGGCAACACAGCAGCCCGCACTTTAGAAACCTGTTGGGGAAATGAGTTCGTGGAGTCAGAAGGAAGGGAATAAACATCCTTCGGGCAAAGGAGAAAACCTTTTGGACTAGGGAAATCCCTGGGGAGGAACATGGCCAGAGGAAGTGGGGGCGATCTGGGAGGGTGAGAGAAAGTTGGGGAGATGCACCCCAGTTTTAGTTTGGGGGTAACCCAAGGAGGTTGCCACTTTAGGTGTGATCTGATGTCATTTCCATCCTTTAGTTATTCTTGTGGACCCCCCCCCCCCCACCAAAGTTCTGGGGCATCTGGATTCTCGCCTCCATGCCACCCTCTTTGGGTCCCTGGAAATGCCACCAGCAGCGTGGGGGCTGGAGCGGGAGGGCCGCCTGAGAGACGGCAGAGGCCGAGGTTTCTAGAGGAGCTTCCTCTCCGACGCTTTTAAGTCGGCTGGATGCTAGGTTAAGCTATTCCTGGCGCAGAGACGCCCACCAGCACCAGGCTCCCTACACTTTATGTATGGTTGCTAGGCTGACTTCCTGATGTGTCGCTGGGTCGCTACAGACGTTTCTCTTGACACCCCCCCCCCCCACACACACACACTGTTGGCTGAAGGCTGGGGAGGGGGTGGGCATAAAATATATAAGAATATATGTTCTTATATTCATAAGAATATAAAAGAAAGAACTGGAAAAAAGAGTGACCTGAGCTGCCTTCTTTTTGAGTGATTCACATCGTAGGGGCTTCCCAAAGCCACTCTTAAATGAAGGGGAGATCAAGAGGGACAGGGGAGCAGTACAAAGTAAAGGTGATCTCCTTGGGAATGGACACACCGTTTCTGGGGACGTTAATCCCAGGACCCTTCAAACTTCCATGGGGCACAGCAACTTGTGGCAGGCTCTTTAGCTGCTACAGGAAGTAGAAAACCAGGGGCTCTGGGTGACACACAAGGGTCAACTGAACCTCTCTCCTGATCATTAATTATACATCCTGTTGGGTGCTGGAGCTCAGCTGTGTTTTGTGGCAGCACATTAGTGTTTTGGAAAATACTGTGTGTTGAAAATAAGGGAGAAAGATAAAAGCCAGCACTCTCTTCCCCTGTTCCCACTGCTCCAGAAGCCTCCAGAAGTTGGGCCAGCCTGTTTTCTTTGGAGTTACCTTCTCAGGTTAGAGGTTTCTCCTTACTTGTCAAGGTGAAAAGCCTCCCACTTTCGGGAGAAGCCATCAGGTGAAGCAGAATCCTAAGCATGAGACACTGAGACCATGCCCCTAGTGTTGCCCTTCTTTTAACAACCACCTACTCATAGAGCCTTCTGATCCATCCATTTCCTGGCCTCCACCTCCCTGGGAGTCTTGAGCCCTGAAGTTTGTTTTCCTTTGTTGAGATTCAGTGTCTGCCCTCAGGGGAAAGATAACCCATGATTGTGCACATCTAAAATGTTCTCTAGACTAAGTGAGTTTGGTGAACTTTTTTTTTTTTTTTTTTTTTTTTAAGATTTTATTTCATTATTTCCAGAAGGAGGGGAAGGGAGTGAGGCAGAGAGGGAGAGAAACATCAATGTATGGTTGCTTTTCACCTGCCTCCAGCTACAGACCTGGCTGGAGACCTGGTTTGCAACCTTGTTATGTGCCCTGGCTGGGGAATCGAACCTGCGACCTTTGGGTTCACAGGCCGGCACCTTACCCACTGTGCTACCAGCCAGGGCTTGGTGAACTTTTTAACAGCTTCCTTAACCATAAGGAGCTGGGCAATCTTGATTATAATGAACACTTTTTTTTTTTTTTCCTGCGATGCATCCAAATAGGTTTGGTGTTTTTGTGATTCTGGGGTTTTAAACAGTCTCTAAAGTCTTTTGACTCCAGGGGTACCTCCCAGCCACTGCAGGGCCTCTGTGAAATGCCAATCGCATCATTCACAGAAAGAATCTGAATGGTGACCTGCGTAACTTCTGTCAGTGTTCTCAAGAAAATACATTTTTGGCAATGATCACTAGAATAAAACAATGTCTATGTATTTTGTAGCTTTAAGACCTCCTGAGTTAACTGGAAGTTTCTACAAAGAAATAAGAGGTGTTTGCATCGGTTGAGGAGACATGAGGTGACGTAGAATAAGATGAGGTCACTTTTGAGACTATTAGAGTTCACTTTAAACCTTGCCCAGATCTCATAATATTTGGCCCTTGATTTGCTCAATTAAACCTACTGTAGCCAGCTCATTACACCCAATGATGATAACTTAGGCATTATATATATATTCTTTCTAGCTTTGATGTCTGTTGCAGTCATGGTTTTTTTCCGCTCTTCATTCTTTTTGCTTTCCAAGTATTTAATAGTTGTTGAGATGCCGTACGAAATAATGCATTTGGTGTGAGCTTGGAGTAATTATTTTACTGCTGGGTTTCCCAAGCAAACCCAGGCTGCTTTTCCACAGAATTCTACTGGCTCTCAGTGGCTCTCTGATATGTTCATCCTCACATTCATTCAGACCAACATGGTTTGACCAGGAGCTGGGGTCCAGTGGGAGAATGGTCTTTTTAGCATCAGAAATTCCATAGGAGGTGAGTTTTTGCAGGGAACTGTGGGATCACAAGCATCTGGCCTCTGGCATTGGACCATCCTTTTTGCTCAGAGGAACCGGAGACTGTGGACGCATCATGGATACCTTTTGCCCCTGAATGCCAAAGGGTGGCTGACTCTATCGTTTTGCAAAGAATCATATGTGGGTTTTTTAAAAAGATTTTATTTATTATTTTTAGAGAGAAGGGTAGGGAGAGAGGCAGAGAGGGAGAGAGACATCAATGTACAGGTGCCTTTCACCTGTCTCTAGCTACAGACCTGGCTTGCAACCTGGTTATGTGCCCTGGCTAGGGAATCGAACCAGCAACCTTTGGGTGCGAAGGCCGGCACCTTAACCACTGTGCCACCAGCCAGGGCCATGTGTGGGTTTTTATTTTGGGGAAATAAAGAAGAAAATAGATCCCATTTCCCCCGTGTTGAGAACTTGGACACAGGCATTCAGTACTGTGTTCTTTGCTGGACTCTGCCTGTCACATTGCTTTGTCTCTATTGAGTTTCATCAGAGCTCTTCTAGGCTGTGACAGTTTGAGGTCCAACCCAGTAGCAGACTGTGGGGAGCAGGGAGCTGCTCTGGCAGCCTGAATAGGCCATGACCTTGAAGAAGTCATTTAACCTCTCTGGTCTCTCTTTTCTTGTGTTTTAAACATGAGGATTGAACTCCGTGTGTTCTCCTGGACCTTCCTGCTCTCTATGCCCTGTCAGGAAATAGAAGGAATTGAGGGACTCTGGGTCAAGTCTCTAGCTCCGAAGGTGTTTTGCAGGGGTGCAGCGATTCCTTGAGGAATTCAGCCCTGAAGTGCTTGTGTGTCTTTCTTTCCATCTCCTGCTCCTCATTCAGCACACAGTTTCCTTTTCTTTCCATTATTCCAGGGAAGCAGAGGCTGACTTCCTGTGGAGCTGTGGTTTGCTGCGGCGCCTGCACGGGCTGGGCACGGGCTGGGCACTAGCTCACTCCTGCTCTGAGTTAGAGCTCTCCTCCCGGTAGAAGTTTGGGCTTGATCGAGGCTGGTCTGCATGTAATGAATTATTGAGGTATTGTCTCCATGGCTGTGTCTGAAAAAAACACAACACATTTTCCCTGCCAGACTCATGACTAATATAAATATAAGATCCCATTACAGCTTGGTAATTACCCAGGGTCTGGCCTGATGCATCAAATCAGGGTCGAAGTTTCAGGGCCTCTGAATCTTGATGCCACATCGGCCCTGCTGCCTAATCACATCCTGGGGATCAACCGCGTCGAACGACCTTCAGATACTCCTTGTTGGTGAGATTGCTTAGGCCTTGGAGAAGTTCTCAGGTCCCACTCCAGCTGACCTTCCCTTCTCCAGACAGCGTTTGCTTCTCATCCTTCACCCTCTTTATGGAAATATGGAGATACACAGTTGAGTAGAGGCTGTGCAATCAGACCCAGGTGCAAATTGTGATCTCACACTTGTGAGCTGGGCACCTTTGTCTGGCAACAATGGTCAAACCTTGATTTCTTCTTCTGTAAAAAGAGCCTAATGATGCTTACTTTGTCGGATCCTTATAAGGAGTGGCAATGATGGGCATAGCATCCAGCAAATGCCTAGCATTTAGCAGGTTTTTTGTAAGTGGGAGCTACTCTGTAGCTCCACAAAGTGGTGAGTTTATTTTCTTTTGATTCCTTAAGTTTTGGCCCCTGAAGGGCACAGACTGCAACGAATAGAACTTTTTTTTTTTTTTTTTTTTTAAGATTTTATTTATTATCTCCAGAGAGGGAGAAAGAGAGAGAGGCAGAGAGGGAGAGAAACATCAATGTATGGTTGCCTTTCACCTGCCTCCAGCCATGGACCTGGCTGGAGACCTGCTTCGCAACCTGGTTATGTGCCCTGGCTGGGGAATCGAACCAGCAACCTTCAGGTTTGCAGGCTGGCACCTTATCCATTATGCTACCAGCCAGGGCTCAAATAGAACTTTTGAGAGCTTGAAGCCTACTGGTCTAACAATCGGTTCCAGTCAGACTGAGATTTGGGCTCATGGCTTTCAGCTGTCGCAAGGCTGGCCGACTAGGGAGGGAAAGCCAAGGAGGGCTCTGTGGATGAGGGCCTGGCAGGGTGGCTGATGTTTTATGGTGGGGAAGTTCCTGGGTGAGCATTGACATTGTGGGGCTCTGCTGGGTAGGTGTGGCTGTTCATGCTTCCTTGAGAAGGAACAAATTCTATCCCTATTAACCCGAGTCTGGAGCTCACCAGTCTGGTCTCCCAATAATGTAACAGTTTCTTAACGAGGATGCTCTCTTCCTGGATCTGTTTTAGTGTTTCCCAAAGTGTGTTCTGTGGAGCAATTGCCCTTGAAGTTACCTTGTGAAAATCACTGAGAGTCATGGCATAACTATGCGGCCCCTTGAAGAGTCCCAGGCTTAGGGAAATCCTGCATTAGAGAAATGGGTTAAAATACTCTGGACTGTGCTCACTTAGAAAAGCCTTGCACATCAGGCCTGCTGTGCAGTACCCAACTTTCAGCTTGTGACCTTGGGCAAAGACTTGACTGCTTTGGGCCCCAGTTTCCTCATCTGCACATTGGGGAATGTAATAGAGCACAGCCCTGTTGGATGGACACTCTCCATCACCTCTTTTTATAGCACTTCCTAGGAGGACACAGTGACTGCAGGCCAAGGGCTGAACCTGCTTCCAGATGCCCGGGAGCCTTGTCCAGACATGCAGCAGGAGGAAAGGAAGAGTTGCTGTAGCGTTTAGCCTGGAAGAGGAAGGATTCTAAGGGCAAGGCCAAGGGGGTCTCTTCTTTGCCTTACCACTATCTTCTTTCCTGAACTGGTACACTCATTGGGTGCCTGGGAGCAGCAGTAAATGCTTGCTTTGTTGCTTTCTTTCTGTCCCCACCCCCTCCCCAGAGCAAGACAAACCTAGCACTGTAGCAGTCAGGTTGACATTGGATTGCAGTGCCAAGACCTCCTTCCCAAAGTGGGCAGCAGGGGTGGCCCAGCTCACAGTGGTGACAGTGCTAACCTGCGAATTATAGCAGCCAATACCACCTTCCTCGGACTGTGAGCCGTGGAGCCCCTGGAGGGCTGCCTCTGTGGCTCCCCTGGAAAGAATGGTGTGTGTGTCATGATGTCACAGCTTCTGAGGCCCAGCTGAGATCACTGAGCTTCACGGAGTCTTTCCTGAGGGTCAGGTAAGGTTAAGCCTCCTGTAGAACCTCTGAAATCTCACAGCCATTCCATGCACAGTAGGAAGCAAAGTGTGTCTCCGTTGAAATACCTCCTGAGTGGGTGGAATGCTGGCCCTGGACATGTGGAGCAAAAACCTCAGGGGCCCCACCCCCAGAGGCAGGTAGCATTCTGGATAAAGAAGCTTAAGGAATGTTCAATTGGGGTATCAGATCTCTGCCTCCAGGGCTGGATAGAGCATCTAGTCCATCTAATCCTGGGGCTTCTCATTCCCTAATCTGCACATGAGTCACCTGAGGCCCATTAAAATACAAATTTGGATTCAGAAAGTCCAGAGTAGGCCCTGAGATTCGGCATTTCTGACAAGGCATGGGCAATGCCAGTGGGCTGCAGACCACACTCAACAGCAGGAGCAAGGATCAGGTCCTTTCCTCAGCCTCCAGGGGGTCCCTTCCAGAACACGGGCCTATATTTAAAAATGGAAATTCCCCACTCTTGAGAGTGGGAAAGGGTGTGAAGAGGAAGGCTCACTGTGCCAAGACAGCCAGGTCTAGAAAACTCTGCTCAGGCTCGGAGTTGCCGCCTTCAGCCTGGGTGCTTACAGCTCAAGTGGTGGCCCAGCGCTCGCCCCAGGGAACCTGCAGTGTTGTTGGTTTGGGGCTGGGTTGCAGCAGCAGAACAGGGTTCTGCAGATGTACAGGGTGTGGTCTGTGTGGCGTTCGTCAACATGTGGCTCTTGCGCCAGTTGGTCAGGCCGCAAAGGGTGAGGCTTTCCGAAGTTCAGAATGGCAACCTAGCCAAACCACCTTCTTGCAAAATTAAAGGCTCGTGGTGTGGCCAGGGCTGTCCTGTGGCGACACTCTGGAAAGTCAGCTGCCGGCCTTTCCCTCTGGAGCGTTTGAAGTCATTGCGCAGCAATCCCGCCAGTGTGATTTTCTGCAGGGACCTGGGTGGGCCTTCCCAGACAGAGGTTCAACTGGAAAGGACTGGGCTCCAGACCTGACCGCTGGGTGGGGAGCAACATGTGGCACTGTGTTGCACAGGCCTCCAGTGGCACCTCTCAATTCCAGCTGGTGAAACTGAAACTAGCCCCTTCTCTCCCTGCAGCAAGATTTTCTACCTCGCAAACTGTTAGGGACTTTTTCCTTGAGATGTGCTTTTTATGTTGTTCCATTGTCCAAGGGGAGAACCTGGAATAAATAGACCCATGAGCCTCTCCAGTAGCCCGAATGAAGAAGGGCTTAGTCTAATGCCAACACACAGTAGGTTCTCAGTTCTTATGGTCATTATGGTTGTTATTTTTGCTTTTATTTCTTAGCAGGTGCAGCATACTATGTACTAAGCTGCTAGGGGAAATAGAAGACCCAGTTCTGATTTTTCGTTGGCAGGGTGGGAGGGGAAAAACTCCGTTATCTTTTCAGATACATGCCTGGTCTCTGAGTTGCCTGCAGACCCCTTCAAGGCAGGAAGTGAGTCATATAGATGCAAGCACATATGTGTGTTGGGAGGGCCCTTCCCATACGGTTAGCTGGGGCTGGGTAGGAATGTAGTTGGTAAAAATACATTTTGCTGTTTTTTTTTTTTTTTTTCGTGTGTGTGTGTGTGAGATAATTTCTCAGATGCCATGGATAAACTCTGGGTGACGGGATGGGTTGATTTGGTGACAAAATGATGTTTGAGTCATTCTTGGATTTTAATTATTCATGCTGCTCAGACTCTTGACCAGTGGATAACAAGGATTTAGTTCCTGACGAGCCGTTGTTTATGAGGTACATGAGTCAGGCAGGGGATGGAAGGGCAGCTTTAAAAGAATGACTGCTTGAAGATGAAACTTGCTTTGCTTTTGGCATTATTATTCGGTGATTGTTTTGGGGACATTATGTCTAATTGCCAATTTGGAAATCTAATTGGCCTGCGAGGCCCAGAGTGGGTATACCTAACATTGTCAAGCTGAGCCTCGGAATCATCTCTCTATAAGATCTCATTACCTGTATGACTAATGCTTCTTTCCATGGCCCAAGAGAAGTTATTCAAAACATCTCAATGACTATGCATTCTTTATGCTGTTTCGTCGCTCTCCTACCAGGTTTTCTCAGGGGCCCAGAGTCCCTTCACTCTGGGTATTTCAGCGGTAATTAGCAGGAAAGCCTGTATTCCTTCTTCCTTTGGCTCTTCATCCTTTCCTGTGTTTTCCTTCTTCCCTAGTGATTCCTGCCAAGTCCAGGAGCAGAGGGACGGAAGTTTGGAGGTTAGTGGACAACAAGTAGGGGCTTGATTTTGCAGGCTGGGAGCTTGTGGAATTATGAAGTCATATCGGTCGAAGGGGGCTTTGGGGCCTGGGTCCCAGGGCTGGGGGTCCTCTGCTCCTTCACCAGCGGGGATGAGGGTGGCCATGTTCTCCTGAGGCCACTGTTCCCCGGGGACTCCCTCAAATGAATGGGAAGGTCTTTATCCTTGCAGTAGCCCCTCTTTGCTTTGGTTCATTTCCAGGACACATGGAAAAAGTCTTTGTTGATGAGAGATTCCAAATTCTAAATCCAGCCCAGGAAGGCCCAGAGCTGGGATGTATTATTGCTGGGATATAGAACACCCTTCACTTGTGTTGCTGCTGCCTAGGAGAACCTTTTTTTCACTCTCTCAGGACTCCCTGTGTCCTTTTCCTCTGAAGGTATTCCTTTGCTTCATTCTTTAAAGTTTGGAAAAATGGCCCATTCTGCCTGTTGGTTCTTTCTTTTTTTTTTAAGATTTTATTTTATTATTTTTAGAAAGAGGGGAAGAGAGAGAGGCAGAGAGGGAGAGAGACATCAATGTATGGTTGCTTTTCACCTGCCTCCAGCCACAGACCTGACTGGAGACCTCACTTGCAACCTGGTTATGTTGCCCTGGCTGGGAATTGAACCTGTGACCTTTGGGTTCACAGGCCGGCGCCTTATCCACTGTGCTGCCAGCCAGGGCCCATGCCTGTTGGTTCTTACAGTTTGCCCTTTGAAATCTGGTCTTGCCAGAAGCTCTGGGTGGAGGTTTTGGCTGCATCCAGGCTCTCACATCGCCTCTTTATAACTGGCACATGCCCTATGTTTCCAAAGTTTATCTTCCTTTACAGTTTAGTGCCGGGCTTGGTGGGGAGAAGATGGAATGTTGGGGCCAGGCCAAGAATCCAGATGTAGAGTGTGGATCCTTTGTTAAGAAGCCTAGTTGGGCTCCACTTTTTATGTGTTGCCTCTTCTTAAAGGAGAGAGTACAGACAACAGTCTTGAGCCCCCTTTGCATTATTTAAATATAAGTGCCAACTGGAATGGAAGAGATGACTACCCACCTGTTGGTGGTGAGAATGACTCCAGGTGTTAGGAGTCAAACCAGCTCTTGGCTCAGCAGCCTCAGTACTTGAGTTCTGGCTAAGAAAAAAAATCATAGCCAAGACTCAAACTAAAGGAGAAAGTCACAGAGGTAGGAGTTGTGTAAGATAAGGGCTCAGGAATCAGGAAACAAAGTTACAGAGGCAAAAGGAGGGCTCTTGCAGCTTAGGAGAGAGAAAGGTAAAGGTAAAGGTAAAGTTTAACGCCTCTGGAGGAGGGGACGGTCCCGGGGCTGGGGGGGTTGGATCTCACTGGAATATTCATCAGCTTTCCAAATGTGTCTTTTTAGGGTCATGGTCCCCACTGATTGGTCAGCCCCAGGGAAAGGGGTCATTAGTCAATGCAGCTGATCTGGACGTCAGTTAGCTATGATGTCACTTGTTTGGTTTTGCTGCTTTTCTGGGCCTGGAGCTAAACACAGCTGAGGCCTACATGGTATTTCCAGGGACTGGTGGTGCAAGGGTCCTCATGGGATTCACATGATGCAACTCTTTGGACCCTTGACCCTCCTCTAAGGAAATCTACACAAGACTAGGACATGCCAGGGGAAGAAAGGTCAAGGGAGGGTCTAAGCTGCATGACCAGTGATATGAAAGGTCAGGGGGTCTAAATCCCATGACCAGTGACATGCTAGGAGAGGAAAGGTTCATCTGGGGACAAGGTCCTGTTTTCCCAGTTTTTCCTGTTGCTGGGCACCCGGGGCTTTCCGCCCTATTGACCATGGGTACCTTGCTCTGCTGATAGCTAACTGCCTACCTCACAACTGCTCATCTTACTTCTTCTCATGGGCTTCTAGAAACTGCTGCTGCCATTTCCCCTGTTGTGCAGAACAGAACTAAACCAGAAAGGAAAAGAGGACATTGAAGAGGAGAAGGCGAAGGGAAGGCAGGGGTCCAGGGAGATGTTCACACAAAGAAAATTCAAACTTCTCTTCTTGCAGCTAGAGGTTGGATATATGTATATATAATTGGATAGGTTTTTTTTTTTTAAGTCCCCAGAGAGTGAAGCATTACATAAAGACTAGTGGAAAGAGTGATTTCACTTTTGGAAGACTTTAGGTTTTCTAGTGAGACGTCGCATCTCATGAATTGCTCATGCGGAGCAACTGGGATAGTCTTTGAGGGCTTGTGGGACAAGAGCAGAATGGCACTTGTCTTTGCAGTAAGTTACTGCTTGAACTTGTGACTTTGGAAAGTGGGCCCTTTGTGGCTCTGGAAGGTGACTATGTGGACATCCAGCGGTAGTCAAATGGAGAACTCAGAGATAAGGGCTCCAAGGCTGGGAGGAGAGGGTTTATTCAAGTGTTGGGGATTTTCTCCACCAACTTTCGCTGATAACGGCTTTATACATTGTTTTTCTTCTTCATGCAGATGAGAGCACTTTCTGCACAGTACTTGTAGGAATTTTCTTCATTGCCCATGAATTATGGCCATTTCTCCAGTGGATAGTGGCAGACACTGCTTATCAAGGAGGAGGATTCTTGAAGAGTAGAGCGATGGTGTATCTAGCTGAACCCACAAGAGAAGTCACTAGTTTACCTCAGTTAGAAAAAAAAAAAAAAAGAATCCTTTTCTTAAGTTCATGTGCAAGCCTATTTTCCCCATAAGGTTTCTTCTCAACTTCGATGTTTTACACATTTGTCCTTAATTCTAAATGCATGGTATGTTCATTGTAGAAAATGTAGGCAGAGCAGAGAGACTTTTTTTTTTTTATAATTTTATTTTTAAAAGGACACCTCACACCCACTAGCGTGGCTACGGTATCAAAACCCAGAAAATAACAAGTGTTGGGGAGGATGTGGAGGTTTGGACACATTGTACATTGTTGGTGGAAATGTAAAATGATGCAGCCACTATGGAAAACAGTATGGTGGTTCCTTGAGAAAATAAAAAATAGAACTCCACTCTGGGCACATATCCAGAAGAAGATATTTGTACACCTACGTTCACAGGAGCATTATTCATAATAGCCCAGAGATGGAAGCAACCCAAGTGTCCACTGATGGATGTGGTATATACAGGCAATGGAATATGAGCTCTGACAGGAAAGTGAAGGCCGCACACACTGTTTTAATTATATTGACCATTGGCTCAATACTTTTGGGACAGATCTTGTATTAGTCAGGTTGAAAAAGGAAGGAGATATTGGGATTTGCTGCAACATGGATGAACCTTGGAAACATTAAGCTAAAGGAAAATAAGCCAGTTACAAAGGTTCAAATACTGTGTGATTCTACTTGTATAAGAAATCTAGAGTAGTCACATTTACAGAAACAAAGTAGAATGCTGATTTCCAGGGGCTGGGGGAATGCAGAGTTATTTAATGGGTAGAGAATATCAGTTTTGAAAATGAAAAAAATTCTGCACAGCAATGCGAATATGCTTAATACTACTGAACATTGGTTAAGATGGCAAAATTTATGTCTATTTTACCACAATTTCAAAAAGAAAGGAAAAAAATTCCTTGAAGTCTCACCTCCTGAAGATGACCACCTTTATCTTTGGGCACGTTTTCTCCCCATACATGTGTGTTTTTCTTGTTAGTGGGGTGGATAATGTTCTTCCTCTAAGGATTGGTAAGTGGCAGTCCCATGAGGTATTCCCAGGTTGGCCTTGCTTGATTTCACTGGTCTCCATCCTGGGAACAGAAGAACAGACAGAACAACCTTCTCTCTGCCCATAGACTCTGGTTTAATGTTGTTTATTCTTAGAGTGAAGTGAAAGGACTACTGGATTTTTTGTTTTGACTTATGAGCAGCTGTGGTGTCATAGGCTGGTCATTGTCTTTGGGTCCCAGTTTTCTCATATATAATATGCACTTTGACTCAGTGATTTCAATATGCAGCCATTTCTTAAATCAGATTTCAAAGTTATCATTTTTACCTAATGAAGAACTCAAGGCAGTGGGCTTAGGGAGCAATTGTGAGGCCACTATAAATCACAAGTGTAAAATGTGTTGGACATGTCCCCAAAACTTCAGTACCAACTTTGATGAGGTGGCATATTTAAGAATTACAGTCTGGCCACACAGACCCCATTGGAAACACCACCAAACTTGTCATTAAAAAAGTCTCAGAAGTAGATTTTTGTGATTATGCTATTATTACTTCTAAGGATATAACCACACCACCATGGAGGGTTAAATTTTCATTTTTGGTGTGGAGGAAAAGTTGAAAACATCTTCAATTATAGACTATATAAAGACTGCTAGGAGAGGCTGGTTTTGTTGAGGTTGGGCATAAAAAGAAAATCGGATTAAAGAGAAGGTCATGCAAATCAACTTACTTTGATGCTTCTCCTTAACCTACCCAGAAGCAACCCAGAATGAGAAGGTTCCCCTCAGCCCTGCGGCAGGGAGGGTTCCAGCTGCCCGAAGAAGGGCCAAGAGGACTGCAGCCTCCGTGGCCAAGGGAGGCTGCCTGAAGAGGTGATCGCCACATATTCAATGACTCCTGATGCATTCCTGCCTTCAGATCATAAGCACTTACTGACTAGTCTCTTAGGTTACATAACAACAATTAGATTATGCTGCTGGGGCCATGTATTAAATTTTAACTTGTCATAGATACGTTGCATTAACACTTCCCAGATCTGCAGGGTACCAGGTAGCTTTGGGGTGGTACTGAGAGAATCGGTGGTCATGTAGGACTTGAGGAAGCTCGGATAAATATACTTCCGTAGCCTTTTCTATCTTGCAGTGTAACTCTTCTGGTGGGAGTAGACATCCTACCAGCATGCCTTACAAAATAACCTAAAATTTTAGATAGTAGTTAATGCATCTGAAGTGCTGAATGGTGCATTTATGGCTATGAACCAGATATGACTGAGCATTTTAAAACTCTGGGGACCTTTTCATTTTCCAGTGACAGGCGTGCAAACACGCTGTTTTTAATTGGTCCCTTCTTTAAATCAGGAGCTCAGATGTTATCATGCAGATCTCTCCTGAGCTGCTTGGGAACTAATAAAATCACGAAGGCTTCTATTTGTACGCTATGAACACAGACTGTAATGAAACTGAAACAGCTATCTCCGGGGATGGTGCTATTTAAATGCTAGGCAGGGCTTTGAAACGGTTTTAATGGTGAAAAGAACCTGGCAAGTGAGACGTTCCTGTTCTTCCCTCCCTAATTCAGCAGCGCCTGCTCGCTTGGCTCCTCTGTACATCCCGACCTCAGAGGGAATGAGGAGAAAACAAAGAGCTCTCCTCCATAATGTATCCTGTCTGTCACCTGCTTTAGGAAACACCAGTTGATTCTCAAACATTCTCTTTTAGCCCTTTTGTCTTCCTTCTCAGACATTACTGGAGTTTTATTTCTATGTGGCCTGGGATGTTTTTCTTCAGGAAAAAAGAGTTAATAAAATTTTTGAGTAGTGGCTATGTGTCAAGCATTGTGTTAAGCTCCTGTGTTTATTATGTTATTGAAGCCTCAAAAACAATTTTATGGAGCGAACACCTTTGTAATCCCCATTTCATACATTAGAAGATAGGCATAGCGAATAAAATTATTGCCCTGGCTGGTGGCTCAGTGCATAGGCGCCGGCCTTTGGACCTAAAGGTCGCTGGTTCAATTCCCAGCCAGGGCACATAACCAGGTCTCCAGCCAGGTCTCCAGCCAGGTCCGTAGCTGGAGGCAGGTGAAAGACAACCATACATTGATGTCTCTCTCCCTCTCTGCCTCTCTCTCTCCTTCTCTCCCTGGAAATAATAAATAAAATCTTAAAAAAATTATTTTACTTTTTAGGTAACAAGTGTTGAATGCTTACTATGTGTCTTGTAGTTTCTAAACTCTTTAAATCTGTTATCTTACTTAATCCTCACTACAGCCCAGTGAAGTTGGTGGTATTATTACTCTCACTTTACAGATTAGGAAACTGAGGCATGGAGAGGGTAAAAAATTTGCCTAGGGTCACATACTAGTGAGGCAGGGAGGCAGATTAAAATCTGGGCAGGCATAGAGTGGAGCCCATGCGTCTGATCCCTGCACTGTATACCTAGATTTATAACTCCTGTAGTGGTAGGTTGGCTCTGCTCAGCTCAGCCCTGCACTGAGTGACAGCAATGGAGGACACAGATAGGGCTGAAGAGTCAGGCACTATCCCGAGATGAGATGTGAGATTCCGTGGGCAAATGCAGAGAATTCTGTCCTGTCAGATAGAAACAAATCTTAAAGGTTATGTAGGCCTTTTACCCTCTTAAGTCTAGGTTTCCTTGCAGGGAAATGCAGTTCCCTTTTTTCTGCCTGAGAGGCAGGTATGCGGTGTGAAGTTGTGCAGGTTGCTCACTGCACAGCTGCTATGGGATTCCCATCAGAAAATCCATAATTACACCATATGAACTATGTACCATATTCCTGGGGAATATGTGGAAGCATAGAATAAATACTGGGGCATTTTTCCTGAGTGTTGGTCTTCTTTGATAAAAACCACTATTTTTAATATAAACACATATATGGAAGGTATTACAAAACACATATATGGATGCAGAATTGAAGCATTAAAATTTATTATTATTATTGTTGTTGTTATTTTTTTTGAGAGAGAGGAGAAGAGAGAGGGGAAGGAAGGGAGGCAGAGAGGGAGAGAAACATCAATGTATGGTTCCTGTGGACCTGGCTGGAGACCTAGCTTGCAATCTGCGACCTTTTGGGTTTGCAGGCTGGCGCCTTTTCCACTGTGCCATCAGTCAGGGCTGAAGCATTTTTTTTTTTTTTTAAAGATTTTATTTCATTATTTTTAGAAAGGGGAAGGGAGAGAGACAGAGGGGGAGAGACATCAATGTATGGTTGCCTTTCACCTGCCTCCAGCTATGGACCTGGCTGGAGACCTGGCTTGCAACCTGTGAAGCATATTTTTAAAGGCTTGAGAGAAGTTGTGTGTGTGTGTGTGTGTGTGCGTGTGTGTGTGTGTGCGCGCGCGCGCGCGCGCGCGTGCGTGTGCAGGAGAGCCCGGAGGATGGGAAAAAGTTGACACCCATCAGACAAGTCTTACCATTACACTGTGACCCTAACCATCTTGGTGGAGAATGATGCCTTATTATTTCCACATGCTGTTTGCACATATCTCAAACTCTGAAACTGTGTTATTAAAAGAATGTGACTTCTATAAAAAGCAAATAAATACATCTGAATTCCCTGATCTGTTATAAATAAAGTGCATTTTAGATGTTGGTGGGGCAGAGAATTTAATCTACAGCTCAGAAGAAGGTAGTAGTAACTCATTCAGTGGTTATGAATGGTCCCTTGACTTAGAAAGATCAATTTTTTTGCCCCTCTCCACCTCCATGGCCTGGAAATACATTACTGCATCACAGTATGGATTTCTTTCTAGACTGTTGGGCACTGGGACCACATGCCTGCCAAACCCCAGGTATGGCATATTTCGGGCAGGAGATGAATTGATCAGTCCATGGATCCTTATTAGCATGGCTGCCCTTGTCCCAGGGCGATAAGTTGTGTAAGACATCATTTCCTGCCTGGCAATGCCAGTAGCCACATCCCATGATTCCAGGGGTACCACTCACATCGTGGTCCTGAATGATGGCCCTGGAATTGTGCAGGGCACCGCACGCATGCACGTTCATATGTGTGTCTTTTTTGAGTGTCTAGCTGGGTTGGTTTGATACACTCATGTGAGAAATTAAAAATACACTTCCAGGTCCAGGATTGTTTATGACCAAACAAAGGAGAGAAACATCAATAACTTGAGATTCAGAAAACTTGAAAAACACTGAGTTGATCAGCAAGAGGGTGGCCAGAGAGAGCCTGCTGAGGATATGGGGGTGTGAACGTGAACCCAGCTTTTCCACTCCTAGGCCCAGCCCCCAGGACAGGCTGTTTCCATGGCTTCTGACCACTGTGCAGCTTCTGACCTGGTGTAGGAAGCCTCCCTGGCCCTCATACTTATTCTTAGTGTGAACCTTTGAGAAGGAAGAATGCTTGGGCGCCAACCCGCCTGTGTCTAAGGCCCACAGATGAACAGTAACAGGACTCCGGGGATGTAGGAGAGGCCTCTCTATTGTCGGTTGTGCCATTTTTAGCTCCCTCCCATAGCCCGCACCATCCCCAGGTGTTTGTCAGCAGGGCATCCTGCGCCTGTATGGAAAATGGCAGTCGGGTCACAGTGCTCTGGCTTCCAGGCCTGGCAGCCTGGTCGGGTTCTCGAGGCTGGCAGGCTGCTGCGAGGGTGGTTGCATAACTGGCCTTTCTGCCTGTCATGGTGCCTGGTTGGTTCTGGGTGAGGAGGTTGAGCAAACCAATCCACAATCTACTGCCTCCCAAGCCCTGGGGTGTTGGACTGGCCCATGGGCCCGGTGACGAGCTGGCACGGTCACAGGCTTTTCCGCTGGAGCTGCCTGATCATTGCTGCTGGGTGTCCAGGCCTGAGCGACAGGTCTTTCCCACCCAGCTAAGTGAGGTTTTGTTCTCTTCTCTGATACTCCCCATCTGTTTGTCCTCTCTGTCCCACATGTGTGCCCTTCATCTGGTGCTCCCTGTGGACAGGGCTGGTCATGTTCCTTCTTCTATCTCAGGTGCCTCCTCTGGGTGGTCCTAGAGACTGGGTAATAAGGGTGTCAATAACATGGTGGTTGCTTGTGTTCAAAGATGGCTTTCGGTGCACCATGATGCCTGGTATTCATGCTCTTAGGTAGTCCCCTCTTTGAGTCAAGGCCAGCTCTGTGACTTGCTTATAACCCGTGGGAAGGATGCTGTGATTTCTGAGACTAGGTCAGAAGAACTCCTTGGAGCTTTCCCCTTGGGTTCTTGGAACATTGGCTTTTGAGAAGCCAGACACCATGTATAAGAAGACTGGCCACATGGAGAGGTGCTGGTGGATGAGATACTTCATGCAGTCATTCAGAGATCTTGGGTCTTTATACCTGTGGACCTGTTCTCTTCTAGGGGGCCCTGGAGATCTCTGCTGCATCCTCTGCATGCCACTGACATACCGGGAATGAGAAGTAAGGGTCATGAGGTGTGGTTTTGTAAGAGTAGTCCTAGAAGTCATTCTACATTACTCTGCCCACAGTTTATTGACAGGAATTCAGTCACATGGTATTGGAACTGCACGGGACCCTGGAAAATGTAGTAGTGCACCCAGGAGGAGTAAGAAATGGATTTGGGGCGGGTGGGGAGGGGGACAGAGGGGAGCAAAAAGAGGATGGATGTAATACAACAACAATAAAATTAAAAAAAAAAAAGAAATGGATTTGGGGAACACCCAGAGTGCAGAAAGGGCTCCAGAGTACTATGCTAAAGGAAGACTTGGGTGAGGGCTTCTGCCGTCTGCGGCTGGCTCTGCTGTAACTGATTATCATGGCCTAATGATAACCCAGATGTTTATTGGGTGCTGATAGGTGTCACCTGTGGTGTTAAGCACTCTCCATGCTTCGTCTCACTTAATTCTCAAAAAGTCTAGGTGGTATGTATTGCGACTGTTACCTCTGATTTAGATGAGCTGAGACTGAGGACTGAGGCTTCAGTGCTTATTGTGCTGCCCAAGTTAGTAAGTGGCAGAGCCCCATTCGAACCCAGGGCTTTCTGCTCTAGGTTGTTACCACTTAGCCACTTCCCATGCTGCTCTGGGCTTCAGCTCTCCCCTTGCTTGTCTCTGTCTGCAACTTGACTCTGCTGCTTAAACACCTGAAGGAACAAAGGGACCAAGGAGCTTAATTGCCTCCTCTTTCTACATTCCAAAGAGAAAGGCATCTTAGTTATTGCCAGATAACATTCTGTTATGTTAAAACATCCTTTATTCTCCACCATGGTAATGAGGCATGAAGGGACAGGGTGAAAGCATCTGTTCGCTGCCCCTCAGCCCCCTCCTGCTTGAATGTTACCTTGAGTGGCTCTTGGCTTAGTACATACAGAGCATAATGGGGAGGGATAGCAGAGGCTGGTTCCCAGATCCTTCATCTTCCGTGATGAAGTGCATCACCCTTCGAAGGGTCACGTTAGCCCATTCTACCCAGTTCAGATATCATGTTCGAGCAGGCCGACTTCAAGAGTTCACTGCCGAGACAACAGGGGATCGAATGTGAGTAATAACATGGGTAATGTGGCTTCTTTCCTAAAACCCAGTGGACCAGAACCTACATGTCCAGATGAGCATCATCTCGCCTACTTAGTTCAGTGTAGTTATCAGGAACATGCCCACTGGAGCCAGACTACTTGGGCTCAAACCATAGTCCTGCGACTTGCAGACTATTTTTAGACCTTTGACAAGTTGCTTCACCTCTCTGTGCCTCACCTGGAAAGTGGGACTAACAACAGTAACCACTTTATGGAGTTGTTCGGAGGATAACATGTGTTATTGCTTAGGGTGGCACATGCTACTTAAAAAAGTGCTGTGTAAGTGTTGTTATGGTTATTTCACTTTGGTCACCTGTGGGAGAGTGCCTCTTCTGCTAACATGGACGGTAGACCATGGTCCTTCTTAACATGGACAGCCGCTTCCAAGGTAGCCATCTGTCTTCCCCAGCTCTCCACTCTAGTCCTCCCAACTTGCAGAGGGGTGGCTGGGATGCCTGCCCCCTGCTGGAGCAGAGCGTTCCTGCAGGCTGGCGCTGCATTCTGTCCATTTTTGAATCTCTGGTGCTTGTGGCAGTGGAGGTCCTCTGCCAAATTGCCTGAAATACTGTCCCTAAGTTGAGTGTTTCAAGAGCACAGGGACATTTTTATGTTATCTCTGTCAACCTACACAACCGTGTCCAGTGTCACAAAATACCTTTTGAATAAATACTAGATTGAAAAAACGAATGGTTTCATCCTTTCTTGGACAGTGGGGGTCTGTCTTTGGGAACAGGCTTGTGACAGCACTGGTGCATTCTTCTGAATGTTGCCAGGGTGACATCTCCCAGCATTTGAAAGTTAGTTTGATTTTAGGAAAGTTCCTGGCAAGTGTCATAAATAAGAGAGAAAGCCAATGAGGTTCAAGTATCTTTGGTCCCCCAAATGTTTAATTATGATGTATTGAAACTGAATTCTGGGTGGTGTGTAAATTACCTTTGTTGTTTAATTATGATGTATTGAAATTGAATTCTGGGTGGTGTGTAAATTACCTTTGTTGGTGATTTCCAAAGAAAGTTTAAGAAACTCGTTGAGCTTTGGCAGCCTTGGGGTAGATGTGTTATTCCACCACCCCCATAGGAAGAAGGAGGATGGGAGGAAACGGGGGAGGGGAAGAATTTTGCAGTGCCAGCGAGCTCACTTTAAAACAGTTCATTCTGAAGGGCCTCAGGCTGCCCACCTGACAAATGAGAATTGGGTGACGTGATTCTGGAGCTCTCTCGTGGCTCCAGCAGTCCCATGTTTTTGTGAGAACTTTAATTTTGCTCCTGAATGTTCTGCTGTGCACCACTCACCTCCCACAACCACAGGCAGATGGAGACAATAGCAGAGGGAACAAAGGAGATGGAAAGTGATAGGGGGACTGGACAGTGCTTCTCCCAGAAGATGGAGCATCTGTGAAGAGGCTTTTGCGTCTGAGGGCCCATCTGCCTTCTGTCCTTGCCAGCCTTCCTGTACTGTGAATTGCCCACCGGGGCTTGCTGAGCTGTGAATGGACCAGAGGGCCTTTTGAAGGGCCTTCTCTAACCTCAGCCTCCTTACCTGGGTTGGCTTGTTTGTTATTTGACAGCTCCCACTGTTTAGGGCTAGGTGCTGCTCTGATAAGCTGAGGC
Source organism: Noctilio leporinus (assembly GCA_004026585.1). Classification (NCBI taxonomy): domain Eukaryota; kingdom Metazoa; phylum Chordata; class Mammalia; order Chiroptera; family Noctilionidae; genus Noctilio; species Noctilio leporinus. The sequence goes on from PVIW01001036.1 coordinate 91,130, forward strand.
AGGCCAGGTGCCTGTTTTAAGGTTTGCATAACATCTGGTGTTTGTCCCCAGACCTTTGCCTCCAGGGGGAACTGTGTGTGGTGTAGTGAGCAAAATGTTCACTGAACCCTTCCAGGAAGACTTCTTGTCTTTCTTTCCCACCTCTCTCCTCCTCTGTCTCAGGTTTATTCTGCCACATTTATGCAATTAGGCAAATAGTTTGCTCATTGGCAACTGGTTGCCCACTGTGCTAGGCTGTGAAGAGGACCCAAGGGTCATCAGTCATGGGGACACTGGGGGAGCTCACGGTTGAACTGGGGCTGGGTGAGGGACAGACATGGGTGCTTCTTCCTCTGTGTGGTGAGATGGGAAGGTTGTGGGGCTTAGGGCGCAAGGACCTGTGTTCAGCTCTTGCCTCCTCATGGATGGGCTGTGAGGGCTTAGGAAAGTTGTCTGTCCTCCCCGAGCCTCAGCTTTTCTTGCCTGTAGGATGCAGGTAATAGAGAAAGTTCCACCTAGCACGGGAGAGGTGCGCTCAACAGATAGTAGCCACCCTTTTGGTTGTGAATTTAGGTGGAATGATACCATTTAATAGAAGTGGATCTATCCAAATCCCCTTTGAGCTCACCTTACACAAAACTGTGTTACATGGGAGTAGGAACAAGCTCTGGAGAGTTCCACCTTGCTTCACTTGCCCAGCCCTCTGGCTAGATTGTAAGCTCCTAACCCTGGATCCTTCAGGATTCAGCACACTCTGGACTGTGGGCTTCATTTACCTTTGTACATGTGGCAGGACCCAAGATGGGCACTTGGGCATTTGCCCAAGGGGGCAAATGAATGGACAGATGGGCTTTTGACAAACTCTTGTTGATGAATTGGGTGATATTCCACACTGGTTAAATTTATATTTTGGGCACTGAATCTTTCTTGTCTGCAACCAAGGTTGAGCCTGGCAGGCCACTTTCACCCATTCCCAGGCTCTCAATAAATGAGACGCCCATCCAGGCCTGGGCACTGGTGGGGCGTGAGTGCCAGGGGTGACCTGCAAAGGTATCCTCTCCCTCATCCATTTACCAGGGGCTTGGCATGGGGTTCTGAAGCATCTCATGCCCAATTTCTCTGGAAGAAAGAGTATTTTGTCTGCTCTGTGTAAGTTTTGGACAGCAGCTTTCCATCTTCAGACAGCCTTCGTCTCTGTTGGATGAAAGGACAGATTCACTCTTTTCTTCCCACCCCACCCCATGTCCTTCTTTCATTCCTCATGTGAAGGGGCCTTTGTCGGGCCAGCCACCAGCCATCCTAAGAAAAGCCAAGTTCCTCATCACACTGTACTGAACCGAGCTGCCGCTCACTGGACAAAGGAGGCAATTTTAGCTCAAACGCAAACACCCTGTCAAAGAACAAAGTGTTTAAAGTTTTTGCTGCATTTAGGAATAACGGCACAGAGGTGAATCACGGCATTTACTTACTGCTGATTCACCCCTTGGTGTACACTGGCACTGCCTTGGGAGCCAGCCTGCAGCCTGAATCCCCCTCCTCTTGGCAAGGTCCTCAGGTAGCCAAACTCGGCTGGTCCAAAGGCATCCACGAACTTCTTACTTTACTTGTTACCCCAACTGGGTCTGATTTTGACAAAAACATTGTTTTGGGGCCAGGTGGCTTTGAGTTCTTTAGTGGGGTGCAGAGTGTATTGGAGAGGGACACAGAGGACCCAGGGGTGGGGCTGGTTAGTTCTAGTCAACCGGGGCTCCTGGGGAGGTTTAAGCCCTGTGCTGTGACTGCGGGAAGGCTGGGGCAGGGAGCTGTCATTTACAAGAGCTTACAATGTGTCATAGTCAGAGCTGGCCACTTTGCATCTATCCTGGTAACGTTCTCCAGCCATCCTGAAGGGCGGGTGTTGTTCAGGAGCGGAGGCTCAGAGAGGTTTAGCAATCACCCTAGGGTCACAGAGACATTCCAGGAGGTGGAAGACTCATTGTGTGGCCAGGAGTCCGGACCAGTTGCAGTTTATTCTCACAGTAAACAATTACTTGAGCACCAACTGTGTGCCTCTGCGCAGTGTAGGGGATCCAGAATAAATCAGCGCCAGCTTTGTCTTCTGGTGAGCAAATGACCTCAATGGATTTCTTCACCTTTATTTTGTTTTGGGGCCAGGAGTGTGTTGGGGATGCATGGGTGGCAAGGTGAGGAGGTAGCAGTGAAGAGAGGAAGGTCAAGAATGTTACATTGGAAACATGCCTTGAAGGATGAGAGGGAGCCTGCCAATCTTTTGATTTCTATTTTATTTTTCTTTTCACCCAAGGGTCTACTTGTTGATTATAGGGAGAAGGAGAGAGAGACAGAGACAGACAGATACCGATGTGAGAGATAAACGTCGATTGGTTGCCTCCTCTACATTCAGCAAACCTGAAACCTTGGCATGTGCTCTGACCAAGGACTTGACTCACAACCTTTTTTGTGGGTATGGGACAATGCTTCAACCAACTGAGCCACCTGGGCAGGCTTGACTTTCATTTTTTAAGTTGAGATCTAAATACATGTAGAGCGTGCACAGATCTTCAACATATGGGTCGATGAGTTGTTACTTGTGTATGCACCTGTGCAATTGCCAGTTCTTGGAGGCAAGAATCCAGGTGGATACTCTGCATTCAGGCAGAACGATGAGCTGTGGACCATAAGCACTCTGAGGAATTCAGGGGAAACAGAGCTCAGTGAATGCTCCACAAACCTGGTTCCCATCACCAGGGAATAAAAAGATGAATATTTATTTATCTTGATCTCTTTTCGCATCATTTACATTTTTCTCTCTCCGGATTGGAGACTCCTCACCTGCCCCTGGGTTTTGAAGAGTAATTGTTTCACACATCACATTCCTGTTGCATTGTGAGGAAAGGGGGGAGAAGGAAAGAAGTTGGGAGAAGAGACACTGACTAGATTTCTTAGGTAGCTCTGCGTACAGGACCTAGGATATGTCTGGGCCTCTGGCCATCTACATGAAATGTGTATATTATCTTTGGGGCTAGTAGGAGAGAGGTCTGGTGCTGGGTTCTAGTATGCTCTTCCCTCAACACAGTCTTGGAGGGAGTGTACTTGAACCTGGATAGGCCCACGTGTGGGAATGGAGGGAGCCAGGAGAGAGCAGAAAGTCACCAGGACTCCCATCTTTGTCTTCCTTGCTATCATTGAGTTGCTTAAATCATGTAACAAGGCAAATATATGCTTTATTGTTTGTGGTCTTTGAGTTTGGCTTCCAGATTAGATTATAAATTCCTCTGTTGGTTTATAAATCACAGTGCCTTTTTCTTCTCTTGCGCTCTTTCCTCTCCCTCCGTAGTCTTGACTGAGCACATAATAATAAATCACCCCATGTGTGCTTGTTGTGGGCACTGATTCTGTGGCCTTTGATGAACTTGTCACAGGCAAATGGGATTGGATTATCAGGTTATAAACTAGTCGTGTTCATCTCTAGACATCTTGGTGAACATTGACCCCAGTGACTAGCATAGGAGAAGTTGGGAACAATATCTCAATAGCTCACACTTTGAGAACTTGCTATGTGTCAGGAATCAGTTGTGTTACTCTTGATTGTAAGCAGTAGAAAAATGCTGGTGGAATTATTGGTTTAAACGTTAAAGAGCTATCATTGGCTCATACAATTGAAAAGATTGGTGACTTCAGCTAAGGCTTCAGGTACTGGCTCAGTGACGTTTCTAAGGACTAGTTTCTTTCTGTCGCTCCAATCTACTTTCCTTATAGGTGCCACCATCCTGAGGCTGCTCAGCCTCTGAGGTCCAAGGGCTGCCATAGTTTCAGACGGCACAAGCTATGAGCTCATGCTTGGAGAAAGTAAAGCACCTTTGTTCACACTTTTCTTGCACAGGCCTTGAGAATCTAATTGGGCACACTGAAGCCTAAGGGTATGGTCAGTGTCCTAAGAAGCTTAAAGGTCCCCGAATGAGAACCAGGATCTGCAAGGAAGGGGGATGGTGAAGGTTTCAAAAGCAGTCAGCACCCTTATGAGGTTGGTGCATTTACTACCCAATCTTACAGATGGAGAACTGAGGTGCAGGGAGGCCAGGTAATTCTCCCGAATGCACGCATAGCTCATGTCTGAAGCCAGGAGCTGCGCCTGGACAGTCTGCCCTTGGAGCCTGAAACTCTTGACTAGACTATGGCGTTTTTCAATGAGTCTTGCCTGAGTAATTGATATAAAATTTATCCTTTTATTGATTTATTTGTCTCTTATTTTATTGTATTGTTGTTCAGTTACAGTTGTTCCAATCCCCACTCCCCCGTTGCTCTCCCCTCTCCCACCCACTCTCCTGCTCTCACAGTCAGCCCCCACCCGCCCTATTGTCCATGTCCATGGGTCCTTTGTACTTGTTCCTTGGCTAGACCCTTTCCCTTTTTGTCCCTGGTTATCCCCTTCCCAACTGTATCCTGTTACAGTGTACACTTTAGTGGTTTTTAGTATATTCACGAAGTTGCCCAACCAAAACGACTATCTAAGTCCAGAACATTTTCTTCACTCTAGAAGGAAGCCTTGTACACATTAAGTAGTTACTCCACATTCCGCCCCCCTCCCAGCCTCTGGACAGTCTGTTTTCTATCTCTGTGGACATTTATATGAGGGAAATCATGCAGTATGGTGGCTTTCACTCAGCCAGTGAGGTGTACAAGATCTGCTGTACCTGACTGTCAGGATTCTGCATTCTCATCTCTCTTGTCATGTAATGGGCAGTGAGGGCTGCTGGTGGGCTGGGGGCAGGCACACATGATGTGCTCTGTGAGGGCAGGGCTGGGCCTTTGTCTCCATACGCCAGTGTTTTCCAGATATGTGTAGTGAGGGTTCACTCTGCATTCTTGGGCCCTCTGTTCCAGGTACTTGGAAGCCCTGGGCAAACAGCAAGGAAAGGGGCTGGATTGGGAGCAGGGGGCTGGGTTCAGCAGATAATCAGCCATTGAATACAATCATTTCTAGTGGTACAGTGGAGAAACTGAAGAGGGTGATGGGATTAAGAGTGTTTGAGGGGCAACCTTGGGGGGTGGCCAGGAAAGACCGTTCTGAGGGAGGGGGGTTGCGGGGGTTGGGGGCAACGTGTAGGGCCTCAGGGTGGTGCTGGGGCTTTTATCTGCTTTTCCCGAACGGTTCTTCGCTTATCTAGATGTTCTTTTACCTGCAGCCTCTACCCTGGAATGTTTGGATATGGCCTAAAGGTTGTGGGGAGAGTCATCCTTGAAAGCTTTGGAATCTGTTTGAGGCTTTATCGCCTGTGTTTTTAGAATTCGAGCTCAGACTTGCTTTTGCTTCTGACTCAGGTCTGAGGTTGTGGATCAGCTGTCTTTTTTTTTAAATTCAGAGATTACCATGTGTTTCCTCTTTAAACATTGTCGGCCACATTCCAGGGACTGTGGGCCTAGTCTGCATGAACACCTGATGTCGCTGGTGGTGGTTGAGTCCGCCCTGCTGTGGAGTGCAGGTGCCTAGGATGGGGAGGGTCCTGCTTTCAGGGAGTTTATATAGTTGGAAGACCCAGCACCCACCATACAGCCAATACCACAGCAGCAGTGGAGTGGCTTGTTTTGGCACAGGTGCTGCATACCGCAGCACCAGGCAGAGGGAGTCAAGGAAATGTCACCATGGGGGAGGGGACGAATTCAGGAGTGAACACACGACATCTGCTATCCTTTTGCCTTCAGGGCCCACTAACGCGGCTGTCAGGGCCTGGACTGAACAGATGACCTCATTCTTACACGTGTGTAAGGCTATGGAATATGGAAGAGGTCTGTCTTCACCTGCTAGAGGGCTGGGTGGGAGGAGGATGTGCAGAGGGATGGGTGTGTTTGGAGCCTCTGACACCTCTGTGAAGCTTCCTGGAGGGAGTGGACTGGATGCTGAAGGTTGGGGGGCGGGGGAACTTAGAGGCAGATGGCCCCTCCCCTCCCCTCCTCACTGATGAGTGACACAGGCCCTTTTCTCGGAGTCTCAGAAGCACCTCTTACACCCTTTCCAAACAGCAGCTCCTTCCCTAACCTGATGCCTTGTTTTGCTTTTATTTGATGAATCCTGTATTTGCCAAAAGGCTGCCTGAAGGTCAGGCCTAGAGGCATCCCACATCCAGCATTACACACCTCAGTCCTGCCTGGTCAGGTTAAGGGAGTCCTGGTGTCCCAGAGGGATAGCTGACACGGCCACTGCCCAGGGCATCTCTGGGTGGGGCCAGGGTCTCTGGGAAGGTCGGCTTCCCCAGAGGTCTCATAGGTCTTTCCCATGGTCGGATTGCCCAAGGAGGTACAGCATGACCAGGAAGGGAGACCTAGTGACCAAGTCAGGCTGTCTGCTGGTCTCTCTCAGCTTAGGAAGGTGGCGGTGGGGTGGGGACCAGGGTGGGGGCAGGCAGAAAGGGCTTAGGAAATAGGGGCCGGCCAGATGCAAGCATGTCTTTCTGGACTCTACAGGGTGCTCTTTCTATGACTGTTGGGGCCTGGGTGTTTCTCCGGAGGAGGTGCTTGTATTATACTTCATTCAATTAATTGTCCCATTCACTCCTTTCAGACAAGTGGGAATGGGACATGGGGCAGGCCTGGGTGACCTTAAACTTATAGCTCACCTGGCCTTCCAGCAGTGTTACCTACAAAGGGGTAAAGGGCACCAGAGGAAGCCAGGAGGTCTTGAGTGAAGGGTGGAAGGTGGGCACTGAGATGCCCTGGTTGCAACCATAACAGTGTGGTCAGGAAGGTGGGGACTGAGTGGGCACATCTCTGGGCGTGTCTTCCAGAGGTGAGGTGGTGTGCGGTCCCAGCCTTGCCATTATAGCTGCCTGACCTTGGGCAAGTTGTGTATTCTCCATGAATCTCAGTTTTCTGTAAAATGGGCACCTTCTTCATGGAGTGTCTGTGCCAGTGCAGTGAGCTCATATGGGTACACACCTGGCATTTAGGAAGCACCTACTGAATACGAGCCACTTTTGCTATCATTACCATGGCCTGGGGCATGGAGAAGCTTTCCAGAAAGAGGAGTAGGAGATGGTACCCACCCCTCCCCCAGCCATGGCTGGGACCACTCTGGGGACTGTCCCAGCAGAAGTGGGAGGCTGGCCTAGACGCTAACACGTCCTGTGTTGGGAAAGTACTTTGCAGAGGGCGGAGAGGCCACCAAGTTCTTTTTAGCATTGCCGATAGCCTGTCATTCAGCCTCTCCAGGAGCAATTGAGAAGGAGGGAGGTGGGCGGAGCCTGTGTTTGGAGACAGAAAGATAGGTCTGCCTTGAAGCGCCATGTAGTCACTTCCTAGTTGTGCTACTTCTTAGAGCCTCAGTTTCCCCATCTGAAAGGTAAGAATTGCACCCAACTTGCCAGGGCACTTTTAGGCTTAGGAGAAATGAAGGGCGCCATTCACAGAGCCCTTCCCAGTGGCAGGCTGGGTGCTAGCTCTCTCCTGTGTCACACGCATGACCTCCTTCAAGAAGGACATGGGTGCAGCCCCATGGCAGCTAGTGAGCACTTGGTGAAGCTCCTCTTCCTTCATGTGGCCTTGAAGGACCTTGCCGCCCTGTGCTTCTGGGTGGGGACCTGGGGTGGATACACCCTCTGTGGTTTGTGGGAGCCAGCACGCTGCAGGTTTTTATGGTTGTTCTTTGCGCTCAGCCTCCAGGCTGTTTTATGGGCCACTGTGTTCTTGGAGCCACACCTCAGATGGGGTGCCTTTGAGGTCCCCAGAGCCTCTGCCTGTCACAGTGGCATGGGGTGGGCATTCCAAGCTGCCTGTGAAAGGAAGGGTTTGGGGGAGGGCTGAGTTGTGAGGCCAGGACCTAGAGTTTCCTGGGATCTTGGTGCCCTCAGAGAAAAGCACTGGGTTCCAGTTGCCCCTTGTGATGAGGGCTGCTGTCTGGTAGTCAGGAAGGGAACGGCAGCCTGGCTTCTGTGCCTTGACATAAGTTCCTCTCCAAGGACCTGAATAAGAGCATTTGGTAATTTTTCAAGGCTAACAAATGCCATGCCTGCTGATGGTTATTTTTTCAGTTCCTTAATGTGAAAGGCTCTTTTGTGTGCACTGTGGGTTTCACATCAGGCAATTTGGTGATTGAAAGCATGTCTTGGGGTCATGCAACCCTTCAAATCCCACCTTCACCACTCAACCATTTTGTCACCTTGACTGGAGGAGCACTGAGAGCATTTATTTCTCTGAGATCAGAAGGAGTCACATCCTGCCATGTATGGGGTTGCCCAGCCCCTAGTGTCAGTAGCTTCCCTGGAGAGACTGTTAGCAGGTCTCCAATAATATCTGGCATCCATTGCACATCTTTATGTGCCAAGCTCTATTGTAAGAGCTTCGGATGAACCCAGGGAGGTAGGAGAAGTTACTACCCTTATTTTAGAGATGGAGAAATGAGGTGAAGTAACTTAGCCAAAATCATAGCATTAGTAAGTGATGGAGCCAGAATTGGAACCCAGGGAGCTGATTAATGCAAGGTCTACGCTTGTGATCACCAAGCTGTATTGCTCCTGAGTCTCTTCTGTTGCCAAGACTATGGTTCTGCATAAGTGCTGGGAAGCCCTGGGGGTGGTGTCTGTGGAAGGGGCCAGATGGCACTTCCTGCTATGTACTGGGAAGGGTGGGTGTGAGCTCAGGCTGACAGATTGCCTCAGCAGTTCCCCTCTGCCCTCCATGTTTGACTTCTTCCCCTAAATACCCGCCAGGACTCAGAAGATGGGGAGTCCCATCACTGAATGAATTTATATCTCCCGTCCCCACACTAACATATATGCTCAGGTCCTATTCTCCCAAAGGGACACACATGTTTGGTTCTCAAGTTCTGTATCACATCCTTGAGGTGGGGCAGCAGAAGGAGATCTGTCCCAACTTCGTGATGCATGGAAATATTTCTCTCAGCCCTGGACTCCTTGCTGCCTCCTTGCACTATGGAAATCCATGCCCAGGCGTTGGAGAGAGCGGAGGAAGGAAACTCGCAGGAAGCCCAGAGTGAGGCTGGCCTTGCAGGACTCCTGAGGACGCTGGCATCACAAATACCAGGGCCCGGCTTTATTTTTAGTGGTATGAGGGGCCCTGAGGGCAGCAGGAGAATGTGGGAATCCTATTTTTTGCTCTGTCTTGCTAATGGAACCTCTAGCAGTTTTTATGCCCGAATTGTCTTCCTCTGAAGTCTGTCATGCCTGTAGCCCACACTGTACTTTTCCTTTGAACAAGAAGAAATGTGGCCACCTGGTTCCGTGTCCTTCCCCATCCTGGGCTTGGGGAAAAGCAGCCAGCTCTGGTACCGTATGAATGCATATTCCCAGAGGTGTTTCCCGGGAATGTTCTGAGAACATTCTCATGCCTGCCCTGGCTGCTTAGAACCTTGAGTCCCTGGCAGGGTGGAGGGCGGTCTCGCTGGGCAGAAGGCACCTGCTGGCTGAGATCTGGACAGTTGAAGGACAGCACGTGAGGTGCTGGTCCCACCTCTGCAGGACGGCCAGGAGTGCTGAGGATACGAGCACCCAGCACAGGGATGACAAATGGTAAGATGCCGGGCAGGGCAGCTCCTCCTAACGTGGTATACTCGTATTCTCTCTCTGTACCATCAAAACTTAAAAAACAAACAAACAAACAAAAAACCCAAAACAACCAGCTTTATTAAGCTATCATTAACATGCCATGAGGTTTCCCCCCTTTAAAGTCATTTTGCGTAGAGGCACTGAGTTGTCACTGTTGCGATCATTGAATTACAGATCATTTTCAGTACCCCCAAAAGAAGCCTCTTCTCCCTCAGTGGTCCCTCCTCACCCAGCCCTGACACCTGCCAGACTGCTTTTGGTCCCGGTGATTTGCCTGCCCTGCCATCTCATGTACATGGCATCATGCTGTGGGTGACCTCCACGTCATGCTACAAGAGTGAACCTCTGCACTTTTGTCTGAGCACTTGTGTCTACATTAGACACAAGAGTCACCAGAACCTGAAACGTTGCCACCATCTCTCGTTTTTTCTTCCACCCGAGGCTTCCACCTGCAGCTGGGAGACTCGGGATGTCTGCCATCAAATTTTTGTTGTCACAATTGGAGAGTTTTGTGTGCCTTGCAATTGAGGATAAATTCAGAGGGCCCCTGCCACTAACCGGGATGGTAAACTGTGTCAAGGATGGCCTTGCTGGCCCCATTCTCAGTGCCCTTTGGTGTGGTATAGTTTTGGTGAGAAGAAAGGTTAGTTTCTTAGGTGGCATGCTCCTTAAAAAAGGAGCAAGGGCTAAGCATCTGCCACATCCCTGGCTAGAGCTCAGCACTGCCTGGACCTAAACTCTAGCATGGTGGTTGCTGCCTGCTTTGGCCCTTGGTCCAAATAATCTGCTACATCCCTTGACCAGATTGACTTTGGACACATCCTTGAGGTCCACATGGTTTTTGGCTGATTTGGCAAAGTAAATACATTGCCCTTGATGCTTACTGGGACCCATGGGGAGGTGAGACGCCATGGTGATGACCTTTGATGATCAGATCATTAGAACCAGACAGTGACCTCCACAGGTCTGCTGCTTTCTGCGTTGCAACCAAGTGCAGGAGCTATTTCATCCTATGAGCTGCCAGAAGGTATTATGGTTCCTGGATTATGAAAAGAAAGCAAAAGTGTGCTCTAAGGGTGTAAAGGTCTTATGGTCCAAGTCTAAGGTGACTGCATTTTGTGTGCTTGATTGGCCAAATCATGGACTCACTGTTTCCTCAGTTATGCAACCAAACAGTTACGAGTGTCTTTCAGGCATTCATCAACATCGTACATTTGGATTTGACCATAGGTTTAATTTTAGCTTTGCTTTGGAATGAAATTTTTGAGATTGCCCTTTCTTTCCACCCATGAGGCTTTGGTTGAGATGAAGATAGATAGTAATGAAGGTCCCCAGTGTCCCTGGACAAGAGTAGTTCAGCCGCTGGACCTTGGGCAGAACCTTCACAGGTGAGTCTCAGTGACCTTGTCTGTCAAGTTCTAGCCTGTCAGAGGTGTGAAGCTGAGATGAGATCATGTTTCTGAATATACACTTGGCTCTCTGTATCTGGAGATTCAACCAACCACAAATCAAAAACATTCCAAAAAAGTTACATTGTTACTGATATGCACTGTGTACTGCTGTCTTTTCTTCTTGTCATTATTCCCTAAGCAATACAGTATAGCAACTATTTACAAAGCAATATTATAAGTAATCAAGAGATGATTTAATATACACAGGAGGATATGCCTAGGTTATATACAGACACTGTTCTATTTATGTAAAAGGACTTGAGTATCCTTGAATTTTGGTATGTTGGGGGTCCTGGAACCAACCCTCAGCAGATTTTAGGGGATGGCTGTCTTTTGAAAAGGTGGAAAGGGCAGTAAAAGCCCTTTAGTCAGACCTTCCTGGGCACAAAAGTCCAAAATGATGTCGCTCCTTTGTTTTGCAGATGAGAAAATGGCTTTTTCTCAGCAGGAGAGACCTTCGACCGTGTCAATCTGGAGAGATTCATTAAGTGCCCATTATGTGGCTGTCGCTGTGTTAGGCAGTTTAATAAGCAGTTTAATGCCCTGTAGCAGGAGGCAGAGTGGCATAGTGGGGGGACACAAGGATCAGAACAGAGGCCCTTGGTGCAACTCTGGGCTCTGCCACCTGCGGACCCTGCTATCTTGAACAATGTGTGTGTTTGCGTTGAGTACTTGTGTGTGTGTGTGTGTGTGTATTTCACAATAACTCCTCCATGTGCCCTAATACCTCCAGGGACTATTGTGAGAACTAAGTGAGTGAATGTGTAAGAAGTGCTTGGAAAGGCTCACAAATCCTATTTTCTGCTTGTCCCTGGGCTGCCCCTCCTCTTCCTCCTTGTGATCTGTCTGTCACCTATATTCTACAGATGAGGATACACAGGCCGCTCACTCGTGTCTTCAGGTAGAAACACCCTCGGTAACGATACTGTTTAAATACCCCAGGAGTAGGGAGCTTCCTGCCCTGGGAGGTACCTAGTTCCATTTTGGAATAGCTTCATGTGAGCCTTTGACTGCACTGAGGTGGCTGGTGAGGTATTGACATTGCAATAATGAGCTCTTTGTCTTGAGAAAGTGATATGGTTGGCCCACTTCCCACAGTACAGGCCTCGGATGATTTCTCTTGATGGGGACATGGGTTGGTAGTGAACTTCCTCATGACTGTATGTCCCCTTCATGGGTGAAGGCCCATGGCACTGAAGGGCCTAGTGAACTTTTGGGATGGAAGTAGAGGCTAGCCCAAGGGGTCTTAGGGTTGAAGAAGGCATATGACCATCAGGAGAGCTCTGGCAACTGAGAGGATGACATCGCTATGTCCAGGGTCATAGGCCTTGTTGCGCCTGATCTTGAAAGTCAGCCCTGGGTCAGGGAAATCCAGCGCTGTGCAGTCATCTATAAAAAACAGGTTCAGGGGGGAACAATGATGTGGTGATCATTCTAATTGTGGGAAAAGCATTCAGTATAATCCACTTGGCACTTGATGAAATAACACTGCAAACTTGGCACAGAAGGGGACTTTCTTATTTGATGGTAGATAGTTACTAGAATCTAAAGCAAACGCTAGTCTTCATAGCGAGATATCCCTTTCAAGGTAAGAATAAGACATGAATGCCCACTTTCACCTCTCTTATTCTGCATTGAACTGTAGGTCTAAAGAAAGAAGACAAAAGAAAGGTAAGAGATGTAGCAATGGATAGGAAGAGATAAAAGTGTTTTTTTGGTTTTTGTTTTTAAATGATCTGATCATCTGGCTAAAGGAAACCCTAGACTCTGAATCTATAAATACAGAAGCAATGGAGTTTAGTCAGGTAGCCAAAGGTCAAGTACAAAAATCTGTGGCTTTCAATAAGAAAAGCTATATCTTTTCAACTCTAAAAGCTATATGAACTCCCATGATCATTGCAGCTATGGAAACAACCTAAGTGTCTACTTATAGATGATTGGGTAAAGAAGATGGGGTATAAATATACAGAGAAGTACTATTCAGTCATAAGAAAGAAAGGCTCTGGCCAGGGTGCTCAGTTGGTTAGAGCATTGTCCCATATATGTTGCAGGTTTGATTCCAGGTCAGGGCATATACAGGAGGTAACTGATGTTTCTCACATTGATGTCTGTCTGTCTGTCTGTCTGTCTCTCAAAAATCAATAAAAACATATCCTCTAGTGAGGATTAAAGAAAAAGAAGAAAATCTTGCTGGTTGCACTATGTATGGACCTAGAAGATGTTATGCTAAGTGAAATGAATGAGATGGAGAAAGACAAATACTGTATGCTTTCACTCCTACGTAGAATCTAAGAAAAAAGAGAGAAATGAATAAGTAAAGCAAAATAAGAACAGCCTTGTAGATACAGAGACCAGATCAGAGGTTACCAGATGGGAAGGGGGTTGGGGAGATGGATGAAATGGGTGAAGGGATTCAGTTGTATACAGATGTTGAATTATAATCTTATATGCTAATTTTACCTCAAGTAAAAAAAATGATGGCTTCCTAATAGACCAACAGCAACTAGCTGGAAAATAGAGTTGAGGAAATCAAGGCTCTTCATAGTACAGGGTTTTGACATTATCCCCTGTGGCACCCATGGGGAATATTGTCTCCTAACTTATATTTGTACATTGTGGTAAAGCCCTGTGACACATCCATCCAGACCACTGAGACAAGACATAGTTTTTAAAAGAACTTTAAATCCTATTTCTCAACTACGGTTTATATTCACTATTGTTTTTCTCCATTTCAGGTGACTGGACAACTATATAATTTACAAAGTGATCCTCCAATATTTCTAGTACCCATCTGGCGTCATGCATAGATATTATAATATTATTGACTATATTTTCTGTGCTATACTTTAATCCCCATGACTGTTTTGTAACTACCAATCTGTACTTCTTAATCCCTTCACCTTTTTCTCCCATCCTCCAAACCCCTCGTTTCTGGCATCCACTAGTCCATTCTGTGCCTATGAGTAAGACAGATATTTTCTAATTTCGAATTTTACAGAGGAGGAACCTGTGACTCAGAGAAGTTAGAGTAACCTTGCCCAAGGTCACCCTGAATAGGAGGCAAGAGCTGGGACCTCGTCTCTCACGTCACTGCCCGTTCCTCTCTGCTGCTTTCCACTGCTCTTCTTCAGACTTTACCCTCCCCAGCAATTTGTCTTGTCCATTTTTCATTATCCATCTCCAATAGTAGCAGAGCTTGGTGGGAGGGATGGTGCAGAAGCATATATATTTTGGTTAACATGTACTCTGATTTTTTTTTATAGGCAACAGCTTGTTCTTTCTAGTACACTTGTGTGTATGACACAGGAGGGATTGGTTTTCTTCTGGAGGCCATCCTGAGATGTGAGGAGGGCGGAGAGGGTCCAGTGGTTGGTGGGCATGGTCTGAGTTCCCTCACTTTTCATTTGTCTTGTCTGCCCTCCATTCTGCTTCCTCTCAGCCTTAGTTATATCTTTGCTTTTCAGTTTTATTAAATACTTCTCCAACAGTTATAACAATAACAATATATTCATAGTAGTTGGTGAATGATAATATGTGGGGGATCCCTGACCCACAGAGATCCCCTGGGTGCTGCAGATGAAATGAACCTTCCCAGGCAGCTTGTGCTAGGGGAGAGAAGGCTGGCCAGTGGCTCAAGGCCAAAGGCCCTGTTCGCTGTTCCCAAAGATCTTTTATTGAAAGAGGTAAACTTGAAGGCATGTAGCTTGTCAATCAATGCTAAACAATGCTAATTACAGGAAAACAGGATATTGTTCAGGAACAAGTGAAGGAGCACCTAGACTTCACTCAAGTCAGGATGTGCAATCAAATTAAAAAAGAAACCTCGGCTGTTGATACATCTTAACATAGGGTTAAGTGAGGTGAAAGAACAGGCCAGACTTCAAAGGGACTAAGGCATGTTCCCAGGCCCTAACTTCAGCTGGGGCCCACTGGCTAAGGCATGGAGGCACGTATGCACCCAGCTTCCCTGGTTTTCCGGTCAGGTCTTATAGGCTTTGCCTGGCCTGCACAGGGCTCCAAGCCTCCACTCTGTCCCAGGGGGACCCTGACAATAATATATTTGACCCTTGAATAACACAGGTTTGAAGTGTGTGGGTCCAGTTACACTTGGATTAAAAAGAAAAAAAAAACTTATAGAAGGAAAGAATGTCTAGGAGAAAAGGTAGTCTTCTTTGACAGCTTTCTGCTGCCACATCCTCTCCTGTAGCTTTACCAACCTGTGCTAAGTGTCTAGTGTAAATTCTTTCATCCATTTCTCCAGGCCCTGGCCAAAATGTGCAAATAGGTTTTCTGTTCACTTGGTGGGAATTTATAGCAGTGCACGAGATGCTGGGGATACTGCAGTGAACAAGAGACAGGAATCCCTCATGAAACTTAAAGCCTAGAGGGTTGGAATATCTAATCATGGAGTATAGGCCATAACAAGGTCTATGGAAGAAAACAAAGCAGGAAGAGCCTCTCCCAGCTTTGCACTTTTGAATGAGAGATCAGGGTAGAATTATTGAGAAGAATTTTATACAGAGACTTGAAGGGCACATGGAAGAAACCCGTGAAAGCCTGGGAAGGAGTGCTGAGGCTCAGGCTAAGTGCAAAGGCTCTGCGGCAGGGTGGTCTCTGGTAATGAGCTGCGTCACCTGGGGCAGAACGAGGGACAGGAAAAGAGGCAAGAAATGGAATTACGGAGGAGATGGGAGGAACTGGAGGAGGAAAGGTTGCATAGGGCCTTGTGTATAGGGCTTTCTAGTCATTTAATGAAAGCAGGATCTCAATGCTTTTTCCCTTGCAGCTTGTATTTCTTTTTTTAAGACTTTATTTATTTATTTAAAAATATTTTTTATTTATTATTTTTAGAGAGTGGAGAAGGGATAGAGGCAGAGAAGGAGAAAGACATCAATGTATGGTTGCCTTTCACCTGCCTTCAGCCACGGACCTGGCTGGAGACCTGGCTGGGAATTGAACCAGTGACCTTTGGGCTTGCAGGCCAGCACCTTATCCACTGTGTCACCAGCCAGGGCTTTTTATTTCTTATTTAATAATATAAGCACCCCTCCAGGTTCATGGGCAGAGAGTTCATTTTTTATATATTCATGTACCATAATGGATCCATCACTTCTCTTTTGATGAACTTTTAGGCTGTTATCAAGTTACTCTTTTCCTTTGCCATTCTGATGCTTTTATTTTGTATGTTGGAGTGTAGGATTTCTAGGTCAAGGGGCATATATACATTTAATTTTAATAGTTATTGTCGGATTTTTCTCCAGAAATGTAGCTACTTTTTAGGATAGAACTCTTCTTAAGTCTCAGATGGCTGGCTTTGTCCCTGTGTTGCTAAATAGCAAGTCTACAAAAAGGGCAAGATCCCACCTGCACACAAGGACAGCTCTGGAGGCTTTCATTGGGTGGGAAGGGGTTGGCCTTCTGGAATGTGCTGCTGGGAACAGTATCATTTGCTCTTTTTTCGAGCTTGTTGGTTGGTTGTGATGTCAAGAGAGACAAAAGATTAAGAAAATAAACAAAACAGCTGTTGCTGCATTGCTTGCATTATGCCTAATTTTGCATATGGCTAAAATAAGCACAACAGTGTAGAGCTGCAGGAACATCATTTCACACTTTGTCAGATATTGCCTCGTGTCCCTGCAGCATCTTAAGGATAAAGCACCCTCCGAGTGTCCCGTTCTGTAAACCTGGCCATGCTGGTGGAAGGAGGGTGGGGGTGTACTTGCTTGACCCTCCTCTCCCTGAGATGTCTGGAGCAGGAGCAGGATCATGTCAACTTAGAAACAGGCTCCTCATCTGTTTAATAGCTGCATGTACTTGTGTGATTTGTGCTGTGGGACGTTAGGCTGTTTCCCATCTGTCACAGTGCAAACAATGAATAATAATCTTGTGCCCGAGTCTTTTCCCACATGTGTATGAGGATATCTGTTGGGTGAATTTCTGGAATGAGAACGCTGAAATGAAAGGGATTTGCTGTTTACATCTTGAGAGGTTATTACTGAACTGACCTTACTTGGGAGAAGGACCAATGTCCCTGTCCATGGGCCATGAAAGAAAGCCCCTTCTTACCAAACCCTGTGCAACATGGGGTCTTGTCACCTCTTTGATTTTTGCCCATCTGATGGGTGAGATGTTGTATCTCACTTCTATTTTGTTTTGTGTTTATTTCTCCTGAGAAAGGGCAAATAACTCTTCAGATGTTCAAGAGCTATTTCTGTTTTATGTTGGTGAACTGTCTTTCAAATCCTTTGCTTGTTTTCATTTTCCTGGTGGATTATCAGTTCCTTATCTGACCTCTTCTAGCATGGCCAGTCCATATTATAAGAATTTTTGACACTGCGGTCAGATCACCTCACCTGTCTGAGTAGTTAGAGGTTAAGCCACAGCATCTTTATTTTCCATCTTTATGTGAAAATCTAAGGTGTTGGAGTAAGGAAGTATGTCTCAACCCCAAACTTAGATCATAATTGTGTTTTGACAAGTATGTTGTACTGACTGTTTCTCAAACAAGTTACATGCAGACATAACCCTGGACTCTGTCAGCCTGGCAACATCTTTTATGTGGTCTCACTTTTATCCCATCACTGGTTTGAGGACATATGAGGAAACTTGGCTGTTGTCTCCATTTGCTTGAATTTACAACCGCACTGTGAGAGTTTTGGAAGCAATGGGTCCACTGGTCATCGTGCTAGTCCAGGCGGCTTGCTTGTCTCCAACAATCCCCAACTTTGGTAACTTAACACAATACAAGGGTATCTCCCACTTCCATGGCATCTATGATGAACACCCACGTGGGTATACTCAGTGGAGCAGCTCCCCAGATGTCTGGTCAAGAATCCAGAGCTTCTTCCGGGTCCTCTGCTGGCAGAGGGGAAGGGAGAAAAGAGAATGGGGTGTGGGAAGGTTTCATGGGCCACATGGTCTGCCCACCCTCCCCTGGCCAGGACTCAGTCTTGCATCCAGCCTAACTGGAGGGAGGCTGGGCAGTGGAGGCCAGCGTGTACTCCAGGTAGGCAGGTTTTTTTTTTTTTAATATATTATATTTTATTAAGATTTTATTTCATTATTTTTAGAAAGAGGGGAAGGGAAAGAGGCAGAGAGGGAAAGAGACATCAATGTATGGTTGCATTTCACCTGCCTCCAGCCACAGACCTGACTGGAGACCTGGCTTGCAACCTGGTTATGTGCCCTGGCTGGGGAATTGAACCTGTGACCTTTGAGTTCACAGGCCAGCACCTTATCCACTGTGCTACCAGCCAGGGCCACGTAGGCAGTTTTGATCCCAGGTGCTTGGTGTGTGTGCCATGGTCTCTGAGAGCCACGTGGGACTTGTAATTTTTCGAAGTGTCTTCTCAAGTGTGATTTCACTCTGCCTTCAGCAGCTCTGTGAAGGAGAGGTAAGATGAAGGCTTTTAGCTTCTGTTTAGAGCCAAGCATGCTTAGGCCCAGGGAGGTAAGCATCCTACTCAGGCAAAATACTTTGGTATGGACATAAGGTACATGTGGAGTAGGCTAGAGAACCAAGTTCTCCCTTAGCTGGTCCTTTCTGACATGACACAAGCAGAGTTACCCACTTTGGGCATGCTTGGGCGCACCTGTGTGTGTGGGAGAATGGGGCTGTTTGGTGAGAGGACCAAGAGGGCTGGCTGGAGCACATCCTCCACCTGGTGAATGGTAAAAAGCAATGATGTTTCTCACCCATTGTGAACAGCAGCCAAATGGCTATGGGTGAAAATACTGCTACTGGTAGGACAGGTTGGCCAAGCTGTCCCATGAAAGACAGAACTACCATAAACTTGCTGCCTCTGGGAACTATCCTTCAACCTAACTTGGGCCATTGTCTTTTTTTTTTTAATCATTTGCATAGGACACTAACATTGAAATTGGGGCCTTCTTCTTCTTCACACTCCCATTTCCTTTATTTAATTATTTTGAAACACCTGATGCTGCTGTGAGATGCACATGTTGAGCTGTGATAACTCATCTGTTCTGCTTTGAGCATTATGGAAACAAAGGTGGGATGCTGTCACCTCCCTCTGAGTAAGGGACTGCACTTCCAAAAACCACAGTCCTTATGCCAAGGCAGTGCTGGGCAAACTCTGAATGCTTTTCTCTTGGTCTCCTTATAGTGTGAATACCTTGAACTAACCTGGTCAAAACTTACAGAGATAGGATCATAGGTGGTCGCATAGACTGTGGTGGTAACAACAATAGCATCAAGCAACAGAAAGAAGACAAGGCATCAAAAGATGGTCAGGGCTCAGCACTGTCGCTCCTCATTGAATGGCCACTGAACTTGGTTTTCTCATCTGTGCAAAAAAAATACCATCTTTCCTACCTCTCTCACTGGGTTGTTATGAGGATCACACAAAATAATATGCATAGGAGTGCTTTATAAATGGAAAAGCACTCTGCAATATAAGATATTATTTTATTAATAGTAACAACTGCCATTTGCGATCCTTGTGATTCATTTGGGGTGGATCTGATCACTGTTACCATCACTACTCACATTGTCCTTGAAAGTTGCAATTACCACATGCAATTTCACTTGCTGCTTTATGATCATGGAATATGAGTACTGGAAAGAATCTTGGAGATTAACTCTTTCCACTGTATCACTTTATAGATGGTTAAACTGGTACCTGGAGGGAGAGGCTTATCTGAGGTCCCTAGAACCTAACATTTCAGGCTCTCAGAGTAGGCTGTTTTGCTTTTTGGGTTGTGATGCCCTGTACTTTCTGAAGAGGCTAGAAACCAGGAAATTTGGTCCTTAGTCATGAGGTGGAGTCACAGCTCTGACTCATGCCTGATTGCTCATACTGACCCCACTCTGAGCTCCCCTGTGCAAGGTTCTGGTCACATGTGTTCAATGCTCAGAGGAGAAGCTGCAGTGCTGGGGCACAGGGTCCAAGAGAGACAAGGAAGGCAGAAATACCCTTGCTCCTGACCTTGGTCCTTGTCTGGTCCCACTCTCCCTGTGCGCTCTCTGACTGCCTCCTCCAGGGGTGCTGGCTTCCAGGGCACACTCAGGAGGTGCAACTGCAGGACTGTGAGGCTCCCTCTGGAAAGAAGGCTAAGGGGACCCAGTGATGCCTTCAGTATTCACAGGCCAGGCCAGTCAGCCTTAGTTGGGATAGAAGAATAAGGACCAGTGGGTAGAAGTGTGGAGGACTGATTTTTGCCTCATTTTCATTCACAAGCCTCTCTGGTTGGCTCCTTTATTGCCTCTAGGTCTTGCTTACCTGTCACTGGGTGAGGTGAAAAGGAACCCCTCAATAAACATGCATTTGCCACCCTCTTTCTAGACTGGATTCACCATCTAAAATAGATAGAGAAGCAAATTAGTAGAGTTTCCATCTGCCTGTCACTCAGCCTTCCCTAGTGCTCACGTCTTAGGGAGCATGCCAGAGTGCTGCCAGAACCCAGGAACTGAATGTTGACTTAGTGCCCTTTCCTATAAACTACAGACCTTGTTGACTTAGTGCCCTTTACTAAACTACAGACCTTCACATGTCCCCAGTTTTCCCGCTAATCCCTTTTTCTTTCACAGGATCCAATCCAGGATCCCACATCACATTTATCTGTCACGTCTCCTTAGTCTCTTCTAATCCATGACATGAGTTGATCTTTCATGACTCTGACATTTGTGAAGCACATGGTTTCATTATTTTTGTAGAATGGCCTCTAATTTGGGTTTGTCTGATATCTTTTTATAGTTGGTATGTATTGATTTTATTTATGTTCATTGGGTCTGTCCCTGCATTGGATAGTTGGCTCCCTCAGGGCAAGCACTGTCGTTTGTCTGGTTTGCTTATGTACCCCTGTCCCCACCAGAGTGCTGGGCACACATGCTCAGTCATTACGTGCCCAGTGACTTCATGAGTGGAGCATGTGACCAGAAGTGAGGGAACCCAGAGCAGAGCAGCTGGGTACTGGTGGAGTCCTTGGTGGTTGGCTGAGCTGATGGGCCCTGAAGCCCCTTCCAACTTTCAGATTCTGTCCTTTTATAACATGGTGGTGATAAATGAGCTCAAGTTCATTAAATTCTGCAGATATTAGTAGAACATATTAACTTGCTATGGAACCCTGTGCTGGGCAAGGTAGGGCCATTGATGGACGGCTGAGATCCAGACTCCGAAATAAATGGACATTCCCTGTGGACCAAAAGCCCAGGGAAATACATGGAAAAGACCAGTGTCCAAACTGCAGAGAGTCAGTGGCATCTAGAATCTGGACCCTAGGTTTTTGGTTCTCAGACTCCAGCCTACTTCAGAATCACCAGACTCAGACTTGGTTCAAACACAAATTACTGGGTCTCACTGGAAGAATTTCTAATTCACTTGGTCCATGGGTAAGGCCTGAGAATTTGCATTTTCAACACGTTCCCAAGTTTCCAGGTGATGCTGAGGCTGCTGGTCCGGTGACCCTACTTTGAGAACCACTGTGGTAGATGTGCCCAGCAGAAACAGGCCACTGCCAATTTACAGAAGCCAGGAAGGCTTGAATGGGGTCGGATATACCGGGCGTGGGGGAGGGGGAGGCGGTGGGCTGAATCACACACAGCCATCTTGCTGCCCCCGAAAGCAATTGGTGGGTACCTTTTGTCTGCCTTTGCCCTGTTGTTCTCTGGCCTCACTGTGGCCTTGTCCAGCCTTCTCAGTAGCACAAGCAGCCTTGGCTGGGGGATCCGAGACCCCAAAAGAGAAAGTTGACGCCTTCTCTTTTACAGCAGGAAGAAATTACAGCAGTAATTCTTTTACAAGAGTTGACCTTGGCCAGCTTGGATGGAGTCACTCTGAGTCCTGGATGTGTCCTGTGTTCCACAGGCTGTCTAAATGTGTTTATTTGCTTGGGCCTTGCCCGGTGCCTGTTGGCACCATCTGAGGTGTTGCTGTTGGGCTCCGTGGCTCTATTTCTGTTTTCCCGTCTGGCACCAGCTCTGCGGGGGCAGATGAGGTGTGTGGCCACCCTTGCTTTCTTCCTGGCTCCATGTTCTTCTTGAGGCCAGCACTTGGTCAAATAGAGCATTTGAGTCTCACTAGAGTCTGCTGTGGAAGTAGATGGGTTCTTTTCAAGAGAGAGAAAGAAAGTATGTGAAGAAAGGGGAAAGCCTTTAGGGACATAAATTATTGTTATATTACAGTGATGGTAAGACTCCTTACACATGTACATGTGTGTTTAAACTTCCAGAATCATTTTGAAATTTTTATTCCTTTAAGTGGCATTCAAAAATTGATGTTAGAGTTTGGGAGTGGGGTTAGGCATCAGGAAGCTTGGGAGAGACCATATTGTTTGCGCAGTTGGAAGACTCTGAGCAGGAAGACAGTGTGTCATCCAAGTCACACAATGTCAGAACAAGAGGGATATTATTGTGTTTCTGGTTCACCCCTGTCATTTTCAACTAAGACCTAGAATGGCTAAGTGACTTGTCCTGCTCAAATGGCACCTCCTCAGCTATCCCTGGCTAGAGCAAACTGGTCTCTCTTTCCCCTGTGCTCCAAAGTTGTTTTATTCATAACACACCTCTCTTGTTTTATAAGTAGTCCTGTACAGGTTTATTGTACTCAGATCAGGGGTCAGCATATGAGAGCCTGGAGGTCCAGTTCAGCCCACTGCCTGTTTTTGTAAAAAACATTTTATCGGGCCCTGGCTGGTGGCACAGTGGATAAGGTGATGGCCTGCGAATCCAAAGGCCTCTGGTTCAATTCCTCAGCCAGGGTACATAACCAGTTTGCAAGCCAGGTTTCCAGCCAGGTCCGTAGCTGGAGGCAGGTGAAAGGCAACCAACGATATGTTGATGTTTCTCTCCCTCTCTGCTTCTCTCTCTTCCCCTCTCTAAAAATAAATAAAATCTTTAAAAATAAAATAAAATAAAATAAATAAAATAAGAAGAAAGAAAGGGAATTATTTTAAAAAAATTTTCTTTTGATCGGAAGCCAGCTGCACCCATTTGTTTCCATATAGTCCGTACTGCTTTTGCATTAGAATGGTGGAGATGAATAGCTGCTGCAGAGACCCAATGGCCTGCACTACCTGAACATTGACTATCTATCTGGTCCTTTACAGAAAAAGTTTGCCACTCCCTACATGAGAAGGTGAGTTTGTTGAAGGCGAAAATGGAGTTTTCATTTTCCTTTGCACCTTGCCATCCTTGCTCATAGTAGATGCTCTATAAATGTATTTTGATACCTGTTCCCCAGGTCATGAAGAAAGCAGACAGTTTTTGTTAGCAAAAGATCTTCTATAACAAAAGGCAAGGTACTTTGTAAGGAATTAAAATCTTCCTCATTAAAAAAATGTATGTTGACTGGGCTAGGAACAAAGAAGGTGGATTTGTGGAAGAGTGAGCATGCCAGGCTGGGACTACCGGCTGGCTAGCCTGGCTTTTCCAGCTTTCTTCCTGCCATTGGACAATGCCATGCCCAGATTTCTCCCTGAAGAAAGAAGACAATGTTGTCTGCCTTGCTGAGTTCACTGATCTTCAACGATGATAGAATAGGATATTCAAATATCTTACTAGGACATAGGCCTAGCTTCTGGTTTTCTTGACAGTTCTAACCCACCTTGGCACAGGACTTCTCTTCCTGAGACTCTCATGCTTCCCTGCCCCCACCCTCTGAGAGGCTCCCTTTTGCCTGCAGGCTGGAGAACACACTGGGCCTGTCATTCATGACCCGCCTCCCCTTGATCCTACCCTGCCTGCCTGTCTTGTTGACCTTTCTCTCCTCTACTGAAACCTTCTGTTGCCTCCGCAGTCTTTTGCGCGATGTTTCCTGCATTACACCTTTACCTGGGACCCTGCTCTCCACCTGACCTGCCCTCTTCCTGCTTGTCTGCTGTTTGCTGTTGTAGGTCCCCTTAGGCTGATCCTGCTGGAGCACTCTGACCTTCGCCAGCAGGAGAGAGTGTCTCCATTTGCCACCTACTGAACTGTTTTTGTTGTTATTTTTAAACCTGGTGAATGCTTGTTAAATAAACAGACCTGTGGAAGTGGAATCTCCAACAGCGGGACCCAGGCCTCTTTGTTTTTTAACCAGCTCCTCATGTATAGTTATGATTCTGAACAGAGTTTGGGGAACATGAAGTTCAACTACAATGCTCTGAAGTAGTATTTCTCTTTATGGGACACTTTCTTGTCTATGTAAATAAAGTAGAAACATCTTAAGGGCAGCTGTGAGTCACATTTTGTTTTTTTTCTGAGTAACACATGCATGCATGAAGATGAGGGCTGTGGGGTGATTTGCTGGTGAGATTATCTCCTGCTGCTGGCTCTGCATCAGTAAATGTTTGCTTATTGATCGATACAGATATGAAAGTGCCCTGGAAGGCAGAACAGGTGCTGCAAAGCACAGGGATTACTGTAGGGAACAGACCGGTGTGTTCCTTCCACTGATTCTGCTAAAGAAGCACCCAGATTTCTGGACCCCGACAACCCAGACACAGCGAGTCAGTCGCCCTATGAAAAGCTCGCCCAGCCGAATCCTGGGTGCCTCTCTAGTTCTGTCCTTGCTACTTTCATCTCCCTAGGCTTCTGTGAAATGCTTCCATTTTTCTTCCCCTTTGGCTCATCCCAGCAGTGCAAAGCCATAGAAGTGCATGCCGTTGGGAGAGTTTGTTTGGGTACTTAAGAATGTAGAAGAGTGTTTAGCTTGTAGAATGAGTTTTGATTTCCCACTTACAATGTTTGCGGAGAAGTGTGAATGTTTCATGTCTGCCTCGTAAGTGGTAGGACCTGTTGACCCAAGCCTGAGCTCCGGGGGCCAGAGAAAGGGCCCCTTCCCTTCTGCAGGCTGTGAGGGCACAACACTCAGGCCTTACGTCTTCTTTCCAGTTATGAGGCAGGAAGTTTATTTTTCAAGAACAATAATTTCACATAAGGCTTTGTTTAGAACCATTGTGCAAGGTTAGTTAGAACATGAGGGTGCCACTTTTTATGGAGTGAGGTTGAGAGAGTGGTGTCTAGACCATCCATCAAGGTTTGGGTGGTCTAGGGCGGTCATTCGGCAAATAAGTGCCCCAATGACACATGGATAAAAACTTCTTTTAACTCTTATTTCATTATTCTTAGTGCATTCTATATGGGGGAAAAATGTAGGTTCTATAACTCCTCCCTCATAATTTCACTCATTAATATTATGCTTAACTATTCAACTTATTATATTAGAGGCTTATTGCTTAATTTAAAAATTGAATGGATTATTAGCTTTTTAATAAACAGTAACATTGTCTATTTACTGATGAGGGCTCAAATAATTTAATTTATTACAGCATTTGTGTTGTGTTCATGAAATGGGACAAGAGCTATTAGCAGAAAGTGGACTTGTTCATTGTAGACAGGGGAGGGGGATGGCATGTGCAGCACCCAGGACATGTTTCACATGAAGCACAAAAGTGGCCATCAGACGTGAGATGATACATTGGTGTCTCAATGCTAAAACCAATTTTCCTCCTTCATCCGCAGAGCCAAGAGCATGGGTGGGTAAGCTCAGCAAAGTGCCCATAGGGTTTTGTGTTACAAACGAAGACAAAATCTGGCATAGAGTTTCTCAGTGATGACTGTGACAGTGACTGATTCCACATTCTGCAGTGGTGAGTGCCACATACTGATTTCAGAAAAAACAGTGAACAAAAATTGGGGCCCTTTATTATATCGAAGAATAGAAAATGTGTGTTGATAAACACATTGCTTGGTTTGGACTTTGCATTTCATTGCAATATAAAGTATGTTTTGTCAAATTAGCTTCCACTTTTGATAAAAATGAGGTTCTAGATGTCCATTCTGTCTCATGTGCTTATAAGAACTCAGTTTTAGGAAGGATTTTCGGTGTGTTCTGCCACAGAAATAGCACAGCTGTAGTCATTCTGTCATTAGAGACATGCACCGAAGAATAAAAGCCTGAATGAACTCAGTCTTTGTCCTTAGGGAGCTTGTAGTGTGTTAGGGACATACAGTGCACAGTGCACCTACACGGGAGGGGACAATTAAAGGTGGGGGTACACCTATGTTTTTAGATGCTGAACAAACCCCCAAACGGAAGGATAGCTGCTCACCGGGGAACTCACAAAACATGGGAGTCCCCTTCAGAGGTAGAATTTGAGCCGATTCTTGAACACCCAAGGTCTGTCCCAAAAGTACTGGCTGAGCAAACCGTTTTAACTATATTGACATTGGCTTGATGCTTTCTGGACAGACCATATATATTTATAAATAAACAGAAATGTGGGCGATAAAGGGAACAGAGCAAGGTGCTAATGTACGGAGCATGTTCCAGCCAGGTTAGTTAAAATTTGTTGAGCATCTACTGCCTGTATAGGGCTCCATTCTAGTGAAAGGAATCAGAGAAGAGTTGGACACAAAACCAAGCTTTAATCCTTGTATGTATCTTCTTCCCTTCTTCCAGAAAGGGGGGAATATGATAAATGTTGTCTTTAATTGATTGCATTGATTGATTCAATCATGACAGCAATCTGATGAAGTAAGAGCCATAATTGTTCTCCAATTCTAGAAAAGAAGTTCAAGATGCTAGCAGTGAGGTGACTTCTTTCAGTTCACACAGCCAGTTTGTCCTGAGATGGAGACTAGAGGTAGTCTGACCCTGAGCTTGTGCTCCTAGTTGACTGTGTCCCAGCTCACCCTGAGTTGTGGTGATTTGTGTCCCTGCTTGTCTCCCTCACAGGAGTGTGGGCAGCTTGAGAGCAGGAATGCATTTCATTCCTCTGGGCCCCCTGTCATCCACCACACTCTCTGCTGTGCGTTCTGAGCTCACTACAATGACTGTTGAGTAGAACAGATTCACTATGGAGATTTAAGAAGGGAGTGATCACATCTTCTGAGGTTTGGGGGTCAGCTTAGAGAAGGTTAGGGAAGGCATTTCAGGGGTAACAAGAACATAGACAAAGGGCCAGAGAGGGTGAGGGAGGGGACCATGCAGGGAATGAAGGATCCTGGTATCCCCTGGGCAGGAGTGTGGGGTCCATATAGGGAGCTGGAGGTGATACTGAAAGGGGAGGTGGAGGCCATGCTGTGGTGGGCTTCTCTGTGGAACTTCTGTGGGTCTGAAGGATTGGGTTTGACCTCTGACCTCTGAGGTGCTATCAGGTGACCATGTCCTCTCCCAACTCCACATTTGGTGTCTCTGTGAGAGATTGAGCCTGGGACTGAATGACCAATAGCCTGGATTCCAGAGAGCATTTCCTTGATAAAAAACATTGATTGAACAACTTCATTGTACCATGGCCTGAGAGACAACAAGGGTCACCACAGGCTCATGTGCTTATTCGCATGTTGAGTTGTTGGTGTTCGTTACTGGGAAAGAGTAGGTGGGTGCTGGGGACCAAGGCTTGGCCCAAGGCTGCCAGGGTTTACAGAAGAACAGCACTGTGGGTGGACAGTGTTTCTCTGACCCTGTGTTGCTGACTGGAGGGTACCCAAGTCCTGCTCTCTGGGGTTTTGTAACTGGGCTAAACAATGGAAGAAATCAATGAATTGTCACCAAATCGGGTCCTTGATAAAGTATAATAAAGTATTACATATGAAAGAGGAAACAAAGGTTAATCATTCTACCCCATAAGTCAAGTTGCCTTCCATGTATGTCATGTATGAATGAAACTCCTTTTCAGAAGTGGAAAATATTTTAAAGATCTATACAGGGTTACACCTCCTTAGTGTCTACTGCCTGGGCAGGTCAGGACTTAGGACTGGAGACCAGGATTTTAGGAGGTGGGGTTGGATGTGTTGGCCCCTCTTGTGGAGCCAGGACTGAGGCTGAACATGGAAGGTGAGATTCTTGGGAGAATTCCAAAGACTAAAGTGTCAACACTCCATCCCCTTCCCCTTTCTTCTGCCATAAAACCAAGGTGGTTACCTCAAAACTCATCATTAACCTTAACCTTGTTCTGTCTATGTGGAAGGTTAAGTCACTCATCAAAGGAGGATGGACCAGTTTCCCTCAAGGATGGGCTTTGTCATCCTTGAAGCTGGTTATTGCATTACTTAGATTTCAGATCTTAAAAAATTATATCAGCATGCGTGCCAAAGGTCAAACATTGTATAATCATTTATTCTTGGGATTAGACTCCTTGGGTGTTAGACCAGTCCTAGAGATACTGTCTTCTGAGCTGGTATGCCTGTGTGAGAAATAATACCCACCCAGGCTTGTGTTTGCCAGGATTCGAATTCCAGTGGCCAGTTGTGTTTCCATCCAGCCTTCTGTGAAACTGGGCCACTGATACATTGACCTGATTTCTGATGATCTTCAACTGGTCAGAGTGGAATCAGCTGTGGTCAAGCCAGGATGGGGCTTACCATAAAGAAGCCCAGCCTGGGAACCCAGGGAGCAGAAGTGAAGGATCAGAACCCAGGAGGAGTGGCCAGAACCAGGGGGCCAGGCTCTGAGTGGCCAGAGTCAGCAAGATCAGCCTTGTTTGTGTGTTTGGCATCCAGGTACCGAGTAGCATGATAGCCCTGGACCCATATGCGATATTTGTAGCCAAAAAGTGGTTGGAGGCCCACAGTGCTGCTTACTGAAGCAGGAGGGGATGGAGGTGCTGAAATTACCTCACCTCCCCAGAGTCTAATTTGCTGTGGAAAGTTGACAAAATCACATAGGAAGTGGGGCTTCCTTGGCTGGCTTGTTGGCCCCGTGCTTTGGGGCCATGCCCATAGCTAAGCAGTCACGTGTCTATTAAATCAAGTTGGCTGAAAGTTTCATCCGAAAGCTAATGTGGAACCAAACACATGGGTGTCTGCCAAGACCTCCAGCACTCAGGTCAAGAGGGCCCCCTAAGGGTTATGGCTCTGGGAGCTGCTCTTGCAAATATCCTGGCAGAGGGAGACACGTCCTTGCAGTTTAGTTAAGAGAGGGCAATGCTGCTTGCTTACCTTAGGGATGCCAGAGGGCAGAGATTTAGGGCATGGTAAAGCAGAGGCTGCTTCCTGGTGAGTGGGCATTTCTTCAGGTTCTTAAATTGCAGACTGAAGATGATGCTATAAATACTAATTGTAGGCAACTGGCAAGCTCTTCTTCCACTTATATTAACACAAGGATGCCTCATAACAACCCTATGTGGCAGGCATTGTTATTCTATTTTACAGAGGAGGAAGCTGAGAAACAAGGACTTTAAGTAACTTGCCAAGGCCAATAAACCAGTGAACCTCAAGGCCAGGGATCCAGACCTGGGCCAACCAGCTCAGAGCTTCGTGCTGGGCTTGGAGATGGATCTGCTTTTGCCCTGGTGGGGCTGGGTAGAGAGGTGTTTGATCTTGTGGGAGAAATTGCCAATCTTCTCAACCCTTGGAAAATTTTAGAAGTGGCATCTCAGAGCTGTATCCTGAGGGCATACCTCCTCCAGGGTTGCTGAATTAAAAAAAAAAAAAAAAAAAAGTTTTACTTTCTTTTTTAATGGCAGGTTTTTGTGCCCAGATATGAAAATCTCATAAAAAGCTTGTGGGACTGGCTGCTGTCCTGCCTTTCTCATACCCTTCTGTAATTCAGATGCTCTTTAAAGTCCTTCCTTCACCTGCAGAGCCAGAGAGCAGGGCCAGCCCTGGGGCAGCCCTCAGTACCCTGTGCAGCATCCTGTCACCAGATCACAGTGGCTATGGAGTAAATGAGGACAGCCACGTGAGGGTGAACACCTGTTCCCCAAGGGGGTAGAGGAGTGTGGTGGGAGGAGGCAAATTGGACTCAGGGGCTGATTGGCCCAGACCACTGAGTTCAGACTTGGGTGTCAAACAGGTCTTGGTGTCTATCCTGGCTTTGCCTTTCAGGAGCCTAGAATCAAGTAGGTATTGCACAAATGTAATTTCTAGCTGTCGTAGTTGGGCTAGCAGGTGCTGGGGTCCGATGGCCTGGGTGCACTTGGTGAACCCTGTGACTTGAGCCACTTTACTCTAAGCAGGCCTGGCAGGGGCCAGGGCCAAGTGAAAATGTGATGCTCCTTGTTCAAACAATATTAAGAAGGTTACAGTGGTGACAGAGAGCATTAAACCAAGCACGAGGCCTTGCAAAGCACAGGTGTTCAGGGACCTGTGCGACTGCATACCTTGTACTCTGTGCCTCAGTTTCCTTACCTGCAAACTGGATCTGATAATACTATATCCCTCACCGGCTTTGCTGTGAGGTTTAAAAAGGATGATGATGTGCACCCAACATTAGGTTCCTGGCAAGGGCTTTTTAAATGTTAGCTTCGGTAAGTGCAATGTTGGCAGATCACAGCCTCTTTTGGGGCCATTGGCAAAGAGTGTGGAGAATGAAGGGACCCTGAGTAATGGCTCAGCTTAAGGAACAGTTCTGGGCCTTGTTCTCTGCCCTTACCTGGTTGTGGCTTGGGACTTTCATCTCCTTTGCAAAACACAGATACCTCCTCTGAGGGAGCAGGAGGCTTGTCACGTGCTTGCATGGGCGCAGGCTGTGTCCTGCATTTCCCAAACCATAGACTGGAGCCTGGAGGAGGGCCAGCAGAGATGGATGTTGGCTTTGCTGCACTCACTTTTTATTTGCCTAAGTATACACTAACTCGGTTAGTAACACCACAGAATTTCGCCCCTAAGGATTGTACTATGCCTCTCTAAAAAGAGGAGTTTTTCTTATATAAGTGCAATTACACGATAGACTTTTTTTTTTTCCAATGAATTTCCTCTCCAAGTTGTGGTCTCATATTTTATTTTCCTCTTGCACATTAAATTAATGCCATGAATTTTTATTACGTTGTTAAATAGCCGTAAAGGTTATATTTTCCAGCATATTAGATGCATCCTTAAATATATTTTTATCATAATCTCAGCGCCGAGGATTTAGCTCCAATTTGCGGGAAATGTCTCCCACACAACCTATTTTTTAAGACTTTAATTTTTGGCTTGTTACAGCATTTTTTCTTTCTTTTAAAAAAATTAATTTATTATTGTTGTATCCCATTGTTCCCTGTTGCTCCCCCCTGTCCTACCCTCCTCATCTCTTCTCCCACAGCCAGTCCCCCTCTGTTGTCCATATCCATGGGTTATTTAGACTAGTTTTATAAACAGCACTTTGTGAAAAGTTGAGCTAGGTGTATGTATGTGGACAAGTTATGGGCAATTAGTGTCGGTTGGCTTTGCTAGGATGAAGGGCTATTATTATTCAAATCCAAACTCTGTAAGCTTGTTTACTTTGAGTTTAGTTGCCATTCATAGAAGGCAGTGGCTCATACTTGGTAAGAGACACCCTGGAACAGCTGCCTCCTTGCCCCAGTGGGTTACAATGAAAACCAGTTTCCAGGAGGAGCCTCTGTGTCTCATCTTTGCTGTGGTCTCTTCTGTCTTTCATGTAAACTATCCCAAGCATCTCCTGAAGGGTCTTCTGGCCTTTGGAATAACGCTCCTAATGGTCCATCCTTCACCAACCACCAGAGAGGTTGAGAAAGTCACCTGGACCTTGAGAGCATTGCCTGGACCTGGTCATTTCCTGAATTAAAAACTTTTAATGACTTAACAGCAGAGGTTGGCTGACCAGCTCTGTCTGCATGGTCCATTACCTGAGGATGGCTTATACATCTTACAGTGGTTGGAAAAGCACCAAAGGAATAATAATATTTTCGACTCATGAAAATTATGAGAAATTCAAATTTCAATGTCCATCAATAAAGTGTTATTGGAACACAGCCATGTGCATTCATTTACATGCCTTCTATGGCTGCTTTTTCACCTTACAGTGGCAGAGTTGAGCAATTGCACAGATCGTTACAGAAAAGTTTGCCAACGCCTGAGCTGTAGGATAAAATTCATGCTTCTTGGCAGGGCATCTAAGGCCCTTTGTCACTGTCGTCGGCCTCCCCAGCCCCACTGGCTTCTTTAGCCCCTTATGCTCATAGGAACTCCCAACTGCATTGATCTCCTGCATGGGCAATTTTCACATTCGTCCTTTGTCCTTTCTCTTTCCATCCTTGGCTAGACATCACTGCAGAAATCACCTTCTCCAGGAGGCCTTCTCAACTTGCCTATCTGGTTTAGTGGCTCCATGCTTTGCTTTGAGAGTCAATGTTTAAATTAGAAAAATAAGGTGACCCCTGAGATCTCAGGAGTGAGGAGCTCAGTTCAGAAGAAGCAGGGTCTGGGTGGCGGAAATGGCTCACTCAGGCAGCGGATGCAGGTGGAGCAGCTGGCACTGCACCATGCACTCTAGAGGGGCAATGGCAGGCTAGGGCTCTGTCCCAGTGTGGCTTGCCTTCCAGCGGGGGAGACTCTTAGGCACACATTAATACACATTCGAGAGTTTCTGGTCCTCATTAGTGCTCTGCAGAGAGGTGGAAGTGGTAGAGGGGTGGGTTGTCTGCATAAGGCATCCTCTGATGAAGTGACATTTAAAGCCCTGAGTGAGGCAGGGCAGTGGGCAGCCAGCAGCTGTGGAGATGGAAAGATGAGGTCCTCAGCCTAGGGGAGATGGTGAGAGGAGTGCTCCTCTCCTCCTTAGGCCGGTGGTTCCGGCAGCCAGAGAAGTCACACCAGGCTCTCAAGTCAGAGCCCTGTCCTGAGCGGGTGGGGGAGTGCAGCCCCATTTTACAGCCTCTCGGTGAGACTGTGAAATGGTTGGGAGGCACTTCAGCAATGGACCCGGCTGACCTTTTCATTTCAAGAGGCAAGATGGAAACCCAGGGCAGCTCAGTCCGTTTGTCAGCGGGCTAGTCAGGGGCAGAGCCAGGCCCGGAACCTTGGCCTCTTAACCTTCATAGTAAAGGGTCGCTCAACTTTTTTTTTTGCTTTTATTGGGAGATGCCAGGAGAAATCCATCCCCAGACTTGGGAGAAAGCCAGTGAAGGCCACTGGGAAACCCTTTGGATCAATGTGCCACCCAAGAGAAAGGCCCCTGGCTGAGACTACTGTGTGTCAAGTGGTGCTCTGTGCTGGGGGTGTCCAGAAGCACTGTTGCGGGCCACAGGCCTCTAATCCTGCTGGTTTAGTTTAGCCCCAGGCCTGAGGGAGGCTGTGCTAATTATAGCCAGCCAGCCTTGCTGGGAGCTATAAATAGTGTCAGAGACACCTGTTTGTTCATTAATAGGCATTTATCGAGGTACCTACAAAGGATTCAGCCACTGGGCCGGGCATGGTGTGGGCACAGAGAGATCCTAGAAGCCTTGACCTTGAGCTGTGCTCTTAAGTTATTGTTTAGTCCAGGGAAGCCAGTGTGAGCAGTGGAGTGGGGTCAAGAGCATGACTTGGGAACCAGGCTGGCTTTTCTGCCTGTGAGACCTGGGTCAGTTACTCAGACTCGCTGTCCTTCAACTTTCTCACCTGTACAATAAAGGTCTTAATGATATCCACCTAATAAGGATGTTAAATGAAATGAGTGTTTACATAATATATAACACATAGATTTATGTATTATAATGATTATATATAATTATTCTACGTAATTCTATTTACATATGTATACATTTATATTAATTTATCATTTAGAACGTCCTGGTATCATAAGTGTAATTAAATTGTTGAATGAAATGGCATGAGGACAGCTCCAGACACAACCAGCCCAGGAAGGCCCGTTTGGCATGGGAGCCTTGATCTTGGAAGAAGAGTGCTGAGTCTAGGTGCCTCCCAGCCTTTGATGAGACAGTAGTGTGTGGCAGTTGAGCATGTAGGTTTTTCCATCTGGGGCTAAATTTTAGTTTTGTTGTATCCTGTTACACCCTGTTACTTCCTATCTATAAGCCTCCTGTTTCAGTAAAACAGGGCACCATAGAAATGAGCATTTATTGGTGTTTTGATAGAATTGAATGAGTCAGCACCTGTACAGCATTGAACACAATGCCTGGCACCTGGTGACTGCTGAAAATGTAAGTCGTTATTGCTAATATATTTTCACTCACTTTGGCAGGTCATGCAGTATCTCCGGGCCAATACAATTATGTCACCTGGAGAACAGGGTCATTGCTTTACCCTGTGCCTCAGAGCAAGGACATGGGAATGGAAATGTCAAGGAGGCAGATTTGTTAGGGAAATGGGGGTTGCCTGGCCCCCTTGAAGTGAGGAGCGAGGGAAGAACTTGGACCCGGGGGTTAGGCGTGCTAGTCTAGGCCTTGCTACTCAGAGCATGGTTAGAGGACCGGCAGCACAGCTTCCCCCTGTTTCGATCTACTGCACCCTGATTGGAATATTAATCAGATCCCTAGATATGCCTGTGGAAGGCTGCGGTGAGGAGCACTGATCCAGACCAGGGCTTCTAAAGCTAGTAGTCATTCTCCCCAGGCCACAGCTGAGAACACTGAGGCTGTTCCATGGGCTTTGAGCCCTGGCTCTCAGAGTTATGCTTCTCTCCTGGTTACTTTCCCTGGACCAGCAGCGCCAGTCTCACTTAAGGAGTTGGTTAGAAATGGGAATTCTCGGGCTCCAGCCCAGAGCCAGTAAATCAGAATGGCAGGGGGTAGTGCAGGGCTCTGTTTGAACCAGCCTTCCAGATGGCTCTGTAGCGCTGCCCAGACTGATAACCAGGAGCAAGAACACAGCCCCAGCTGCTTGTTGGAATCACTTGGGAAGATCAACAAAGAAAATGCCTGGGTCATCAAAAAACGTCTGGGTGTGGCAGGAACACTGAATATTGGAAGCTCCCTGGGGGATTCTAATGTGCAGCGAGGATTGAGAACCAGTGCTTTAGGCTTATGAAATAAACCTCAATTTTCTCAGCTGTAAATTGGGCGGAATTGGGTAGCATAACCTATTTGCCTGCCAAAAATGTGAAAGTGCCCTGGGGGAACCCCAGGACCTGGAAAAGTGTGCAGGGAGGCAGGCTAATACCTATCAAGAAAAGTGCTGCTGGGATTCCGTGCTGGGAGCAGGTGGGATTGGATACCCTTCGTGGCCTCAGGGGTGGGATCTTAATATGGTTGCTGGCTGATGCAAGTACTAAATGCTGTATGATATCCTGCTTGATTCAGTAGCTCTGCTCCAGAGAAGGAAATTGTCAGTTCTTTGAGAGCCCAGTACAGGCATTCTCTTCCTTTTGTGCTGGCCACCGTTGCCACTTGTACCTAATTCTGGGGTTAGCCTTCAGTAGGGTCATTTGTTCTTTGCTGGGGGAGATGATGAAGTCTGCTGTGTCCCTGGATCCCTTGAATTGGAATGGTGGGGCTGTTGGGGAGCTGAACCCCCTCTCTTGAGTACTGGTGGTGGCAAGAATGAGGTTTAAAGAAATGTTTACTCAAAGTAATCCCTCTGCTATGCCACTGCCTGTCTCCCAGGTAGCTGGGTAACAAACACAGAGTTCTGGTTGTAATTTATTGAGTGATTAGCTGAGCCTTCCAAGGGCTATGACAGGACAGGAGAAGGGTGGTGGCTATGGTCTCCAGTCCCAGGTCCTTCTGTAGTGACCAGCACCAAGGGGCTCCTGAAAGTAGCCATGAATTCCTACTATAAGGGAACAAGAGCATGTGCATCATAAATGTGGATTCGGAGTTGTCATGAAACACCAGATGTGGAAATTCATCATAACCTAATCTTCAAAACAAAATTACATGGTACTTACCAGGTGCCCAGAAGCAGTATTCTGAGTATTATGTGATGCTCATAATCACCCCATGAGCTACATATCATCATTTCTCCCATTCTCCTTGAGCAGTTGCTCTGGGGGTCTGGTGGTCAACCTCTGAATTTCACAAATGGGGAAACTAAGGCCCTATGGGGCTTAGTGACTGAGCAGCAGAGAAAATTAGAACTCATGTTCCAATTATTAAGGGTTTAGTGAAAGACTCTTCTTGATTTTTCAGTCTGGGATGACTTTAATACAGAATGTCTGGGTTATGTAACACTAAGGAAAGTAATTCACAGGTTATTTGTTCTGAAAAGATTCATAGAAAATCAATCTAACATAGTAAACTCGAAATTTTTTAAACTATGTTCCACAATAAGAAACACAACTGTACTGTCCATTGTGTGCATGTGTATATATCTGTATATTGTATATACATGTATGCATATATACACACCCATATGTACGAGGTCTGTCTGGAAAAAGTCCATCCATTCTTAATGTGTATAATGAGATGGTTTGCATGGCATCAGTGTAACCTGGCAACCAAGGAAAGTGTGCTGGAATGTGCATGTGTTAACAATGACGAGTTCACTCTACTAGTCAGAGGGGGCGGTAGATTTTGGTGAGTGAGCATGTGTACTGTGTGGCTGTTGCATTCAAAATGACTGAGCAGTAGAGCAACGAATCTGCATCAGATTTTGTGTTAAGCTTGAACGTTCCTCCCTGGAAACTGTTGGGATGATTCAGAAGGCTGCAGCTATGGGCAACTGGTGATCGGCAACTTCATTACTACAATGCGCCTGCTTATACATCACTTCTTGTGCAGAGTTTTTTGGCAAAACATCAAATCACCTGGGTGACTCAGCCCCCTATAGCCCAGATTCGGTGCCCTTTGACTTCTAGCTTTTCCCAAAACTAAAAAATCACCTTTGAAAGTAAAGAGTTTTCAGACTGTTGATAAGATTCAGGAAAACATGGTGGGGCAGCTGATGGTGATTGAGTGAACTGCGTGAGGTCCCAAAGTGCCTACTTTGGAGGGGACTGAGGTGTCATTGTCCTGTACACAATGTACCTTGTATCTTGTATCTTCTTCAATAAATGTCTCTATTTTTTATGTTACCTGGCTGGATACCTTCTGGACAGACATCATATACATATAAGTACATGTATGTTTATATACTGTACTAAGTATATATGTACATATGTATGTATGTACCTGTATATCTGTTATCAACCTACCTATCTATATCTTAGAGTAACAAAAGTTAATGAAGTGATGGCTGGTCTTACTACATGAGCCACTATGATGTATTCTGTTCTATTCTAAAATATTGCTCATAATCCATTAAGTAGATTTCATGATCAACTAGTGGGCTGAATCCTGCCATTTGCTAATTACTGGTGCTGCCCAACTTTCTCACATGATAACAGAATGGAAGCTGAAGCAAAGGTTACATCTCTCTTAGTCACAAATCTGAGACTAGAATCCATCCTATTTATTGTCCCCTACTCTCACCCTCCACCAACTGTGCCATTGCACCTGAGACCTGGCTAAGAACTCTTTGGTCCCATTTGCTGACACGTCCTGTGGTTTTATGCCCACATTTTCCCACTGTCATGAATATACTGCAAACCTGAAGCTCTCAGACCTGGCCAGGCTCTCAGGGCCTTGCCCTTCCCAGTGCCTCACTCGCCCCTGGTCACTGTGTTGTTCCCCTTCTGAAAACCAGAGCTTGGATTCCGAGACTGAGTCCCACAGATTTGGGGCTGGTGGAATTCAGTGTGAGGTACTTTGAGAGCAGACTCATTTATCAGGGTCCAGTCTTTTGCTTACAATTCTGAAATCCCCAGAGCTTTGAAAATTGAGGATTTTCCCACAATTTATGTGGGGGTAAACTTGCCCTGAACTGATGTGAGGCTGTGGATGGGCTTTATTCCTACAGCTGAGTCCAAAAGTCATATGTGTCACTGTAGAAATGGTCGTGTGGTTGACGGTGACTGCCCAGACCCTGTGAATTCACCTGATTAACCTTCTAAAATTTGAAACATGCAGAATTCTAAAACATATCTGTCCCCAGGTTTTGGGTATGAGATTGTAGATTTATGGATTGTGGGTTTATTTGAAGTGGGTACAGGTGTGTTATTGATTCATCAGGGAGTGATTTTTTGAGAGAAAAGAGTGGTAGAAAGGTGACTAATGCAGAGGACCCATTCTCAGAAAGCTCACTATCAGCAGCTGTAATATGAACCTTGGATGACTTTGGTGAGGATGAAGTGAGCATTGGCTATGAAAGCACTTTGGAAACTGTAGTGATCTTTACCTTTATAAAGTGTATCATGTGGTCTGGTTTCTTTAGGAAACTGAACTGTAGTCTACTGATGCACTCACTTCCAACTTTGCCCCAGGCCCACGGCCTCTGTGTGTGTGTGCGCGTGTGCATGCGTGCTGCAAAGGTATCACTTTCATTTCACAGATGAGGAATCACCAAGCAAAGGAAAAAGACAAAGGAATGTCTTTGCATTCTTTGTAGATTCTTTTTACATCTGCTGTATTCCACCATTTCCTTTTTTTTTGCTTCCATCTTCCTTCTTTATCCTGTGTCAGGTGCCCTGCCATAGAAACCACTGACACATACTTTTCTTTGTTATCATTAGTCTGTTGGTCATTAAAACCTTGAGACAGCTGCTTCTTTTTTTTTCTTTCTCAATAAAGACCTCAACATTTCCAAGTTTTTAAAGCTTCTGTCTCAGGTGTTCCAGAAACTTTGAGCTCCTGAGACTGGAGAAAGGCATTTGCAGCTTCTAGTGTGGGCCAGGAAATGACACAGCTCCAGATCCTGAGAGGTACTGTGATGTGACTCAAAGGGAACTTCAGACTTGAAACCATGATTGGAAGTGTAGCCTTTACGAAGGCCCGGGAGATGAGACCTTGGGCTCTTGCTGGGAAGTTGGAAATGAGATTTCTGCATAAAGCCATGCCCTGAAGGGGGTCTACCTCCCCAGGAAGAGGTGAGTCCAGCAAACCTCTGCCAGAGGGCAAAGGGAGTAGACAGGGAAACTACCCTGTTTGGACTTGACCTTGGTGTTGGGAGGCTGTATCATCACAGCTGCCTTCATGCAGGTTCAGGTTTGCTTTATAATGTCTGCGTGACCCAAGAATCCCCAAGCTGAGAAATGAATCTGATGTAATTTGGAGTTGGGAACACTACAGAGTGTCTGTTAGAATCAAATGAAGATGCTCTCTGGAGGGACATACTTATAGCTCAAGAATTGAAAGATTTCTATAGGTTAAGAAAGACCCACCAGCTGGTCAAACTTGGGCTTTTATCTTCATGAGACAAAACAGGAGAGGAAACAGTTCACCGTGAGCAAAAGTCAGCAGAGAGAGTACGAGGTCTGTCCTCAAAGTATCGGCTATGCAGACTGTTTTAATTGGACTGATACTGGCTTGATACTTTTGGGACAACCCTCCTAAATACAAGGATCAGACCCCCCCTAAGGGTTTCAGATAGAAGCTCTATTGTATATACAGTGTATTTAAAATGTTACAAAAATTGTTAAAAATACTGAGTGACACTACTAATTTCTTTTTAAAGATTTTATTTATTATTTTAGAGAGAGGGGAAGGGAGAGAGGCAGAGAGGGAGAGAAACATCAATGTATGGTTGCCTTGATACTACTAATTTTAAAAATCTATGGATATTTGTTCCCTGGTTCCATTCCCCAGTCAGGGCACATAACCAGGTTGCAAGCCAGGTCTTCAGCCGGGTCTGTAGCTGGAGGCAGGTGAAAGGCAACCATACACTGATGCTTCTCTCCCTTTCTTCCTCCCTTTCTGTCCTTCTCTCTGAAAATAATGAATACAATCTTTTAAAAGATATATATGGATATTTGAAGAAAAACCAATAGAATTTACAGAAATGAAAAACATGAAATTGAACTTATGATCTTCAGCATTAGGCATGTATGTTTGTAAGTTCTTTTTATTAGAAGCATTAAGATAGCAATTCTGAGTAAGGATTCTCCAAAGGCAACATTAAAAAAAAAAACTAATTGGCACAGTTTTGCGGGATTGAGTGCATTGTAATGTGTTGGAAAGAAAACAGATGTGAGGCTCAGGCAGGGTTTGATTGGGCTGTGTAACCCTGGGTTACTTCTAGCTTCTTGGCTTCTCAGTTACCTGTCGTGTAATCTGAACCCCCCGGTTTGCTCTATCAATTAGTTTTGAAAAGGTCTTGATTTTCTTTTTCTCTTCATTTCCCTTGATTCTGGAGAATACATAAATTTCCCCACCTCCTTCTCCCTTGGGAAGGGTCCTGCAATTTCTCGTTTAATTAAATTGGCTGCTCAGATGAGTGAGGGGACTGCATATATAATTGCTGATGGCTGCTTCAGGGACTTGTATATTACTCAAGAGTTACACAGATTCATCTGGAAGCTAATAAGGGAGGCTGCTGGCTCCCTGAGGAGAGGGCCAGGGTGGCCAGCCAGAGGGGTCCGTCCCAGGTAGTAGGGCTGTCTCTGGACAGGCCTCCTCTCCTAGTGTGGTGATGGATGGTGATTGGGGTTCTGAGCCTGAGAGGGGCCTGAATGTGCTTAATATTAGTACTGTGACAGATATGGATCTTGGTCTGGCACAGCCTGTAAATCCTATCCCTAATTAATCTAATCCCAACCCTTGGGAAGTCTGAACTTTGCATTGAGTTTGCGCTCTGCCTGAGGGCTTGGATCCAAACTGTTACATGGCCCTGCATGGATCTTTCCCCCTGTACTCTTGGTTGGCTCTTCCAGAAGACAGGACCTGCCAGGACCATCCCAAAGCTGGAACTCCTGAGCCGTGGGGTGGAGGGAAGATGGGCGGCACCTGGGTGGGGGTGCTCAGCCGGCAAACCTGGCCTCAGGCTCGGACCTTCTGCCCTTCATTTTCCCTTCTTTCTTCCCCTTCCCTTCTTTCTCCTCCTTCACTTCCCACCCATTCTTCTTTTTTACTTTCTCCCCTTTTTTTCTCTTTCCCCCTTTACCTCCCTTATTTTCTCTCCCTCTTGAGCGGAGGAATGAAAGAGCATTCTTTTTTATTCCGGAAAATGAGTACAGTGAGAATTTGGGGGATGGGGGAGGAGTAGGTCTTATTTGGGCTTACCTGGACACAGGACTATGTTTGGCACATAATAAGGTTTTAGAAGCTATCAGAAGGGGTTATCCTGGACCTTGGAATAGCTTCTGGGTCTTCCCCGGTACAAACGCAAGTCATGACAATGACATTCTATTCAGGAGGGGAAGCAGGGAACCTGAGCAGCGCTGCCTCTGGGAGGAAATGGCCAGTTTCCCCTCCCCAGTGACATGGGCCCAGCCCAGCCTTGGAACTCAGCAGGGTCAGGCCTGTGGATGACGTCACTGGCCTTCCGTGGGACAGCTGCAGCCAGCAGCAGGACACTCCAGAGATGCCAGCAGTAATTGGAAACTTTATTTTCAAATGTTTCCCACAGCATTCATACATAATGAGAAGGGCTTCTGCTGTGGGACTTTTCAGGTGGCTGCCCTAAGCAGGACTCTTGGAGACCAGGGAGACCTGAGGTCAACCTTCATCTTCCCTGGAGCTGGGCTTCTGGGGCGTGGGGTGTGTGGGGACAGTCCCCAGGGGACTGCAGCTTCAAGTCAATGGGACTCCATATGAAAAGGCCTCCTGAGCTTACTGTATATATTTCCAAGCAATAATTTCCAATGCTTTTTTTTTTTTTTGCCATTTCATTTTAAAACATTTTCTTCCTATTTACCTATCTCTGCTGCCTTATCTCTGTGCAGCAGGTGAACATAAGAGAAATGAAGGGAGGGAGAGAAGCCCAAAGATCTTAGAGAATATTTTGTGGAGATGCAGCAGCTGCCTTCCGATGTCTGAAGCTCTGTAATGGGAAGAGGCATCAGCTTATTCTGTGTCCCCTGATAAGAGAATTAGGGAATTCCAGTGGGGGTGGGAAGCTGCACCTGCTATGGGACAGACATGGTGGGTGCAGGGCCCTGGCTCATTAGCCCCAGGTGTTTGTGCTTCGGGGGATAGACTCCAGCATGTGCCCTTAATAGCTTCTCGTTACTGACCACTTGTGAATCGTAGGCTGGGTACTAAGTGCTGGACTGATTTACTTAGATAATTCCTCAGGACTGCCCTGTTGGGTAGGAACTGTCATTAACTCACAGTCCTATTGCCCAAGGTCATAGGCTAGTAGGTGACAGGGG
Organism: Noctilio leporinus; assembly: GCA_004026585.1. Classification (NCBI taxonomy): domain Eukaryota; kingdom Metazoa; phylum Chordata; class Mammalia; order Chiroptera; family Noctilionidae; genus Noctilio; species Noctilio leporinus. The sequence continues at coordinate 132,842 of PVIW01001036.1, forward strand.
CTGAACTGGAATCAAGTCAGTCTGACATTAGAGCTTCCTTTCCCCCAGCTCACATCCATCAGGATTTACTTCCCAACGTTGTTTTATTGTGGGTAACCTACCAGACCTTTGTGTCACACTTTTTTCTCTACCTTGTTGCTATCATAGTCTTAACTGTCATATTAACATATTAGTTATAAAATTGTTGAGAAGATCCCACTTAGGGAAAATGTGCTCAGCAGCGAAAGCTCTCCCCTCCCCCCGCCTCCCCACTGTTTATCTCCTTTAAGGGAGAGCCGGCTAAGGAGTTGTCATCTAAAAATGGACTGGCTCTGCTCTAGAGGGATTCAGGAGGGGGAAGGTGACCACTTGCAGGAAGCTGGTGCTCAGTGTAGGGCAGGACTAGAGGACACTTGAGGTCCCATCTGAAGAGGATGGTCACCAATGGGGCCGTGATGAGCTCCCTCTGTGATAGGGGTGGGAGCTGCCAGAAGTGTGACTGGCCCAGGGAGGCGGTGACATCCGGCCCTCTCACCCCAGGCCTGAGTTATTGCAGTTGCCTCTGACCTGTCCCCCAGGCTCACTTCGCTCCCTTCTGCAGGTCCTCCTGCACACAGACGCCAGACTAATCTCCCCAAAGGCTGACTTCTTGATGTCACTATGAACTCCTTTTACTATCTGCTGTGCTCAGACATTTGAGCTGCTGGACCCCAAAGTCAGGGCCTGATCCCATTTGCTTTTCCAACCTTCTTCCTTGTCCATCTTCCGTGAATCCCACTCCACCTGGACTGCACAGCTGTACCGTGTGCCCCGAACCACCTCTTAAAACATGCCTGTTTTTATCTGGGATTCCCTCCTTCTCCTCTAGGTATTCAGATTTCTGTTAATTCAGGACCCCCTTCATTCACTCAGCACTCACCTATTATGATGCAATTTGGTGCCAGGAAGAGTCTGGGAGAACTGAGACATACAAGACAGGCCCCTGCCCTTGAAGAACTCTCAATTTGGGGTAGGGGCATGTATGAAAGAAAGCACTTCCGATCAACACCGAGAGAGCCACTCCAGTCCATGCACAAAACCTCCTCTTTCAGGAAGCCTTCACTGATTGCTCTGTCACTGTGAATCACCCTTGGCTGGAGCCCTATAGATTCCAGTCTCCGTCTTCTTTTTTAGTGCCTTGTTTCTGCCTGGTGTTATTCACTTTCTTCTACTGCCAGTATCTCTTGGACTTTATCCTAAAGGAACATACCCTGCTGCGGTGCACCATGTGCCTATTAATAGGAATACATGTTTATACTGAGGTATAAACTGAATACAAAGCACATTCACTTCCATGATTCTCCTGATTATCATGACAACATGATGGGAAAGCTAGGACAGAGATGGTCAGCCCAGATTTGTAGCGTGGTAAGCAACTTGCTCACAGGCACACAGTTAAAAAGTGGCAGAGCCAGGACTGGGGCCTGGGGCCTTGCCAGGTGTCTGCCACACAGCCCCACAGAAGGATGGGGGGATGTGGTCCCATCACCGTGCATCTGCCCTGGGCCTGCAGTACATGTCAGGGTATGTGTTCAGGGAGGATGGAGAGTAGAGAGGAGAATCCTAGGGGCGGAAACCTAGGTGATTCTTGAAGGATCAGAGAGGCACAAGGGTGAGGGTGACCAGGGCTGGTTAGATAAAGAGTGATTTGTAATTTTAATGCTTCTCATTCAGGCACTTCACTCTTCTTTGTCCCCATGGGGGCTGGGACTAGCTGGATGAAGTGAGAATAGAAGGGCTAGCATGTTGAAGGTGGGGCTGGAGTTGGACAGGATGGATGAAGAAGGAGCAGGTGAGTGGGGAGAGGTCAGGGGTAGTCAGGTGATCCAGCATGCCCCCTGTAGGATGAACCCTGGGGTTTCCTTATCACCTAGAGATAGGGACACGCATCAGGCCCAATAGCCCAGCGTAAGCATGTCGGAATTCTGTGCATTTTAAAAAGCATTTAGTGGAATCCCAGCTCCCTCTCCTTAGTCCTGGCTGGTGATTTTGTTTGTTTGTTTGTTTTGCACTTAATGGCAAAGGGGTCATGGTAGTGAACACTGGCTAGTTGGAATGCTTGGGCTTTTGAAACTCGGCAGTTGGAGCTACCTACGTGTTAAAAAACAACAAAACTTACCTTTTTAACAAGAACAAAGTGTGTTTCTTTAGCCCAGGCCTGAATCTAAAATAGTTGAACTTTTTTTTTTCCTCTTGCTCAAGTTTAAAAATAAAAATGTTACCTTTGGGCTGCAATCAGGAATGGAAAATTTCAAGGCATGAGAGTAAGATTTTTTTATCTGTTCTGGCAGGGGACGAGAAGGCGTGTTGGTGGCAGTGTGTAAGCATCAATTGTGGGCCCCAGGACATTACTGCTTTGCCGTGTCTTACTTGGTTACAGTGTCTGCAGTGAAAGGCCTCCTCTGTCTCCTGGCGCAGCTGAACCTGCAGAGTTCAGGAAAGATGTGTAATTGACTAGAATAGGCAAAGGAGGGAGTGATTAAAATTAATAGCAACTTTAGCTTCTACAAGGGGGTGCTATCACAAAGTGCAGGTGAGAACCCCAAATGATCAATTACTAAAGCTCTAGTTTGGAGTGAAAGGTGTCTCAGTTCACTGCCAGGCCTAGGGAATTGCTTTGGTGAGTGAGAATAAGGATGGGGACATTTTGAAATTATCCTTAGAAGAAACAAAAATCTGGACAGGAAATATCTGGGCAATCCTGGACCACTGTAATTAATTTTGAAGCGTGTAATGGTTAAAGCTTAGTTTGAAATACTCTATATTTTTTGTAGTTCAGTATTATTAACGTATGAAGAAACTGTTTTATGGATGTCAATTTTACTGTTGCTGACAACATCTAAGGAAGTACACATTTGTACAACAGTCTTGGATGTTAATGGTAAATTTAGAAGCCGCCTCCAGTGGCTGCTGAAATCAGTCACAAAATTCAGGTGCTTACTCAAAAAATCTAAATACCCATGAGGCTGGCACAGTCACTGGTGGAAATTTGGGCAGCTGAAGATGCTCTCTTAGGATCCCAGGATTGTCAGGGTGTGGCATACCAGCTGTGGGCTCTAGGCATGTTCATCAACAAATGTTCATTGTGCAGAATCAGCATGGATGGGAAAAGACAAACCACTATGGACACACCTTCAAAGCAACATCTAGGCTCCTGGGTTTTCATCTTGACTCTGTCACCTACCAGCTGTGTGACCTTGAGCCTGATGCTTCACATAGCAGCTTAGGTTTGTTTCCTCATTGGTAAAATGAGGGTATTGGCCCTGGCTGGTGGCACAGTGGATAAGGTGCTGGCCTGCAAACCCAAAGGTCGCTGGTTCAATTCCCAGCCAGGGCACATAACCAGGTTGCAAGCCAGGTTTCCAGCCAGGTCTGTAGCTGGAGGCAGGTGAAAGGCAACCATACACTGATATCTCTTGCCCTCTCTGCCTCTCTCTCTTCCCCTCCCTCTAAAAATAATAAATAAAATCTTAAAAAAAAAAGCCATGGCTGGTGGCACAGTGGCCTATGAGCCCAAAGGTCACTGGTTCAATTCTCCAGCCAGGGCACATAACCAGGTTGCAAGCCAGGTCTATAGCTGGAGGCAGGTGAAAGACAACCATACATTGATGTCTCTTCTTCTCTGCCTCTCTCTAAAAATAATAAATAAAATCTTAAAATTTTTTTTAAAAAGTAAAATGAAGGTATTGAATCAAATATGCTTCTAGGAACCCTTCCAGATCCCCAACCCTGTGATTAACAAACCACATTTAAAGATTCAAGGAGGGGCTTGAGCTCTCTTTTATCTGGCCTGATTGTAAAGCTCAAAATTGATAACATATCACAAAACTTCCCCACTGCCCAAAGCTCTCTGAGGGTCTCTCTCCCCCTGGCTCCTCCCCCGAAAGCCTCTGGATCTCCCCAGGAGGCAGATACTAAAGGCTCAAGATCTAGCATTTCAGGGGGTCCTCAGCCTGGCCCCGTTCATCCTCATGGTTGTTCAATATATTGACATTCCTCTGGCTTACAAGAACAGTCTCTGGGTAGAGTTGACACAGATGATACAGCTTTTCTGGGTCTCCTTTCTGCACCTGAACATGGGGCTAATCATGGGGTGGGCTTGCAGCTGGGCTGCTTGGGTTCAGGCCTGCGCTCTGCAAGTCAGGTAGCCTCTCTTGCCTCAGTGCTTAAAAAGTGGGGATCAGCACCTGCTTTACTGAGCTAATGGTAAGATTGAATAATACTGTACGTATGAAATGCTTAGAATAAGCATGGTAGAAGCAATAGCTCTGGGTGTGGGTGATATTAATATTTGTACCTATATCACTGGACTTTATATAGCTAGTGAGATAATGTTATCAGGAGGAGTCTTTCACCGTGCTTGCTCTCACAAAGCTCACTGTCCTTGTTTTCCCAGGGGCTCCAGGGTGGGCCACCTCTGGAGTTGAAGGCGCTTTAGTTCCTGACTGGAGACTGAACTTGAGGAAGCCCCCATGGGCCCAGTGTCCCCACGGTTTTCTGGTGGGTCTTTAATGGTAGCAGACGAGGGTGCTCAAGGTGGAGACTGGGCCCAGACTGCTGCACCCTCAGCCTCACTGTGGGAAAGGAGCCCCTGGCAAGTGGGTCTCTCTCAGGGCCTCCAGGGCAGAGTCAGGAGGTCAGGTGCTAAAGTCAGTCTTCTGGTGAAAGTCACAGCCTCACTAGAGACCACTTGAAGGTAGCTCTTGGGGGCTGAAGAACCAGCTACTTAGTGTGCAGGAAACTGGGTGCCTGTATTCACAGCCAGAGCTTCCAGAAGGGAAGTGAAGGTGGCAGGTCACATGGACTATAAACCATCTCCATTTTCCTTTCCAACCCAACACACACATCCATGTATACAACTAAAACTTCCACGCAGCAGGGCCGTCCTACATGCACTACTCCTCATTTTCTGTGCTCCATTGTTTCCTATTTTAGCTGAAATATTTGTGAACTATTAAAGCAGCCAAGTGACCTGGGTCTGAGCCTGCAGTTTGAGCACACCAGGCTGTGTGACAGTTGAGAGTCCTGAGTGCTGTTTGCTGATTCTGCTGGGACAGCAGTGATTGGCTTCTCTGTGTTCGGCCAGCGCATTTTTGAAATGTGTATTTGTTGATAGCAATCAAATTTGTTACTCCAGAGGTGTGGCCAGGAGCCTCTGCTTCTGTTATTGCTTTTCTTTGAAAACAAGTAGGTATTTCCATAGGCCTAAAAGTGTGGATGTAACATGTATAGCAGTATGGTTCCTTCCCCAATATTCCCTAGTCCCAGTGGGAATGAAGGAGGATCCCTCAATAAAGAGGAGAGTTGGGGGTAACCCCCCCTCTTGCCCTGTGGAGAATAATAGAAGCTGTGGTCCCAGCTTCTTCACAGCAACGCTTCATCAGTGAGCCTATCTGTTAGGGGGATGCCGAGGCTCCGTGGACAGGGGGCATGCAGGGAGGGTATGCCAAACGTTTCATGATTGCATCATCTGGACACCAATGTAGTCCTCAGGAGTATCCAAGTACTGCACCAGGGGCGGAATCTTCAGTTGCTGGATCATGGGGAGGTCAGGGGCCATAGGGGAGGGATCAAGGTGATGGTCACACAGGAGTTTGTGGGAAGAGGCTGTTTCCTAACATGTAAAGAGCGTTTTAATACTTTAACATTGGTAGAGCTTTAGTGGTGCATCTATCCCAATCTCAGCCCTAGGCATATGCCCTACTGCCATCGGTTGTCTGCAAGAGACCTCCAGTAGACACCACTTCCATGGATCAGTTCGGGTAGTCTGAACACCTACTGAGTATTGGCAGGGGCTGGGCTCACCAAGGGCCTAGAGAGTGACAAGCCTTCTGGGGCTGAAGCCTCTGGGCCACAATAACCCATCAGACCTTGTTCGGTGTCCAGAGAGGTTAGTTGCTCCCATTCCCAGTGCAGCATTGCTGCCTAAACATATGCGGCTGTATTTTGATGAAGTTGTACCACTGGCTCACCATCTAAGGCTCATAGGTAGCTTATGACCAATTTAAAGAAAGAAAGACCCCTTGGAAAATATATTTCTTGTGGAGGCCCTGAAGCCCAGCAAATGGGGACAGTGCCAGGGGGGTTTTATCAGGACACTTGGCTTGATGCTTACTCCCGAGCCTCTCATTCTTGTGGTTATTTTGTGCCTTCTGCCATCTTCCATCTGGATGGGCAGAGATCTTATTTGGAATTGCAGGGGTCTATGGAGGCCTCTTTGGAGATGCGGCAGTGTTCCTGACTGGCAGGGGCAGGCCTGTGGACAAAAGGGTGCACGGTTGATACCCTTTTTGTAGAAACCTATCTCATTGGAACCAGCCAGAAGCCTGGTCTTAGGATACCAATCATTTAAGGCACTTCTTGGCACCCCATTTATGCTGGAGAGCCATGGATCAGGTTCTCAGTTGCTTCCTTCTAGGGTCTTGATGGTCACCCCCACCCCTCACCAAGTTATCACGGTGATCAACTGGATCAGATGAAATAGCTATCTTCTCATGGAATTAGCACATCCCTACCTATACAGTTGACACTCCAAGGGAGGGACTGTTTAGTATCACCCGATTCATGAGGTATATCTGACCATTTGTGTTCTTATTTTTGTAAGATTAGAATTATGAACCTTCTAGGAGTCAACAGTAACCCAGAGAAGCAAGAACCCTCTTTCTGAGCCTTTTTCTTACCCTTACATGGTAGGTATGGATACCCACTTCACAGGCTTGTTGTCAAGATCCAATGAGATAGAGAACTTGAGAAAGCCTTGCAAATTATTCAGGTGAGGGTGGAAGAAAAGAATGTAGTGTTATTAATTGGTGTTGCTGTTATTTAGCATTTCTTATCATTTGCACCCCCAAATGTCTTATTTGACTAGTGTGATCTTTATACAATTCCAGATTGGGATGCTGGCTTACTTTTTTAGAGACTGGTGTAAAGACAAAAGTCATTCCCAGGCAGTCTGAAAATGTTAATTTTGGCAGATGCCTTACATTTTCTTTTGAAAACATGGGGAGGAGGATCTAGAGTTGCCCAGCCCCTCTTCTAATAGCAAATTATTACTGTTTTCCACATCTCCTATTCATCTCTGAAAACCCTGAAGAGGATGAAAGTTATATTCTTTGTCACTGGCCAAGAGTCTCCTACGAACCATATAAACAGTATGCACACTTGTTTCTCATAAACTCAGTTGGGCTAATATTATAGATGCGTTTCTGTCACCTCTGACTGGCTGAGTATTTGTGTTTGCCCACACATCCTTAATGCTCAGGGCATTTGTTATGTAGGAGGAGCTTGTGCCCTCCCAGGCGGAGAATGCCCATAACTCATGGACTCAACATTGAAGGACTGATTGCGGGCCTTGATTCATAGTGCTCCTGAAAGCTTCGGGGCAGGATTAAAATGCCTTTTGGCAGTGATTGGCAGCTGCCACGATTGAAATAATAAGCCCAGAGCCTGGGTTCCCTGCAAACCGCTCTGAAGTTAATTTCCTTGCACAGATCTCCCTACCTTTCAAACACCTGCCTCTTGTGCTGCTCATTGCTCAGAAAGTCACACCATCTTCGGCTCTTTTGTCAGACTTAATTGCCGGAATTACCTGATGGAGTTATTTATATTAGTCTCTAGCCAACCAACTATTGCAGCTACGGGACCCTCAAATAGAATACATGCTTGGTTGTCAGGGTGTCTGACTTGGCCTTGGCAGGGCCCTTAGGAGATGAGGTTAAGGAATTTCAGTGTGATTGTGCCTGTAATCGATGAGCCAGAGGCTGGAACTGAGAAAATGCCCCAATGAGCTTATTTTCTGAGGGTGTTTTTGGCTCATAAGCAGGCATTATTGTAGTATGACGATTGGGAGTTGATGGGAGATGGTGCCCAGGTGTTGGGCATGAGGCACTCAGTTGAGTATGTTCATGACCTGCGACTCATGCTCATTTTGATCCTCAGCTCTGGATGGGTCTGGTCCATATCTTTAGGATCCTGGTGGTCCAGTAGGGTCATGGCTTTGTGGTGAGTAAAGAGTGGCCTTATTATATCACTGTCTTCATCATCAGCAGCAGCAACATGGGCACTTCCAAGGAGCACTTGAGAGGTGACAAAGGTCCATCACCTGAATTACAACTTTCAGTTCCTCCCGGTCACTTTGAAAACGATGATTCCATTTTTGAAGATGAAGAAACAGGCTAAGTAATGTTGGGTGGCTTGGCCAAAGTCCCCCAGGTGGTAGGTTGTAGAAAGTGGCTTTGAACCTCCAACTTAGAAGCTTAAGTTCTTTCTCATTGGTCATGCTGTGTATCCACTGTGGCTCCTTACCCAGTCCTTTCTGAGAGGAAAAAAGAGTAAAAAGTAGTAATAAACATACTGAAAAATGAAACAACAAAAGATAACCTGCATTTTACTATTGCTCCTTGAGGGAATGTCAGTGTTTGCCTAAGTGAGTTCTTTGGTAGTGATGATCAAGACAAACAGTTCATTGGGATTTTCCTAGTTGATTCCAACATGGAACCAGAGGCCCCAACATACAACCAAGATTTCTGGCTCTGGCACAAAGTTCATGTCTAGATGCCACCACCCTCGTGAGGCGTATGTGTTTGCAAGGGGCATGGGGAAGCTAAGTTTGGATCTTTGTATTGTGCCCTTTTCATCTGTTTAGTTTAACCTCCAAACACTTACACGATGTTTTCTGTGCCAAATGGCAAATGATGTTTTTATATTGCCTCATACATCATTCTTAACTTCAGGGTTGGGGCTGGGATCTTGGAACATTTTATGACACTCACATAGGATTCTCCTTAAAGCCTCAAGAAGCTCTTGGGTTTGTTGTTGTTGTTGTTGTGAAGTTGGTTGACCTTACAGTCTTACGATTGTTTTTGTACATTTAGCTCAGAAAGACAAGCTTGAAAAAAAACAGGTGACAGTGAAGTGTCATTTTAGTACGTAAATCAATTTTAAGATTCCTAGATTCTAATTTTCAGGTTATTTCTCAAGATCTCTATTTCTGAGATTTCCCCCCCGACCCATGGGGTCTTCAGTCCTAGATACTCACTTCTTTTTTTATTTTATTTTATTTTATTTATTTTTTTAATTTTATTGTTGTTGTATTACATCCATCCCCTCACTTCGTACAATATTCAGAAATGACTGTTGGTCCATAGAGCTTTATTTGGCTCAAATTAAGTCCTAAGGAGCATCAAAGGCCTTGTGACTTTGTCATGTAGGCTTCTGACCTGTGAAGAAGTCCCTGAAATGTATCAGCCTCATCTCACTATCTCTGTCCCCCAGCCACCAGCTTACTTCTGTAGAATGAATACCCTCTGTTCTGAGTCTGGGGAATGCTTTATGTGATAGGTGTTCCTGCAGTACATATCTGTATGCACACATGCCTGTTGGTATGTGTGTGTGCAAATGTGCATGTCGGAGTGAAGAGATGGGGAGGGAAGGAGTGTTGTAAATACTTTTCATTAGGGAATGACTCTTCTCAGGGGAGAAATCACTGTCGAATAGTGGGAGAAGCTAGTGAGACATCACTGCCAGCCCCGCCACACCCCCATTGTGATCGACTGCCCTGCCTCTTCCTTGTTCCCCACCTTCCCCATGTCGCCCAGGAGCTGCCTGGCCCAACAGTCAGCTCAGAAACCGGGACTCCACGGGCCTGGTGCCAGGCCCACGAAGCCAGGGCCTTTCAAGTGCAAGGAGTCTTCCTGGATGGCAGTGCTTCCAGGACCAGGAAGGCCTTGGGAAGTATGTGGGGCCATTAGTTGGAGGCAAAGGTTCTTTTGAACGCTTTCTTGTTCTTTATTTCCAAATTGCCAAAGCAATTTCTGTGGAATCTTCCTCACCTCGTCAGAGAGGACTTTGTTCTGCGGAAACCTCTAGTGGGGAAACCTTGGCGGTTTCTTTGCTGGGCCCTTTGCATAACCTGTGCTGTCGAAGGGTTCAAGAAACAGCAGGCTCCCCCAGACTGTGGGAAATCTGGCTGTGACCTAGGAGCAAGTAAACTGTTCTGAAAGCTTATGTTAATTAACCCTTTTAGTCCTCCCTGCACAGTGGTTGTCCCTGCTTTCAGAAGAGGAAACAAGATCCAGAGAATTAGTTGATCTTATTAAGGTCACAAGGCTGGTAAACTGCTGAGTCAGGATTCTCACCTGGACAGATGTTCTCTGGAGGTCTGGGGTTTAGTCTCTGCACATGCTGCTTTTCCCCAAAGCGAAGCAGAGGCTGGGCTCAGAGCTGCCCGCTCCTCAGGATACCTCGTGCTTTCCTGTCCCCTCAGCACTGTCCCCACTCGCCCACCTCTCTGCATTAAGCCTTCCTAGCCTGCATCCAAACCCTTTCCTTCTCCATGTTTCATAAACACCTGGAAACTGCCGATTTGCCCAGGGAGTGTTTCCTGCTGTGGCTCAGGGAGGCTGAGTCTCTGGCAGGGCCATTTGACCTCCCTTTTGCCACTTCCAGCCTTTTGGTGGGGCTGGGATGTGTAGGTGTCTATCAGCTTCCATCCATGGTGTTCCCTTTGTGGAATCCACTTCCCACAGCCTTCCCCTGAAGGCAAGGCGGGGGTGACTTCTGTGTACACATCTGCCCTCTGAGTGCCTGAGGGCTGGAGTAGATTTACCAGCCAGGGTCCCAGTCCTCCCGATGCTCCCCACATGCGTGCTCGGGAGGGATGGCTTTCCCTGAAGGATCCAGGCTGTGGCATCCGTTGAACCTGGGTAGACTCTCCAAGTATCATTGTCTGCAGGATTATTTAATTAATCGTGCTGTCCAGGCACTGCGCAGGACAAATTAAGTTGAAAATAGTTCCTGGCTTCTCTTTTGGGGGGTGGCGCTAAGATTGGGGGATACGTTCCTGGGAAGAATATTGATCCTGGAGCTCAGAGGCTCAAGATCCAGTCTGCTTCTGTGCTTCTCTTTCTCTGGGTCTCAGTTTCCTTATGTGTAAAATGAAGCCATTAGAAACGTGTGCACAACATGACACCTCTAACATACACAGTGTTATATACCAATTATATTGTGACAGAGCTGGGAAGAAAAGAAATTTAGTGCTTCTGAGAATTTTCTACTAAAATTCTTTAAGGGGAGAGAAGAATATAGATGAATGAGCACCTTCTGTGTGTTTCATTTAATATAAACATGCTGTTTTCCTTACATCTTATAATCAATTTTATACTCCATGAGGGTGTCCCCTGAGTGGATCTGCATATGTCTGACATCAAAATCTTGATTGGGGCCTTAGTTTTGGGAGGTCAAGTTTAGGGAACCATGTTTGGGTCTGGAGGCAGCATGTGAAACTGGTACCCTACGTGGACTACTACCCTTTCTGTTTGTTTCAGCATCTTCTTCTCACAGTGCTTCAGCATCTTTCCTCCATAGATGTAATGATCATGTCAAGGTCTTAATTTTAAAAATGCCCCACCTTTGAAAATTCGCTCAGGAGCACATGCAGCTCTGGTCGCCGCCCAGGTACACTGGCTTCTGCCTAGATACGGCCTGTTCCCTTGCGGGGAGGCGTGCCGGAATCTGACATGCTTGCTGGGGAAGGATGTTTTCCAAGGCTTCTTCCAACTCTTCTGTTCCATGGGTCTACATGAGGTCACAAAACTAAGGCAGGCATGCTAACAACTCTGTAGATGACAGAGCACTGCGTTAATCCTAGAGATAAGAAGGGAAAGTGAGGCAGAAGAGAACAACAGGAAATCCCAGGGGGAGCTTGAGGTCCCGGGGACTTTGCATTGATTGCTTCCAGCAGCAGAAGGAAGAGAGCGCTGGACGCTGTGACACCTCTCTGGAATGGACACACCTAAGTCTGCACTGCAGCCATTGAGAGAGGCAGCCCCAGCCAGAACCAATATCAGATGGGGGCCTCTGGGGAGAGATGATCCGACCTGGCCTGGGAGCAGGGGCAATCAGTCCTCTGTCTTCCTTGATGCCCCTACCCGCCCAAGTGGTAGCCTCACAGCCGTCCCTCAAAGGTAGGCTCTGTTGCTGCCTTCTTTTCCTTTCTCCTGGCTCCGTGCTGAGCAGACTAGGCAAGAGCATCAGTGCCTCATGATGAGAGTCTCTTGAACAGCGTGGCTGGTGGTCCCTGCACAGCCCTTGGATCTTAATCCTTTGCCCCACACACCATTTCCTCACCACTCTTCACATTCTCTTCTTCTGTATGGGAGGTTGTTCAGTCCCCAAATAAAGTAGCATTTTTATCCTTCCACATTGGCAAGGGCAAAAAATACTCCATGTGGGCCAGAGATGGCTGCATGTCCCTGACCCTCTCCAATTTCACCTTCTTGTTGGGGGATTTCTCACTTGTTAGTACTACCACCAAGATACTAATTTTTGTGGGAGGGCACCCTTTTCCTTGAATCATGGTGGTTCAAGCTTGTGTGTGTGGTTTCCCAGCCTTTCCTTAATTTGTTAGATTATATCAGGAACCCGGCCTGCCATTTACATATATTTTACTGAAAACTTGGGGACAGTGAAAGGGAAACAAATGAAAGGCAGCATTGCCAGATAACTGCCTTATAGGGCATAACTTACGCTTCTTAGCTCATAGGTTTTCTGCCAGGGACAGAGTTTTAGCTTGCCTCCCTGGGCCAGGGTCCCTGCTCACTGCCTACAACTACATAGGTGTCCTCCTGGAAACCCCAGCCAGGAGTATGTGACCCAGAGTGGGAGCTGCAGGGGCCCCTTGTCAGTTTAAGGCCTAGAGTCCAGCTTCCTTGTTGGAAGCTGTTTTCTTCTTTGGTAACTGAAACAGTGAATGAGAGCTTCCTTTCCCCATTCTGGGGCACTTCCTCTTAGCCTGGATGGTGGTGGCCTTCTTCCTCCAGATCATGGTGGAAGAATTCACAGTAAGGGCAACACCTCCAGCCAGCAGAGGAGATACCAGAAGGGGTAGGATACTTACAGTTCCTACTCAGTAGAGGCAGGATGGTTAAATGCATGTGTCCAGTCATTAGAATGCCTATTTTTAAAACAATTTTTTATTGGTTGATTTGGATTTGGGGGAGAGAGGGGGCGGAACATTGATTTGTTGTTCCACTTATTTATATATTTATTAGCTGATTCTTGTATCTTTCCTGACAGGGGATTGAACCTGCAACCTTGGTATATCAGGATGATGCTCCAACCAATTGAGCTATCCAGCCAGGGCCCAGAATACCTGGGTTTTCAATCCTCTCTCTGCCTTTAGTAGTTGCATCATCCTGGGAGAGCAGCTTCACTGCTCTGGGCCCCAGCTTCCTTATTTGTAGAGTGTGCGTTTTTATAGTGCCTTCCTCAGTGTTGAGGGCTGCTTGTGATTGTAGGTTAATATGCACGAGGTGTCTAGAACAGTTTCCAGTCCATGACTGTTGTCAACAATTTATTCCCAGTAGATCTGCTTTGTGCATGAGTCCTGTCTATAAATGGCCTCATGTAGGAAGAAAGTATCACCATCCATGACGCAAAAGTAGCACATTACAGTTTTTCAAAGTGTTCCTGGAGGCATTCCTTATTAAGTTCCATTTCAACCCTAGAGTGTAAGCTCCCTGAGACAGGACTTTTACCAATCTTGTTTTTGCTGTACCTCAAGTGCTAAAACAATGTCTGGCTTATAGCAGATGCTCAATACTGTTGATGAACAACTGAGTTCTGTGAGTTAGGTGAAGCAGGCAGTACTAACCCATTTGACAGAAGAAGAGGCTGAGGTCCAGGTACACAAAATGAATCTCCTAAGGTTGCATGAGGAATCATCAGCAGAGCTGGGATAAGATCCCAGGTCTCCCGAGTCCTGGTCCAGTGCTCCTGCCTCAATACCTTCTTGCCACTATCAAGAATCATGCCATTGGTAAGCTGGAGCAGTGGCTAAATAAAAGATGGCATCTATCAGCTTCTAGATCCCATGGGCCCTGCTGTCCTGGGCCCATCTGTGTGTATGCTGTGAATTAGAGACTCTAGAGCTCTGGACTGGTGGTATCTGTTGCATGAAATCCTGCCAGGACACAGTGTCAGGGCACACTTCTTCTGCCCCAGAGCCAAGTGGGAGTGGTGTAGATGACTGGCTTGGCCTCCTGAGGCAGACACTATGCACATGAAGCTTCCAGGTGCTAGATGCGGGTACAGGATCAGGTTGCATGGTTGCACTAGGTGTATTAGTTTGGTTTCCCCAAGATGGTGTATAGATTGCTGTTCTATAAATGCAGTGTCCTCTGAAGCACTGGGCATCAGGCGCCCTGCCCCTTTTTTGGCTTTCTTTGGGCCTGGAAAGGATCTCTAGGATAATTTCTTATATCCTTTTCCTTCCAAACAAGACTGTACCAGATACATTCCAGAGATGTTATCTGTTCTTTACAAAGCTCAAGAAATCCATCCAACCACGTCTGAAAGTTTTTCTAAACAGAAGGTTGCAATTTTATTTTCTATAAAGAGCTAGAGAAATACCTGTTTTAGGCTTGTGGGCCATGCTGTTGCAGCAACTCAACCGCACATTTGTAGCATGGACTCAGCCATAGACAACACATCACAGGTGAGCATGGCTGTGTCCCTGTGCAGCTTTATTTGCAAAAATGCAGAGGCCAGATTTCACCCATGGCCCATTAGTTTGCCAACCCTTGTTCTAAATGATCATCTTTGGGGTCAGCCCATTTCCTTTGGCCTCTTTGGTCATGGCTCCTGCCTGAGTCGGATAATCCAAGAGGAAGGCAATTTCACGTTGGCCTCTCAGCCTCTGCTTTAAACCCCTTCTCAGAGAATTCCTGCTAATGGGAGGGTCTGGGAGGCAAGGAGGCTTCCTACTGTGTGTGGAAAGGCTGATTCTCACACAAATTCCAGGTGATCTGGAAAAGCTGCATTGAGGTGGTCCCAAAGTGGGCAGCCCTGTCTTGGGGGAGGCTGGGTTACTGTGAATGCTCAGATATTCAGATTCTTGGCTTGAGTTCCCTTCCCTGCCTTCCTAAAGCCAAGAAAAATGAAAGGCAAGGTCTGTCTGAACTTGGGAATAATAGTTAAGGTTTAGTGGGTAGAAGAAAATATAATCAGTCCATTGTGTTCTTTTAGCCAAGCCCGAATGATTTCTTTTCTTTCATTTTTAAATAAAAGATTTTATTTATTATTTTTAGAGATCGAGGAAGGGAGAGAGACAGAGAAGGAGAGAAATATCAATGTATCATTGCCTTTCACCTGCCTCCAGCCACAGACCTGGCTGGAGACCTGGCTTGCAACCTGGTTATGTTCCCTGGCTAGGAATCGAACCAGCGACCTTTGGGTTCACAGGCTGGCACGTTATCCACTGTGCCACCGCCAGGTCTCTGAATGACTTCTTAATAATTCATGGTGGGTTGCAGATTGGTAAGGAAATGGTGGGGCTCTTGAGCAGGCAAGGGGGAGACATCTGGATTCCAGAAGGTACTGGCTTCTCAGGCAGGTTTAGCGTGATTATTTCAGCTCATCTTTGCACAAGGAGATTTTTTATGGAAACTTGAACACTCCCAGCTAAACACCCTTGCTGTTAGCATCTTTCGTGTTGACAAAGGAGTTTTCTTCCTCTGCTCTGATGGATGGCCCAGGCTGGGCTAGGTTCCTACATGGAGTCACAGGCACTCTTTAGGGAAACCATGTGCTAGATGGAAGATTATGGTTTCTGGGACAACATTTATGTCTGGCTGTGCATCATCACTTGTAATGACTTTAGACAAGTTCCTTAACCTTACTAAGCCCCAGACCTCGCTTGCACAAGAGGGTGATGATACCATCCTCACGGTTGTTGGAGGACCTTGTGGAAGTTGGTGTGCAAAGCACTGAGCAGACTGCACTGAGCAGTAGGTGCCCAATAAGGGAAAACAAATTCAGTTGTAAACTCCAGGGCTGGTTCAACATCCTTTTTTTCTTTTTTTTTTTCTGTTTCTGTTTTTAATCCTTACCTGAGGATTCATTGATTTTAGAGAGAGAAAGGTAGAGAGAATCATTGATGTGTGAGAGATCTAGCTATCAATTGATTGCCCCATGTATGCAACCCAATCAGGGATTGAACCCTTATCCTTTCTGTGTACAGAATGATGCTCCAAGCAACTGAGCCACCCTGCCAGGGCTCTGGTTCAACATCTTTGAGATTGTTTATGTGCTTACTTGAGCAGTAAATACCTGGCAGTGATATTTTAAAATGTGAAGGAGGCTACCATATGGTGAACAGGCATTTCTGAGAGTTAGTCTATCTCTTCTTTTCCCGTTGGCCAGCACAGGGCCAGGCAGCGCCAAGAGGAAGGGGCGCATGCCTGAGAATCTTGTGAGAGTCCTCCTTGTATGAACTTTTCCAGAAGAAAGGGGTAGGAGAGGCCTGAAACTTTGGATCTTTCCAGTAACCTGCTTTGAAGAGCTTGCCTTGCTGCTCTTCTTGGACTGGTGTTTTTATAGATTCTTGGAGTCCAAGATGTTTTCTTAGTTGTTCCCCTACATAAAATATTTCTTTATTGTTTTATTCAAACATAGCTTCCTGCTGCTTCCGGAGTCCCGCACATCTGTGCGGGGCAGTGGCCATGCTCACCCTTTCCTGGACGGTGGACCAGAGCTCTCTGCAGGTTCTCCATGAAGCTGGGATCAGTGGGAGGCAGCAGCGGAGGAGGCCTGGAGAGGGAGGGGGCAGGGTGGGGAGAAGGGAGAGGAAGAGGAGGAGGCAGTTGAGAGCTCTCTCACTAAGGCAGAGTGTGTATTCACAGCCAGCCCCACACAGACTTCCCTCCAAATGAGAAGGGAGTGAGAAATGTAATTTTAGTGTCTGGCTTTTGACTGATTCTCTGCAGAAGTTCCTTCTGGGTGGTGGTATTGGGTGTCTCCCCTCCCATGCAAGGGATAGATCTGCCAGAGTAAGTGAGTTCAGAAAATATCTGGGGAATGACCCTGGGGAGGAAGTGGAGAGCAATGCATGTGCCTTGAGAACTTGGATTTTTGGACATAGAGGTGAAATGAAGGACACTGCAGAAGATTTAGAAACAGGGTAGTGGGGTCATCAGCCCAACTGGGCTGAGCTATATTGGGTCTCTGTTCCCATGCCGAGAAATGAAGCCATGTTTTCCAGGCCCTGTTCCATGGCCTTGCTGCCAACACAGGTTTGCATTTTGGTGGAGGCTTGCCTAGCTCTGTGCAAAACCAAGGCAGTGGAATCTTTCCTTGGAATAGGACTGTGCTGAGAAGTGCACAGTCCTGGGAGAATGTGTTCCAGGCAAGACCTGGGGCTCCGGTACTCAGCCGCCTAGGGCTGCTGGCCCTGGAGACACCAGGCAGTGTATACACTGTGGGCTGGACAGGCTGTTTCACCTGTGTGTGAAAATAAGACTTGGGGAGATTACAAACCAAAGGGAGCCCTTCACTGCAACCCTGAGTCCCCCACCTAGCCCAAAGAGCTGTTAGTAATGATGGTGCAAGGAAGGTTCACACTGGGTGGAAAAGATGCTTAGTGTTTTCATCTTTTTTTTTTTTTTAAGATTTTATTTTATTTTTAAAAATTATTTTTAGAGAGAGGGGATGGGAGAGAAGCAGAGAGGGAGAGAGACATCAATGTATGGTTGGTTGCCTTTCACCTGCCTCCAGCTGTGGACCTGGCTGGAGACCTGTCTTGGAACCTGGTTATGTGCCCTGGCTGGGAATTGAACCAGCGACCATTGGGTTCACAGGCTGGCACCTTATCCACTGTGCCACCAGCCAGGGCCTAATATTTTCATCTTATTTTCCCTCCCCTCACTACTGGTCAGCGTGTTAGGGAAGTAGAAACTCATTTAAATAATGAGTTTGAAAAACTTTCATACTCAAGGAAGATAAATTGAAAAATACATATGATACACTTCTGTGCCAGATACCAGTTATTTTACCCATACTGCTGCATCCATCCAATAACCTGGGGGGTTGGGAGTTGCCTGTGGTATGACTACATCTTGGGAGACTTTTCTAGGGAACCCAACTATTAGGAACACCTTAAAAGCAGAAGATGCACGCACAGCCTCTTGGAAAATTTGCCATTTCATTTAAATTCATCATTCAGTGACTTTGTCACCGGGCAATAAAAATGCAATCTCTTTTTCGTTTCTTTGCACCTGGTGTGGATGGCTGGGAGGAGGGAGGCTGGCCAGATGAGCCATGTGATTTTTGCCTCCCTCTATTGCAAGGCAAGGACATATGGAAAGCAGCTTGACTGTTCCGGTGTTTCCCAAGACAGCAGAGTCAGTGCTGTTGGTGAGAAGTTACAGAAAGGAGGATCTTGGATGAATACAAGGAATCACTTTCTGGCAAAGCATTTTTAGTGGAAAACTTGAGTCCACCAGAATGTGGGTTGAAGCCCAGATCTGCTATCTACTAACTATGGGACCTCGGGAAAAATGTACTTCTCTGGGCCTCAGTTTCTTTACCAGGGAAATGGGGGAACACTAATGAATACTTGCAACCTCATAGGGTAGTTCCGAGTATTAAAGGATTGATCATGGTTAGGGAAATTCAATAAAAAGTAGGGATTAGTGCTAGAAGGTACAATTGCAAGGAAGGCAGTAGTAAGAAAATTCGCTGCACTATAAACTTGAACTTGTTCTGAAGTAGGATGGGACAGTTAGATGACAGTGAATGCCCCATCTTCCCTGGAGATTTTGGCAACAGCTAGGTGCATAGCTTCTTCTCAGGAGTGCTGTGTTGGTATTTCTGGGTGAGATTAAATGGTCCTCAAACTGGGCTGTGAGCATCTTAGCCACTGGGCAGTTTTTTTCCTCTTAAACATAATTGTTTTTGAAATATTTGCTACATATAATCTAGGCAACAGCAATGTTCAAAGGGAAGTTTTAAAAATAATTCAAAATCTCACTATCTAGAAATAACCATCTTGAACAGGAGGAGAAAATTATGGAAGTATCTTTCTATGGATATATACAGATGAAAGGATACAGAGACCATAGATTGATAGGGGTAATTTTAGAATAATAGAATCACACACTACATGTAATTTTAATAAAGAATATGAACCTACTTTGCTTAGTTTTCCAAGAATAAACATCTACAGGCAGTAATGTGGATAAATATCTCTTCATTGAAACAGGTATTTTCTAAAAGATCTTGCTAATGTTACAAAAAGGTATGAGATTGAAGTCATTCTTTTCTGCTAATAACTACTTTTAACTTTAGACTTTGAGTCCATGCTATAAAAGATGAAGAAATTAGCATTCACATACTTCCTCCTATTGCCTTCTTGCTTTATTTTAGTAACAGCATTGTTTTTTACATGGTTAAGGTTGATAATATTTAATAAGTCCCAGAATTATTTAGTCTCAAGCCTTTTCCTTATTCAGGAATTCAATTTGCACTTTTATTTTTTTCTGCCTTCAAATTTTTCAGCAATTTGAAATGGTTGTTATTTTGGTCTTCAATTTGTTTGCTTTGATCTAACTTTCTTGTTTTATTGAATGTATATGAGGGAAGACCCAAGAAAACCCAGAATTTATTTATAAAAATTGTGTATTTATTCTTACATGTTTAAACTTCAGTTACCTTCAAAGTACTTTCTATTTGATGCAATACACCTATTGAGATGTTTTCTTCCACTGCTCAAAAAAGTTTCTGAACTCTTCAATTTTGATGCCTTTTAGTGCGTCTGCCTTTTTTATTTTCCCTCTTCCACATCAGCAGACATTTCCCTTTGAGGACTTTTTTCATCCTGGGAAGCAAACAAAAAAGTCACTTGGATGAATAGGAAGGGTAGGGCATGGAGGTCATGCTGTTTTTGGTCAAAAACTGCTGAACACTCAGCCTGGTACGGGCAGGTGGGCTCGTAAACCACCCATCATGAAATGGGCAAGTGTGTTGAAAGGGTCTTCAAAAAAAATTCTCTGAAGCTGAATGCAGCCTCTCATAACAACACCAGCTGGTACACTGATACAGGTGGGTTCCTGGAACACTCACCTAATGGGGGTAGCTTGTAATACAAGGGGCCCACCCTTCACAAGATAATTCCAGGTTTTTTGGATCCCCCCTCATATCCTGATTAATTCCTTCTATAGCTTTAAGCACTTGTAGGAAATGTCCTTTGTTTCTTTGGTTCTGTTTTCTTCCAGGTGGGATGCTTCATCTTCTGTGTGCTGTGTTCTTTTTCTCTCCCCTAAGTGTGTATCAAGTGCCATGATCTTTTTTTATCTTGCTTATGCTGAAGTTGGGTATCTTTGTCTCGTCCTTCTGATTGCTTGATATCATGGACAAATGCTTTGTGAGTCTTTTAGTAACTTGCCTCAGACCTCTGCCTTGGTATCTGAGCTTTGGTTTGAGATGATTTCAGATGCCTGGAGCTTTATAGGGAACATGGCGGATGAAAGAGGGGGAGACCTCAGAGCTGCATGTTTCTTTGGGTAGGGGACACAGGAGATTTTGTTTACTGTCGTGTTCCAAGGTTCATTTTGCTTACAAGGGGACATGCTGTCCTTTGTGAGGGGATGACCTTGACATTGAGATGATCCCCTCACTTAAGCATTGAGCCCTGGAGCCTGTGCTTCTATGACAGAGATTTGTTTGCATCACTATTTTACAGCCCACTACCTAGTAGTTTATAATTTGTCCCTATCTAGTCAGAAAAGGGGGAAAAAAAACCCCTAAAAAAATACAAGTATAGTTTGCTCTCCTCAGATGTACAGTTACTAGTGAAAAGTCTCGGGATTTTGGCATCACCAACAATGCTTCTGTGGGGTGGACTATGGGCAGGAATCTCATAAATTATGATAAATCCTGTTCCCCTACACTCACCCCAGGTCTCCACCTTTAGATGGTGATGACCTTCCTTCTTTGGCCATTTAAAAAAAAATACAGTTTCGTTTTGCCTAATTATGTGTTGGGACATGGGAATTACTGTGATATGCCTCTACTCAGCTATTGCCCTCCAAAAGCCTTTCTGGAGTATGTTTTTAAAAAATAATGTTTTCTAGGTTTGAGTCAGTTATATGGAATCAGATTCCACTAGGGGTAGGACACAGAATATATTTTTACAAAGTTTCCAAGGCAGTTGTAATGATCAGCTAGGTCTAGGATCCATTTTAAGTTTCTTGTAAGATTCTTTCCACCCCTAAGATTCTGTGATTCTATTCTCTCCAAGAATCAGGGAGGGGGTTCTTAGTACAGGATTTCCGTCAGCTCTTTATTTAGGTCTTCCCAGATGTGCTTTCCCCATACTCTACGGTGGAAGGGGTCACATACCTCCCTTTATTCTAATTATTTCTTTTTTGGGTTGCAGGTAGAAGGGATGAGGTTGGAGGGTCATCTCATTTATGCTCTCACAATGACCTAAAAGTACCCTCTATCTCTTAGTAAACTTGCACTTGAGTTTGTGTACAGATAAGTTCTCAATGCTCCTTGTGTGTTAGTCACTTTGGAAGCTTTTAAAATATTGATGTGTGGTCTTCACCTCTGGAGTGCTGTGTTCATTGATCTGGGGTGAACCAAATCACTGGTCTTTTCTCAGAGCTCCTCTAGGTCTTTTTACTAATCTTCCTTCAGGAGTAAGAACTAGTAGATTTCTTTCTTTTTATTTCTTCAGTGACTCGTGACCCTTTCTCCATCTCCCTTACTCATACTCCAAGCCTTGATCACTGAACATGTATTTTCCACCCACTAAATATTTCCCAGAGTAGTATTACTTAGAACAATAGAATGTTTTGGTTTAAAGCATGGGGTTTGGAGTAAGAGAAACCTAATTGTGCATCCTCTTTCTGCCCCAGCTGCCCAGTGTGACCTTTGGCAATTAACCTAACCTCTTTGTTTCTCAGTTTCCTTATACAAAATAGGGATTTCACATCTATTTTTCACTGTTTTGGTTAGTGGTTGCCTAGCATGGTCTTTTCTATTTATTTTCAGCTTTTAAGTAAGGTTTTCTTTTAGCTATATCTTTTGTGATTTTTACATAATTGAATTTTTCACACTTTTAATCTAGTCTGATCATCTCTTTTAATAGGTAAATTTAATCCATTCATATTTGTTGTAATCACTGATAGAATTTCTGAATTTTTTTCCTGCTGTTTTATTTTGGGTTTCTGTTTATAATCCCTTTCTTTGCTCCTCTTCTTTTTCCTGTCTCATGTTGATAAATAATTTCACATCCCTTTTCCTTTTCCTTTGCTGGTTCACAAGCTATAGATTGTATTCTGTTCTCTAAGGAAAAGTTTTCTTGGGAACACTGAAAGTGATACAGGATTATTAATAAAATACTACATATAAAGTATCCAGGATAGTGCCTGATAGTCATTAAGATGCGTAATAATTTCCAGTTATTAGTGCTTCTCTCACTGCTACCAACAATGCAGTTAATATCATCATTTTACCCAAAGAACCACTAAGCACTATTTTTATCCATGAGTACATTATCAAGAAGGTGAACGTTATGAAAGTTACCTAGAAGAAATTCTACTCAGAGTAGTGAGTTTTTCCCAAAGGAGGACTTGTTAGGAAGGATAACATGGTGCCCTGGTTCATTTTGTCCCTGGACTTTGACATCTTTTCATGAGTTTTCTCATTTGTAAAATGTTGCACTGAGTATTTAGTGAGGTAAATCTTGCAAAGCCCTTAACATATACTTACCTGGTGGCTCTTATATGGATACGAAGCTTAAGTTCAGTTTTCAAACCTCCCAGCCTTGACTCATTACCTTGGCTCATTCCTCTGAAAGCCAATTTTTGGAGTGAGTCCTTGTGGCGCTCACCCCTTGCCCTAAAGTTCCCATGGGCTGAGCATGGATGTGAATGCTTAGCTCCACCTGGCTGGGGCATAAGCTGCTGGCTGGAAGGCAACCCAGCATATAAAATTAATCATTATGATTCTAGAAGGAATTCTTGATGAATTAGTGGAATGCTCGTAGGGACAGTCCAGATGGAGGTAGGTGTAAAGTAGAGCTTTGCTGGATGGAGTTGTTTTTACACAACATATTGATCTCCTTGGGGTGAGAGAAAAAAGAAACAGCAGCTCCTTGCCACTCTCTGGAGAGGTGGGTGGGAGAGGACAGGTGGGAGTCTATGGGCCCCCTCAGCTGGCTTTTTTTAGATGTACCATCAGGTGCTGCAGCTGTATTCCCACTGCTCCCCCAGCAATGCGAAGGGCAGATTACTAAGCAGGGCTAGGCTGGCAACAAAGAATGGCCCTGTTTTCCCTCAGCAGTCACAGCATTCCCTGATGTAGGTGGTACAGATACTCTGAGAGGGGGTGACATCCATATTTGATGCTCACAGACTGGGTGCAGAACAGAGAACTGGGCATCCATCCCTTGGTCCCCCAGTACTCAGGCCATCTGCTTCTTCATGGCTAGGCTGCTCTGTAAGGTCTCTCCTTCCACTGAACTGCAACCTGTCTCCATTGTGCCATAAGTCATGGCCCTGTAGCAGGGTGAGCAGGGAGAGCAGGGATGTCTGGGGATGAGGGACCCTGCCAGCGCTGGGGTGTGGTTATTCTTGAGAGGACAGAGTTCTGGTCCTCCAGCCATGATTTTGCCTCAGCTCCACGATGCATTATTTGGAAAGTCCTAGGCAACTCCCTTATCCCTACCTGGGTTTCTATTCCCTAGTGTATAAATTAGAATTGCAGATTGTTTTAGTGGATTAGGGGTCAGGAGATGAAGCCTGTTTTAATTCCAGCTCCTTCACTGTGTGATCTCGGACAAGCCTTCTGACTTGGGTGCTTCAATATGTGTAATCATAAAAAATCATGCCTGCCCTTGCTACCTCCCAGGGAGCTCAGGGAGGGCAAATGAGAGAATCACCTTGCAGGCTCTGGAGGGGGAAGAGTTCAAGAGAAAAGGGTTCCTCAGGGACATCTTTTTACCTGTTGTGGGGGGAGTAGGTATATGAATGGTGCAGTTTCAGAGTCCCCAGACTCTTTCCAGGGGTCTTCCTGGATCAGTCAGTCTGTGCTGGAATCTGTTGAGTCCCATAGATAAATGCAGGACCACGGTTGGTGACACTACGGGGATAGGTCACTGTTCAGTTGGGAGGAGGGACCTTGGTGTAGAGTAGCGCAGCCTTGAAAATAACTTATACCAGCCAGACCTGTGATATGCACTTCCCATGCAGTATCCTACTTAATCAGTATCTTAACAACTAGTTAAGATATTGCAGGTATGGGCCAATTCAATTAGATGCTTTTTGTGGAGCTAGAACAGGACCCTAGAGGATGTCTGTTTGGTCAGGCTTTCACCCTTTAGTCATTAGGAAGATCCAAGGGGTTTCATGGAGGAGGGAGAGAATGGAGGGCACTTGTGGGTTCATAGACATGGGACTTCTGATCAGGCTGGGTTGTTGAGGAACTGGCTTCATGTTCACCATGGAGGCTGGTACTGGCAATCAACAAGATACACATGAGGAAATGAAGGTTCAGAGAGGTTAAGTGTTGCTGCAGGTCTGGCTAACTAAGTCCAGGAGAGGGTAATGAGACCAATGATGGCTCTAGAGTTGGAAGGGGTCAGAGGAAAGGATATACAGGGATGCTTCGGTGGCCAAAGAGTTGAGTGGAATCCTGGCCCATGAGACCACAGTGGGGGTTCCTGGGTGCTGGTGGCAAGGGTGAGAATGGGGTATAGCATATGTACTGTACAGAATAGGTGTGGGTAGACTGTAGAGTTTAGATTGTGCATAGCATTTTTATGTAGGGTGGAGATTGTGTTTATAGAGTTCTGTGTAGAGTATAAGACTGTATATGTGCATGTGTAAAGTATGTGGTGTATGTACTATGAGGATTATGTGTATGTATAGTAAGTATGTGAATGTGTCTGTGTGAGTATGTGTGTCGAGTGCCTCCCCCAAAGCCCTGCTCTGCCAAGAGCCTGCTCATCTATCATCATAACAGAAGCCTGTCCCTTTCCCACTGGGTCCCACAAAAAATTTTGAGCAATGGGGAGTCATAAAGCATGTGCAGGCTCAGGTGGTGCAGGCAGTGGTTTATGGTCTGAACGGCTTGTTGTGATGATTTGGGTGACAGTGGGGCCAGAGCTGCCGCTGGGACTCCTAGCTCCTTAGGATCTGTTATATTCTTAATAACAGAGTGTTCCCAGTTTCTCACTTCTAGGTAAGGTTTAAAAATTTTTAAATTTCTTCCTTTTAAAGCTGAATAGGAAGAAGAAGGGGAGATGGAGAGGAAGGGAGATTGAGAGATTTCAGGTATCATTGCTTAACTTCTGGAGTTCTAAGTAAAAAAAAAGATAATTCTGAATAATTTTTATTTTGTTTTTTATCCTCACCTGAGGACAATTTTCATTGTTTTCAGAGAGAGAGAGAGAGAGATGGAGGGAGGGAGGGAGGGAGAGAAAGGGAGGAACATCGATTGGTTGCCTTCTTTTAGACACCTCAGGATCGACTCCACAACCTGGGTATGTGCCCTGACTGGGAGTTGAACTCTAACCAACTGATCCACATTGGCCAAGGTTGAAAGACACTTTCTAAGCAAGCTCATGTGTCTCAGCCTATGGAAAGCCCTTCTTAGGCCTCAGGCCATTCCCGGGAAGGTGGGCCAACAGGGATCTGGGGAGGGTGAGATTTCTCCCATAGCCTGGCTGGGGCACTGCAGACTCAACCTGATTCTGCTCAGTGAGTGGCTCTTGTGGCAGGAGAGTATGTCCCTTGAATTGTCATCTGGTGAGGCATGGCTTAGGGTGGACCAAAAAGGAAGGCATTTCTTGCCACTAAAATTAAAAGTGAAGGGGAAAGGCGATAGAGAGAAGAGGCTTGGTTTTTGAAGGAATTTAAAGATATTGTGAGTATTGGAGTTGGTGACCAGGTTCTGTGTATTCCATTGGCGAGTTTAGAATTGGTGACATCCAGTGTTCATGGCTGTGACTGGTAAATAAACATGAACATAAAACAACAAGGGACATCTTTGAAGGAAATGAACAATGATGAATGAGTTTATTTTTTTGGTTTCCTGCTTGGTGCCAAGTGTTATACCAGGTTGTGCAAATCACTCAGAAATGACTAAGACACAGCACACTAGGACCTCAATCATAAGTTTTGTTTTGTGTTTCCCAGTCATCGCCTATGTTGAATTACGCATCTTTTCTGTATCCATCAGGAAGCATTGTCAAGATGGCTGTTGAAAGAAAGGTTCAGGGTTTGGCTTTGTTGCCAGGAAACTGGTAATATTGCTACTTATTGAGGTTTTGCTGAGGTGTTTTACATAGTTGACTTTTAAAGTACAGATAATGACCATATCAAATGGGCATTTACCCCCCTCCGGCTGACAGATGTATTCAAGTGTAATGGCAACAGCATGGGGACAGAGCGCCTGGTTTCAGTTCCACCCAACCACCGGCCAGCTATAGGACCCTGAGCAACTCACTGATGTCTCTGTGCCTCCACCTCATCCTGTCTGCAGTAGGGGCACTAGTGACAGTACCAGCTGCTGTCCTTGTAACAGTGCTGTTGCAAGGAGTAGATGCATTTTTAGATGTAAAGCCCTTAGCTTTAGTATCTGGCACATTCTAAGGGCTAAAAATATTGTTATTACTGTACTATTAGAGATGAGGAGATTGAAGCTTGGTGAGGTGAGATAACTTGCTTATGGTCACTTACCAGTAGCTGGTGAGCTAGAATTCAAATCCAACTTCAGAGAGAAGGGTAGATTGGGAGTTGCACCCCAGCCTGGCCTCAAACTCTTCTGCTTTTACCAACTAGATAGGGAAGAAGAGTTCTTGACTTTGGGGATGAGCTCTGCTAGACAGAAGAGAGGCCTTTTGTTGTAGGTGACTCTGAGTTTTGGGGGCCGTCCCTTCAGTGTGCTTTGGACACTGGGAGAAAGACCACAGCAGGATGTAAGCCTTTGGGAAAGCCCTGCCCTTTGATTTTAATGAGAAAGGGCACTGCCTTCCTTCTGTTCCTAGGTGCCAGCTACTGTGCTCTCATTTGGGGGACAATTGCTTTTCTTAAAATTTGTTTTTCACCTACAGTTGACTTACAACATTATGTTAGTTTTAGGCATACAACATAGTAATAAGACATTTATATACCTTACAAAAGTGATCACCTTGATAAGTGTAGTACACATCTGATACGATACAGAGCTATTCCAATAATATTGACTATATTCCCTATACTGTACTTAATATGGGGGACAATTCGAAACCTTTGTCTCAAGACGTAGAGTAGTTGCCAAGCCAAATAATTATACAAAATACACCTGCCAGCATGTTTTCCTTTGTCTTAAAAAAGAAAAACTGAATTGAACTTCTGCTTATATTTTCCAAAGAAATATGATAAACTTCTTGAACCAAACCTTATAGGACATAAGAAGCATTTGGGTAGATAAACAAGAGTCACATGGTAACTATTTTGACTTTTGAATCCTGAAAAGAATTTTCTGTGTTTCCCTCTGGAAACACAGAAACCTGCTTGGTGAAACAATATGTTGTTGCTATTGCCGTGTGCATGTGTGTGTAAATCTCTAGAAATTATAAGAACTGTATGCCTCACCTTTATGCACCATCTTTGTGTAAAGACTGGTGCTTGGATGATCCCCACAACCCTTATAGCTACCCTGTGGCTTGTGGGTAGAGGTGTAAGTTGTAACTGTAAGTTATAGGTGTGGATTTAGTTTGTAAGGACAGTTTTTAGTGATAGGTTGTAGCTGTAGGTTGTAAGTGTAAGTTATAGCTGTAGGTTTATAGGTTATGGATGTAGGTTTAGGTCTCAATTTCAGTTTTAAGTATGGGTTTAATTTGTAGGTATAAATATAGGTCGTAAGTTGTTGATGTAGGTTGTAGGTTATAAGTTGTGGTAGGTTGTAGGTATAGGTTGCAGCTTGTAGGTACAAGTTGCAGTTTGTAGTAGTAGGTTATAAGTTGTTGATGTAGGTTGTAGGTGTAGGTTGTAGTTTGTAGGTATAGATTATAGATGAGAAATAGAAGAAAGAAGGAACTTGTACCCTTTGCAACATCATGGATGGAACTGGAGAGTATTATGCTTAGTGAAATAAGCCAGTCAGTGAAGAACAAATATCATATGATCTCACCCATTACAGGACAATAATGAACAAAACTAACAACAAGCAAAACAGAACCAAATATATGAATACAGTGAATTGGCCTTCAGTGGTCAGGAGGAAGGGGGTTGGGGGGAGAGGGGAGGCAGAGGCAAGGAAGGGGAGCAGCTTAGACAAGAACCTAGTATAAAGGAACCATGGACATGGACAACAGCTGGGATTGACTTTGGGGGGAATGGGTGGGTGGGGAGAGGGACAGAGGGGAGCAAAAAGGGGATGGATGTAATACAACAACAATAAAATTAAAAAAAAAAAAAAAAGCAATAGAGACAAAGGGCTTTTTACTTCTCAAGATCACATGCTTTTAGGAACAGACAGATCTGAACCTAGAAACCAGAACTTTTGATGCCAAGATTCCTGATCTTTCTGAGCTTATGTTCCTCAATAAGAAGGAAATGCTTATAGTTTGCTCTTATAAATATACATAAATATAGATAGAGGAGGGACTGTTTCTCTCATCTCTCTACCTAGAAGTACCTGTTGGTTACATTTTGATCCATTTTTTTAAGCTTCTTCACTTTGCATAGCTTTTCATACTACTACAATTAAAAAAAAGATTTTATTTATTATTTTTAGAGGGGAAGGGAAAGAGGCAGAAAGGGAGAGAAACATCAATGTGTGGTTCATACTACTACAATTTCCTTAGCTGTGATTTTACTCTTTATCCAATTTTGTATGCTGCCTCCCCAACCCCCATTACTATCACACATGTTTTCTGTGCTGTCGTAAGTCTGCAAACATTTTTTATGAATGCATGCTATTTGGGATGGCTGCACCACCATTTTTTCGCCTTCCTCCAGTGTGGGATGCTCAAGCTGTGACAGAAAGTCTAGCCTGGGGTTACACAGCTGCCTGGCTCAAATGTGACCTTGACAGGGGCTACTTCCCAGAAGTCAGTGTGGGGCAGTGTAGTGGACCAGCCCTGGGGTAGATGGAGCAACAGCAGGAAGGGTTCTACCTCTTTTGGACAGGCGTAGGATTTCAGGCATAGGGGCAGGGAAGGGACATGTATGCTCTTCAGAGATTTGGATCAATAGAGCCAGTAGAGGTGGGTGTAGGTTGGGAAGAAACAGCCAAACATTTGTAACCTTCGAGCAATTTGTCCCTGTGGCATTTCTATCTCGAGCTGTCAAAAAAGCAAAGGGCAATTCTTTCCCATAACCAAAGCCTAAGCTGGGACAGTCCACCCTCCTTTGTAAGGCTTGGGAAACCCTGGTTGGTGCTCATCTGAGGTGTTTTTGATTTTGAAGGTCAGTGGCTGGAGGAGTGACCCCTTCCAAGAGTTGGGTGAATCTGGCAGGGGGCATGGAGGAAAGGAGAGTGAGGGGCACAGCCTGGCACAGGGAAAGGTAGGTGGGTGGGAGTGGGATGTGGAAGAAAGACTGGTTCTGCACTTAAGGAAGTTGTTGATCTTCAGGAGCCCTTCTTCTGGTGCTGTATGTTTCCAGTCCTGGGATGCGCTTTCTCCTTTTGTTTTGCTTGTTTTTTTTTTTTGCAAATAAAGCAGTCAATTCCTGGAGAGGTTATTGGTCCAATGCCATGTCACCATTGAATGGGGACAGGAAACAAGACCAGAGAACTCCAGCTTCCCCAGTGTCCTTTGTGCCCATGTCATATAGTCTCTGACATGTGTTGGGTTGTCTTTCCTTAGGCTCTCTGCTCCTGGGGGTCAAGGTTGCATCTTACCTTGTTGAAGCCCCCACATATATGACATGAACATGTTAGGACATGATGGGCACAGTAGCAGCCCTGGGTGATTTCCTAGAGTTAGGAAGGCACAAGTGTTCATTCATCGGAAACACACATGCATTCATTCTACAATTTTTTAAAGCATTTGCTATGTCTGTCTTGAGCATAACCTTAGAGCTTCTGTTTCTGTAGAGGAGAAAGCCACCAATAAAAGTTATAGAATTAATAATTACAGACAGTGGAAGAGCCAAGGAAGAGAGTGATTTCAGGTTGCCAAGGGAACATATGCAGAGGGGCATGGCAGAGTTTGGGGAGCACCTTCCAGGATGACCCAGATGTCCTGGGCTTAAAATCATGGTCTCATACTACCACGGGCAGGGTTTCATGGAAATAGCTAGATTTTTCTATGTGAACTCTGATTTTGGTTCTACTATTGACATGCTGAGATACTTTAAAAATGTTTGCTTCTTTATGTCTTTATTTATTTATTTATTTATTTATTTTATTGTTGTTGTATTACATCCATCCCCTTTTTGCTCCCCTCTGTCCCCCTCCCCACCCACCCATTCCCCCCAAAGTCAATCTGCTTCTTTATGTCTTGTTTGCTTTATCTATAAGCAAGAGATTATATAAATGAAGAAATTATAAAATCTTACTATAAATAATTTAACCTATCACCCCACCTCCACCACCACCACGGTGGAAACACCAAGGAGATTCTAATTCTGCCTTAAAAATAATCAGTACAGCCCTGGCTGGTGGCAAAGTGGATAAGGCATCGGCCTGTGAACCCAAAGGTTGCTGGCTCGATTCCCAGCCAGGACATATGACTAGGTTGCAGGCTAGGTCTCCAGCCAGGTCTGTAGCTGGAGGCAGGTGAAAGGCAACCATACATGGATGTCTCTCTCCCTCTCTGCCTCTCTCTCCCCCTCTCTCTAAAAATAATAAATAAAATCTTTTAAAAAATAATCAGTACATGCAATATTTTAGTGTTCGTGTTTTCTTTTTTGATTGGGGTTTGGTCATTCACTGCTTCCTGGACAGAGTTACTTTCCAGGCTTAAATGAGAAAGAAAAGACCTAGGAAGAAGTAAACCAACTCTAGCTGCTTTCTACCCAGTAAGTGTGCTTTGTGTGGGCACATCTCTCTTTTCATTTGCTGGTCAATCTCTCATCTGCTGCCAGACTTTTGTCCTACTCACTCAGTCAGACGGTCCAGAGAGCCAGCTCCCTGCAGGGGAGAAGCTACCCCTTTTGCACATGTCCTGGGAAGGCTCAAAGGCATCTCGTTGGAGTCAAATGACTTGTTAGCACATGCCTGCTTGGGGATCCTTCTGCAGTTGACATATTGCGTGACACACAGGGTTTTGCATCGTGCTGAAATGCAAGGCAAGCCTCTTCTCTCTCTGAGTGCCAGTTCAGTGCATTTCTCCCCCAACTGCTCCTTCTTGAAGGAGATTATTTCTGATGCATATTGACTTGTTACTGGAAATCACTTCAGAGGGATAATGAGCTGGGTAGTATTTGTCTTCATTTTCCTATTGTTGTTGTTGAATTCATATGGGTAACTCTTCTCTCCACTTACACTTTATTGATTCCTGAATTTAGGGGATGGCTCTATAATTGACAGTTTCCTCCAATGGAGAGAAGGACTGTTCCTGTGGATGCTGACTCTGTAGGAAGCTGTATGATTGCACGACCAAGGTTTTTGCCTGAGACAGGGCACTTGGTCCTGCCCTGGTCTGACACAGCTGGGGTGCCCTTCAGCAAGTCCCTCGCTGCCATTTTCCTGGCTCAGTATTTTCCCTGCTGTCTTACCAAGAGTCATACCAGATGACATTGGGTGCTGGACCTTCCCGTTCTCATATTTTCCAAGCTTGGATGGAAGCCCTTTCCTTTGCTGGCTTGGAGTGTGAAAGTCTTGGGCATTCCTGCATTCACATATGACACCGCTGATCCCATATGCTCTAGCCATTGCTTTCCCAGGAGGCCTGACTGTGTGTGCTGAGTCACACACATGCATAGCCAGAGTCCTTGTGACTAAGCTGTGTGTTTTCAAGAGGGCTGGCAGGGCAATGGGACAGCTTGAACCCAGCATTGCCCAGATGGGGGATAAATCATGACCTTGCCAGAATGGGTGAGGGACCCCGTCCTTGGAGCCAACCCATCTGGGCTCATGAAATGCTCCCCTCTCCATTCTGATATTCTTGCTGTCAGCTTTGCTTATGCATAGGATGAATTACTCTTGTTTCAGATAATCATGGAAAATCTTACTGTCAGGCTCTTAGGATAGGATTAAATAGAATAGGTGCTAAAGGTCAGCGGCATTATTTTCAACCTCTTGACTTTTATTCACCCCGGTAACCTGTAGACAAGCTGGATGCTTACTGAGGTGACAAAGGCTAGGGATTCGGAGACAGGCACACTCAGGCTTGAAGTCCAGCCATGGTGTTCTTTGGCAGTATCACCTTCAACACTAAACCCCCTGAGCCTCAGTCCGCCTTCTCTAAAATGGTAGAAAATGGCTTCGACCTAAGAGGCTTGCTGATGAAGACTAAGTGAGCAAAGGCCATGTTTTGCAGCATCCCAATACTGGTAGGATGCTTTTAGGTGGGACACAGACGGATTTCTTATTATAGTTGTATATTTGAATGCGTTCGTGTAAAAAAGGAAACTAGCACATCAGAGTTCGTGATTTCACAGATATTATTGCTCAGAACAATGCTAATTTAAAATCAAGTGAGACAAAGTTGATGTAAAGAATACTGTGTAGTGAATTTTTAGCGCTGCGTATGCAGCAGACATGGCAGGAATCAGGAAGGTGGGTGAGCAGGACAGAATTATCTCACATAGGGTACTTGGTAGGAGGAGAATTTGTGTGTCTTTGCTGTCTTATCTGCGCCTGGTGCAGAGAATGTGTAGGGCACTGGGGTACGATGCTCAGAGAGAAATGTTGCTGCTGGCTTAACTTTGCACGTTGCCTCAGCCTGATGCAATGCTGCGTGTTCCCAGCTGTGCATTTTGCTAAGTGATTCTGAACAAATGGCCACTTCTTACCATCTTTCAGGATTGGACATTTCAAGTTGGTCATGATAGAGTTAGCCATGGAGTTAGAAGAGAATTTAGAGACAGTCTACCCCATTTTATATTAATTATATGATTTAAAATTTTTTATTTTGTTAAAAATAGACCCAGAGAGACAGAGAATTACTCCAAGACAGGCCAATGGTGGAGTGGCGGAGATGAACTTCCATGTCTTTCCCTGGATGTCTTTCTTCCCTCCGTCCTGCTTGCCGTTACAGGCAGTAGCTTCACTGGGTGCAGTGTGTTCTTCGAACAGGATCCACCTGGACCCAGATATGTCAGCCCGGCACCTTGGGGCTCTGTTCTACAGCGTTGCCTGGGTTTTGGTGTTTCTCCTGTTGGTGAGAGGAGTGGAGAGCCAACTCATTAGACTTTGTGGAAAGAAGAGGAAGTGAATTTTATTTTATTTTATTTTTTAAAGATTTTATTCATTATTTTCAAAGAGAAGGGCAGGAAGGGAGGAAGAAAGGGAGAGAAGCATCAATGTATGGTTGCCTTTCACCTGCCTCCAGCTACGGACCTGGCTGGAGACCTGGCTTGCAACCTGGTTATGTGCCCTGGCTGGGAATTGAACCAGTGATTTTTGGGTTCGCAGGCCGGCACCTATCCACTGAGCCACCAGCCAGGTCTAGGAAGTAAATTTAAAAATCACCAGTTTTAGTTATTTTGTACCCTCAGTGTCAGTGTTGCATACTAGTGTGTGTCTTGCTACTGACCTCTTGGAGCATGCATTCCCTCCTCTGCAGGTTTGAATGAGATGATAGAGGGGAAAGGTTGAGTGTCTGGCTCTCTTGGTCAGTGTGGAGTCTGAGCTGGGTCCTGGGGGATAAGGAGAGTTAGGCAGGGCGCTAGGAGTGGCAGGGGGCACTCCAGGTGGAGGGAAAAGCACAAGAAAGGCTCAGTGAGGATAGGCACTTGGCATAGGTGAAAATGAGCAGGGAATGAGGGGGCAAGCCGGAGCACGGGAGTGGAACTGAGTATGTAACAGCAACCACCCTGCCGCCATAATGCCCCTCATCAGGTAAGAGCTCTCAGGAGAAAAGGGTCTGTGTGTGCTGCACCTTTCCTGGGTTCTTTCTTTCTTTCTTTCTTTCTTTTTTTCTTTTTTGGTGCGTAGTAAAGTATATATGAGATCTGTCCTGAAACTATTGGCCATGCAGACTGTTTTAATTACATTGACGTTGGCTTAATACTTGCTGGACAGACCTCATATACCATAAAATTTATCACTTTAACCATTTAAAAATATACAAGCACAGTGTTGTACAACCAGCACTGCCAGCTGCCTCCAGAACTTTTCATTGCCCCACACAGAAACTCCATACCCCTTAGCCGTCACTCCCCATTTCCCCTTCCCCTATGCATTGGAACCACAGATCTGCTTCCTCTTCTATTGGCCATACAGTATGTGGTCATTAGTGTCTGGCTACTTTCACTTAGCATGATGTTTGCAAGGTGTTATAGCAGGTGGCAGTGCTTCATCCTTTCCGTGCTCAGTCACATTTCGATCTGTTCATCTGCTGATGGATGTTTGGCTGTTGTGAAGAGTGCTGCTATCAACATTTGTGAACAGGTTTTTGTTTGAATACCTGTTTTCAATTCTTCTGAGTAATTCTTGATGGTCTTGGAATGAGATGGCTGGGTTATAAGGGCAATTCTGTATTTAACAGATTGAGGGAATTGCTGGGTTCTTGAACGCACATTTTGGCTCCACCCTCTGTTCAGAGCTGTTCCTGTTAGGTCCAAGCTCTGAGAAATGGACAGAATCATTTTGTGTGCCAGATGTAATTTCGCATCCTCTCTAGCAACCACAGGATGTGGGCGTTATTCTTGTTTCCTTTGAGGCGGAGTAGTTAAACATCATTCCCAAGGTCACGCAGCTTGTGAGTAGTGAATCTGGGATTTGAACCCAGATAGATTGTCCCCAGAGCCTTTTCTGATACAGCACGTGATGCCTCAGAGATGGGCTGAGGTCAGGGGCTGAAACCTGGGAGGTCTCTTGACTTGCGGTGGGAGGCTCTGTGCAGCATGGAGTCCATGTGAGCTCCTGGGTTTGAGGGCTGCCTTGGGGTCCTCTCAATTGTACCCTCATCCTTCCACCCTTTTCTACCTTGACTCTCCCCACAAAACACACATACCCTGCAGCCAGCCTCATGTCTGTTTCTTTTAATAAATGAAAATGGGTTACAAGCTCTCCTAGAAATAATACCAAAGAAAGACCCTGCCTCCATTTAACGGGGATAGGAGGGAGAAAGAGAGCAAGTGCTTTCAGCAGGTCTGAGGAGAACCCACGACACCATCCAGTTCGGGATTTTCATGGTGCTTTCAGGCCCGCTGTAGAGGTGACCCTGAATTGGGCTTGGTCTCTGGTGTCTGAGGGCACCCCGCCTCCCGACCTTGTGGCTGCTCACAGGACAGCCTGCTTCATCTGCTGTTGTGTCAGCAGCACCCACAGAGGACACTCCACAGTGGGGCCTTTAACTGCAGTTTTCTGTGGCTGCAGCTGAAGGTGGGGAACCTTTAAAAGGGGTGGCCTGGCCTCAGGGAGCAGGAAGGCCCTCCTGAGACATAAAGAGGGAGCCCCAAACCAGTTTGTCCTGTGGGAGCTGGCCCAGATTATGGTTTACAATGCAAATTTGGGAGTTTGCCAGGGCCATATTAATACTGCATGAAGCAGTAAGGGGACCGCAGGCTTGAAACTGGAGCTCTGGCCTAGAATGGAACTGAATAGTGGATCTTGTCTTAAAGGGACATGCTTCCAAGCACGTGTGGCATTATTTCCTTCTAATGCTGTTTACTGGATTTGCACACAATGCCCCCAAGGGTTTAAAAAGGAAACGACAGTGTAAGAGGGAAAGGTGTTTTGATTGTATGAGGTAGCACCACTTTAATGCTCATTGACTTAATTATTGTTTCTTTTGTTACCTTGGTGGGAGAAGGGGGTGTGGAAGGTAGGGAGGGGTGAAGAGAGAGGTGGGGAGCAGGGGCAGAGAAGGAAACCTATGTCTCTTGCTGATAGTTTGCTGAAACCTGTCTTAGCTAGTAAGCGGACTGGGAAATCTGGACCGATTCATAGTATAACAAAAGGAATAACATTTCGAGAGCTCAGAAGCACTAACACAAACCTGGAATTCTGCCTTCTTATTCTCCTGCTCTTATAATTGAGTTCATTGCTGGGCCCATTGTTTCCATGGAGAAGGCAAGTCAGTGTTGTTTCTTGTTGGAATTTTCAGGGCACTCTCATTTGTCTAGAAACTAAGCAACCACACAAAATGTAAATTAATAAAAGAAATATAAGTAAATGGTTTTGGCTTAAGAGAAAGTAAGGCAAGGGATGTCAGGGCTTTATTTGAAAGAGTAACCTCCATCCAGATGGTATCCTAGAACATTTTTCAATGTTAAAGGCAGATTTAGCTATGTATATATAGTGTAGTTTTACTGTTAAATGTACTGTAGAATGCTTTCATTCGTTTCACGTTGGTGACTCACTTTAGTGGTTAGGATGCTTTTGGCCACAAATAATGGGAAACACAGACTCAGATTGGATTAAACTGTAAGGAAGTATAGCTTCCATAAGTAAAACAGGTTGCTGGGGTTGGGAAAGATGTGCTGTCTCGCTCAGTGGCTGAGTGATATCTGAAGCCCTGGATGCTTCTTGTTTCTCTGATCTGTTCTTTGGTGACAGCTTCTTCCTAAATCTTGTTCCTCTCATGCCTGCATAATGGCTGCAGTGGTTCCAAGCGTCACATCCCAATGTGGCAATGTCCAGAGGCTGGGTGAGGGCTTTATATAAAGAGGAAAT
The DNA here is from genome assembly GCA_004026585.1 of Noctilio leporinus. Taxonomy (NCBI): domain Eukaryota; kingdom Metazoa; phylum Chordata; class Mammalia; order Chiroptera; family Noctilionidae; genus Noctilio; species Noctilio leporinus. The sequence goes on from PVIW01001036.1 coordinate 169,421, forward strand.
CTTCCCTGGAAGCACCCCCTTCATCAAGTTCTCCATCTGTCTCATTGACCAGAATTAGGCCAATTGCTCACCCCTAAGTCAAGTCAGTGGCAAGTGGAATGGTAATGCCCACTGATATAGACTAGACAGGGCTCAGCAGCTGGCAAGGTGATGGGCTCAGCTTACCTGAGGTCCCAGGAGTGTAGAGAAGGGGTGGGAACCTGAGCAAGATGGGGTCCTGCTAGGACAGAGGAGGGGGCTGATGCCTAGCTGTCCCTTGCATTCATGAATAGCAAAAGGCAGCTCCCGTCTACCTGGTTGTACAAGGAAGGCATCATTGGATACTAGAACTTGGAAGGGAAATTAGAGACGCTCTATTCTCACTCCCTCATTTTACAGTGGAAGAAACTGAGCCCCAAGTGTGGGGGTGACTGGCCCAAAGCCACTCAATCCACCCTGGAATCCAGGCCCCAACTATGCAGGTATGGTAGGTGTTGGGGATATTTTGGCTGATGTTACACAGCTTGTGGGAGGGTACCAGAATACAGGGTGGGAGAATGTTGGGAGGGCTTCTAGAAACTATTTGTAGGGCCTGTCATTTTCATTAATGAATTTATTCAACAGCCACTGAGTCTGTAACCCTGTACTCTCTGGGTGTTATGAGAAGTGTGATAAAGAAGCCTCAAGGCATCCACAAGAGAACTCATTCCAACCCATGAGGTCATGATCAGAACCGGGTATGTCTTCTCTTCTTGGGAGAGTTCTCGTTTTTCATATTCTCACCACCTGGTTCCAAGGATTTACAAGTGTGTGGAACTCAACTGGCACTCTATAAACGCACATCAAATTGCATCAGTTAAAATTGCATGAGGCCCAGAAAATGTTGATTTCATCTTATTTAACCTGTATGAGGTGGTTATAAAATTTTACGTCATGGTAATGATTAGGTAAACAAGATTACTCAACAACAACAAAAAACCCCAAACCTTCCGCCTTTCTGAAAGCAAATCTGTCTGGACTCATTGGGGGACTGTGATCTTGATGGCAAGCATTGACTTGGTTAAGAGAGTCAGATAGTGATGGTGGCACAGCCCACCAGTGCTAAGTGGGGTGGGAGCTCATGTCCATGCAGGTCATCCATGACTGCCTTTGACCCTGATGTCTGGAGAGAGTGTGCCCTCCTCTTGACTCCTACATGACCCTCAGTGTGCTGGTCAGAGCCTCCTCTCACTGTCAAGGTGGCTTTGGTGTCCATTATGGTCCGGTGTGGACTGCAGAAAATGTGGGTGGGGGGTAAGCTCATGATTTACTAGATCCAGACCCCTCGGTTCCTGGGTGCCACCCTGAACAAAGCAAAAAGGCAGCTCACAGCTGTGTCAGTATGCCTGACATTTTTGTTTTGTCCTCTAGAACTGAGTCACCAGGGCTGTAAATCATTCTGAACTCCCAGTACCACACCCTGCATCATGCCTAGATTTCTAAAATCAGGCTCTGGTGGCAGTATGTTCTTGAGAGTGTCAGAAGCTCCTAAACATTCCAAGGTTCCCAGAGAAGAATCTTCAGAGAGAGTGTAGTTTACATTTCCTTGGCCTCCTAAACAGTTGGATGTTTGAGCTGAGTTGGTCTGGGGATGAAGAACAAAGTCCATCCGAGGGCCTCCTCTTGTTGGGCTGATGGAAAGTTCTCAGTGTCTCTTTTATTCCTCAGGCGTTCCACATTCCCCCTTGACAGGTCACATCCTCCTGCTGGCTGCCTTCACACCCTGGAGACTTATCTCACTCAGTAGGTAGTGGTGGCTGAGCTCTGTGCAGAGAGAATTTCTGTAAAACAAACCCTGCTCCTGCACTGACTTCATTTGGACAGTGAAGATAAATGTCCGTGGGGGAAATACTGTTTAATCATTTGTTATTTCTATTTAAATTGAGCTACAGTTTGAGACTGAAAGGCACACATACAGTGAAGTTTCCACATCTGTGAAACCGAACAAACCATGGTCACCAACTCTCAAATCCAGAAAGAGAACACCTTCATAATTTCTTGAAGTAAGCACTTAACTAGAGATACGAGCCCCAGCTGTGGTCTTACAGTAGCATTTCTGTACCCTGGCATCTCCTGTCTCACCTATACATCATCAGACAGTAGGAATTTCTCATGTGGGGGCTGTCTGGCTTGCATTTCCTGTCTTAGCTTCTGTCTTTCATATACCTCCACGGTAAGTAAATCCAACATGTGAAAAAGCCATATTTACCAATGAGACCAAATGGGGGCAGTGTTATTTAACACCATTGCTGTTTCCTTCACTGTTCCTTCAAATGGGTGGGCCCCTCCCTTGCTTTTATAGAGTAATTCACCTTAACAATCCATAACTATTTATTAAGCACCTACTATGTGCCAAGCACTCTGGCAGATACCGTGTGTGTGCTTGCCTGTGGTGTGAGTGCAGTAGAGGTAAGATTCAAGTTTGAGTAAGATGTGGTTTCTCTTCTCAAGGAGTCTAGGTGGAGACAAGATGTGTTTTAGCTGGGCCATGAGCTTGCTACGTAAGTGAGATGTGGGAGGAGAGCTGTGAGAGAGTTGGGAGAGAGACCCCCCTTCTGGTCTGAGGGAATGGGTTTCAGGAAGACCGAGTGAAGGAGGGGACATTTTACGTTGCCATTTGGAGATGTGACTCTGCCCCTTACATTTAGGATGTGAACCTCAGGGAAAGGCGTCTTACACCCTGAGGGTATGTGCTGCTATTGAATGCATGCAACTTACTCAGAGGGGAGATTTGAGGTTTTGTTAAAGGAAATTAGAGCTCTCTGTGTTAGCAGTTCCGGAAGTTCAAACTGTGATCTAGCGGGTTTACTTAAATAGTTGGTTGCCCCGAGACCCATTTCTTGTGCCTTTGGCAGCTTGGCAGAGTTTGACTCTTTGGAGACTGGCCTCTGCGGGTAGAGGCCGGAAGCAAGCTCTGAGCGAGGCCCACAAACACAACTCCCTACACATCCCACCTCCCACTTGCTTGTTCAAACCCTGCTCCTGGGCAGCGGCAGCTGTGTGGTGTGGGTGAGGGGCGGTGGCTAAGAAGACGGTTCCAGCTTGCCTTGTCTGATGTCTATGTTTAAATTAGCATCTTTAAATGCAGTTCCCAGCAGTTATTTCAATTTTGAAACTACTGAGGATTTGGGGGTAGGTGGGGGTGTTGAGGGGGAGGAAAGGCGATTTGGAAAAGCAAAACATTTGGGGGCAGTTTTTAAAAAGTTAAATAAAGGAAAGACTGTCAGATGGGGAAATGCAAGTGTCAGGCAAGATTGCAGACACCCTCTTTCCCCCACAGGATCAGAGAATTCCCTTCTCTGCACCAGTGTGCTTTAGGCAGGCCACGGGGCCAGATGAATACAGCACAGGGGAACATATGGAAAGCCCCAAGTCCTCTTAGGGTCCCCCCAAATCACTATATTGAGTGAGGACTTGGCATGGGCCCATCTGACTGAAAATTACCCTAAAGTAAGAGGGGTTAGGCATTTGGGGCTGTGGGTGAGGTGTCTGGTGTGTGTGTGGGGTGTCATTAATCCACCAGTCATCACTCCCAGGGACTGGATGGAAAAAGGGAATCTAATAATAAAAGTGATGATGCTCAAAATAGATAATGATAATGCTCACATCTGTTGGGCACCTCCTATGGGTCAGGGACTGAGCTAAGAGCATCACATCTGTAAGTTGTCTAATCCTGCAGTAGCTCACAGAAGTGCTTCTCTGTTATCCATGAGGTAAGGATGAGTGAACTAAAGCACAGAGTGGGTAAGTAACCTTTAATCACTGAAGCAGTTAGTGGCAGAGCTGGGGTTGAAATCCTCGCTCATTGGCGCTAGTGTGCATGCCTCTAATCATGCATTTTGCTGCCACCAGGAATGAGGACAGAAACTGAGGAAACCACTTGAAAGCAAAAAGATCAGATGTGGAAGTGGGAGACAGGAGATAGGGCCCTGAGAGATTTGCCGAGTTGTAGATGGTGTCTGATGTGGCCTTTGAAAGGATGCTGTTGGATGAGGGTGACACAAAGGTGTCTCTCTTGGACATCATCTGCCCCTAGAATCCTGTCCACAAAGAACATGCCAAGCTATTGCATACCTCAGGGCCTTTATACATGCTGTTCTCTGTGGCTGGAACCATTGGCCTGCCTGCTGTATGTATGCTGGCTCCTTCTCATCTGTCATGTCTTAGCTTAAAGCCACTGAGGCAGAGAAGCCTTCCTAACCATCTATCTACCAAGACACCTTCAACAAATATTTATTATACATATTCCAGGTACACATTATTCCAGGTACATGGCATGTCGTAGTAAACAGACACAAATCGGTGCCCCTGTGGAGGTAAATTCTATGGGGAAGACAGAAAATACACACGAAACATAACATAAGTAGAATTTTGTAGTGTGATTTTGTTATTTATTTCAGCACCCCACTTACTTCTCTCAAAGCCCTTACCACGATTTGTAATTGTTTCTTCTTCACTTGATCAATCATTGTCTACTAACTTCCCATGGTAAGTCCCATCATGAGTACAGGAACCATGGCTGTCTTGGTCACTCCTGTATCCCAAATGCCCAGCCCAGAGCCTGGCAGATAGTAGATGCTCAGTAAACGTTTGTTGCATAATACTTGAAAAGTAAAACTCTTGGGGAATAACTATACCGAAAAGTTTGGAAGAATTTTCTGCAATGGAATCGTTTGGGATTTTGGTGATTTCCAAAGGCAGGGTTGTTGGGGAATTGTTGCCAACACTAACATGGGACCTCCTCTGAGCTCTGGTCCAGGCCGTGTCTGTAGGGCAGTTCTAGAAAAGGTTTATTGGAAAAAGGCTGCCTTTTTATAATGGGGCTGGCCTTTCCTTGAGGATACGAGTGGGTGAGGAAGCAGGCGTGAGGTGCACTGGCTCCCAGAGCAGAGCTGGGTGGTGCCGGACAATGAGTGGCCTGCTCTGGGGTGGGTGCTGTATGCACCTGGGGCAGGCAGAGTGATCTTGTCTCCATTCCTGGGTGGGCGTGGGGACCAAAGGGGTCACATCTTTGTACTTGTACTGTTATCCTTAATAATTACTGTTGTAATGGAAGCATATTTATGGAGTGCTTCTCCATGCCGGACACGGTGCCAAGCCGGACATGGTGCCAAGCCCTTTAAGTGCATCTTGTTGTTGAGTCTTCATTTGCCCCTTTCAGATATGGGGACCTTCCAGGTGAAGTGACTTGCCCAAGGTCACACAGCTGTGGAGCTGGGAACTCAACCCAAGCAGGCCAAGACCTCACACTTTGCACCCTCAAACAAATCCCCTTTTGCCATCCAGCAAAAGGTACTTACATTGGCACATTACTGGCCTGAAACTTAGAAAAAATCTTTCATTTTTGTGTTTCACCCAGGAGGCCTTATTTGTTGAGGGAAGAGCAGAATTTACCTGCTTTATAAACACCCCTGTTATTTATTATTCCCGCTGTTACTAATAAAAGCCACAATAACTCAGTCTTTGGGTTAGGCAGGCAGCAGGAGGGAGCTGAGTGACCTTGGTTGGGATGTTTATTGTCTTTTTCAGTCTGCTCTCAATTATCTGGGCTAGTGGCATGGGAACCAGTGCCCACAAATAATCATGAGACCCTCAATCAATGATCTGCTCACTGGGGCATTGGCTGACCAGTAGGTACAAAGAGTTTTATGAGACTAGCCTTCAAATGTGACTCTCTTCTCTGGTGATCTTTTACAAAGTAGGAGGTGGGGATAACCTGTGGTTCTCAAGTCAGCATGGAGAAACAGCAGCGTCTGCCTGGCCTTTCCTCCTGGGGCAGAGATAGCGTGTGGTAATGTCAGCTGCCAAGGTGGGACTAGTGCTGTTTTTCCTTTCCTTAAAGCAACTTGGGTGATGGAGCGAGTTGTCTTAATCCCCCTTGAGCATGTTGCTGGCTGGTGCGGCTGCATGGAAAATGTTAGTGTGCTGGTCCGGGCCAGGTGTGGCTTAGGGCCCTGTGGGGCTGACGTGGCATGTGGCTTGAAGGGAATGGAAAGGTCAGAAAGGCCTGGGACAAGGGAGCAGATGGAGCCAAAGGCACTGTCTGGTAACGTTATATGGAAGATGAAATTGTAGTGTGGAGCTGAGAGATGCCGGGCTGGGGAAAGAGACCTCAGCATTTTCCATGATTAACTTTCTAATAGTGACCGTGTGTGTACTGCTGGTGCTTAGCAACCAGCAGATGATCTTCACTGAGTGAGCAGTAATACAAGTGCGTGTGGCTTCCCACCATGGTGGGGTTTTCCCATTTTTGTTTCTATCATCATCTCCTCTTAGTCATTGGGAGATTAGACCACAAACCTGTTGTCCTTGACAGCAAAGCGGGAGACAGCTAAATTTGTCTCCTCTCCTAATTGGTCCCCAGCCCCCACCCACCAGGCCTTACATGAGCAATGTCACCAAGAAATGGAGGCTTAGCGAGGTTACCCAGAATTTGAAGACAGAGTTGGAAACATCACCCATGTCCTCCTCCCCTCTAGTCCTGTACCCTGGACAACAGTCCTGCGTTTTCTTCCTTCTTCGAATAGGGGGAGGAGGACAGGCTGAGAACATCTCTTAGGTATTCATGTCCTTGTCCCGTGGCCTACTGGGAGGCCCTGGCAGGGAATAGGCCTCCTTGCCCTGTGAGCCCCCATTCAGTAGACAGGCCAGCAGGTGGTCCCATCTCCAGCCTTGCTGTTCCTCCAGGCTGTGATGTTTATTAGATGTGTAACTAATAATCAAGTGCCCAGTACTGCACAAATGCCTGTTACTTTGTGAAATCTCCAAGGAATCCAGATCTATGCGTTTGGCCTTGGTGCAGAATCACAGTAGCCTGGGCTCCTTCTGAGGGACATTGGTGGCCCCGGCCCAGGGAGCCCAAGGCAACCGTGTTCTCCGTGTTGGCCTGTATGCTTTGGGGGCTGCTTTATTGCCCAGTTACAGCTGCAAAATTGCCTTCTGGTCCTTTAGTGGAGGAGGCCTGGGTCCCCATTACGTTGTTCCCTTCCCATATAGCTTGATGAAGGTCAGGGAGCAGGAGAGAGGGAGGAGCTCTTCCTGAGGACCCAAGGGCAGCACTCGCTCGTCCCCAGCCAGAGTTTGCACTAGGAAGAGGAAGCAACGGCACCTTCTTCCACCAGCACATTTCCCCTGCAGTCACATGTGTGTGCACACTTATATGTGCTTGCCTTCTTCCCCTCTCTCTAGCATTTTTAATACACAGACCATGTCCACAGATACCCTTGCCCTCACCCACTCACTGGTGCCCACACACATCCATTCCCTGATCCTGCACATTGGCTCACACACCTGTAGCTCCCCAGACGCACCTCTGTGGACAAAGGGCTCTTCTTCATCCCTTTACCCAGCCCATACCTGTGCCCTTCACATGGATACCCCCTATCATATCCTCTTACACTTACACGGAAGGGTTCCTGACCTGCTTTGTGGCACCAGAGCCACAGAAACGTGCTGAGGCAGGGCAGGTGGAAAGTTCTGCTGTAGGTGTCCTGCTCCCTGATAGCAAAGGTGGAGGCAGAGGAGGCAGAGTGAAGGGGTTCCAGCTCCTCCTTGGGCATGTAGGAGGCTCAGATGGCTTGGCTTTGTGCAGCACTTTTTGTAAGGATCTTTATTCTTAAATTCATTCTGCTGCTATTTCTGTGTCAGGCCCTGGGGGTAGGGGATCCTGCAGGGAACTGGTCTCACCGGCTTCTGTCCCAGTGGTGGAGCAGACTGTTAATAGGATAGCTAAAGAAGTGGGGTGAGTCAGACAGTGATAGGTGCAAATGGACAAATAAGGAGGGAAGGGGAAAATAGCGAATGGGGTGGGTGCTGTTTTACACAGGGCAGTGAGGGAAGCTATGGCGAGGTGAGCTGTGAGCATGGGCCTTGGAGAAGTGTGGGGAGTCTGGAAGGGTGGGGGCAGCGGGGCATCTCCTTGATGGGGGAATTCTTCTTTGTTTTTAAAGTTTATTTATTTATTTTAAGCTTTTATTTATTATTTCTAGAGAGAAGGGAAGGGATAGAGGCAGAGAAGGAAAGAGACATCAATGCATGGTTGCCTTTCATCTGACTCCAGTTACAGACCTGGCTGGAGACCCGGCTTGTAACCTGGTTATGTGCCCTGGCTGGGAATCGAACCAGTGACCTTTGGATTTGCAAGCTGGCGCCTTATCCACTGAGCCATCATCTAGGGCTTGATGGGGGATTTTTAAACATCTGTCACTGCTTCAAAAATTCTGGTCCCTTAAAACCCCTGGGTATGTGGTACTCATCTCAGTGGCCTGCACACCTGTCATATGGCACCTGGTCCAAATTGGTGCCCAGAACTTTTGCTCCTTGACACTTTGTCTAGTTCAGTTCTACACAGAGGCTCTTCTGGGTTGAGACTGGCAATTGGGGACCAGAGAGAGCAGCTGGAAAGACCTGGGCCCTCCCTTGACCAGCTCCCGGCTAATGAAGCGGCCAGCCAAGAGGGTGAATATTTTGAGTTCCCTGAGGAGGATGGGCAGGGTTGCCAGACCCAGAGGCTGGTGGGAGGGTGCTGTGTACGGGACCGACCAATCCTTGGAGGAGCTAATACTTGAGCGAAGTCTTCAGGAAGGAGCGGCCTTGGCTTTGAGGTAGACAGAGGAAGAGGAAAGAGGCAGAGGGGTGGCCTGCAAGGGTTTGAGAATTGACACCTGCCTGGTATGTGGTGGGGACTGTTTGCAGCAGTCAGGGCTCCAGGGGTGTTGTCCACTCTTGCCTTCCTGCTGTGTTTGTGCCAGGCAAAGACAGGTCCCAAATACTCCACCTGTCATAGGGGTGAGTCCTGTGGCCCCCCATACCCCTTCCTAATCCCTGAGACTGGGAACACCTGAAACACCTGACCCATGTCATCTGCTGTCTCTCCCGGTCATCATCCTGGTTCTCTCCTCAAAGTGGTGAGAGTCACATTTTCTGGCTTATGGGTCAGGCCTTGCCCTCTGGCCTGTGCTGCTACTTGAGAGGCAGGCCAGGACGGCCTCCCTGGGGTGGAGCAGAGAAGGATGGGGCTTTGGAATGTGCTCCCTAGGACCCACCCTTGCTTTTAGGTGGAACAGGCTAGTGGTCTGCAGGTATGTTTGGTTTGGTCTGCATGGTTGAATAGTGTTTTATTATTATTATTTTTTGCATTATTTTTTTACATTTACAAAGTAGGGGGTTTTGAATTAAAAACTGAGTTTCTAGGCTCTTCTAGGGGAAAAAAGAGAGACCGAAGATAGACATTTGTAGGCTGGGCAGAGCAGTTGAGCCCCTCGCGTGCAGAATTCCTTACTTACCATTGCATTGCAGCCTGGCACCCATGAGCATGTAAATTTGTACCCCTTTTTTTTGTGTTAGGGAAACAAACAGGTGGGGTCATACTTCTGCAGGTTCTCAGGGGTAGCTTTTGAACCTTTTAACACTTCTGGGTCATTCTAATTTCTCAACTAGAAGCCGGTGGGAGCCTCCTCTCTTGTTTTCATTTGCTCCAGAGTAGTTGGATTTCACTGTGTAGTAGAGGTAATGGGTGCTGAGAGTGGGTGTGGGCAGGGCGCTACAGAAGTGTAAAAGTGGCTTTTAGATGGGAGGGGATGCAGAGGTAGAAGGTCAAAAGTCTTGGAAATCTCAAAGACTGGACACAGAGCTCATGAGTGCAGAGGGCAGGGACTGAGCCAGGGTCTCCTTTTCTTGCCTTTTGCGCCTCACCAAGCCAGGTCCTCTGTGATTCTTCGTAGAAAGAGAGAAGACATACTTGGCAGGGTAAAGGTCTATGAGATGGAAACCCGTCCCTCACAGCCTGTAGCCGGTGGGCATTTCCAGGAAGTGGGAAGCCTGGGGCTGGCTGAGAGGAGGCGCTGCCTTGGGAACTTGCCCCAGGAGTCTGTACTGTGTTCTGCTCTCTCCTCTGGTTCAGCCCTGAGAAGGAGTCCGAACTCACACCTGCTGCACAGGCTGCTTTGATGTGACCACACGTGGATTAGGTGTCAGATGACCACCTGGGGAATATGCCAGTTGGGCAGCCAGGACACAGCAATTTGCTTCCCCCTTGCCAGCACTTCCCAAGGTCTGGTGTTTGCCTGCAGCTTGTGGTGAGCCTGGCCAAATGGAGTGAGGGCAGACCATCTGTGGGTGCAGAAGTCTCTAAGGTGGCTCTGCTGGGCCCTCAGGACCTTGAGCAAGGTCTGATGCACCAGGGCAGGGGGTTGGGGGGAGTCAGCATTGATGTTAGTGGGGAGGATCCAGGTTTGGGTGCCAGGGAGAATTGCTTTTTCAGCCTGTGGAACTTCTCAAAATAGGCACAGGCAGCACTTTGCTGGCACTAGGAGTGGTGGGCTGCCTGTGACTCACAGCCCCACTGATTTGGGGGTGCAGGTCCCAGGCAGGCAGCACTGCGGTGAGAAGGGTGCAGGTGAAGGGGGGGGAGAGGTGAGTCAGCTCTGCTTGTGAAGCTAGGATCCCCTCCCAAGCCACCCCTGGAGTGGGGGGTTCTGCTGCTGGCTCTGGGAGGACTGCAGCCATCTGTAATTTATGTGGTTGCTGTGGCTGCATGGAGCAGATGCAGCCTGTATAAAATAAAGGAATCATCTCAGTGCAGTTTATGCTTCTCAGGCTGGCAAGCCTCACATATTTAAGGAAATAAGTTGCTTGGTTTATTTCTTATATCACCATTTCATGGCCCTCCACATCCACCCTGAATTGTTCATTCTCCTTTTCCCTTTTCCTCCTATTTTCTCTGAATTACTGGTTGGCTCTTTTGGGTACTCGTGGCACTCACATTCATGCAGCACTTTGTAGTTTGCAGAGTGCTTTTGGGCAACACACACTGACTGAGCTCTTCTAGGCGCTGGACCAATGCTGGGGAAGTGAAGCAGTGAATAGGCAGACATGGGGCTCGCTCTCTTGAGGCAATGACGATCATCACTAACATCTGGGACCTCAACAGCCTGAAATGATATCAAGTGTTTCTTTCTCATGGGCACGAAAGGCCTCTCTGAGGAGCAGACATTCGACTGGAGAGGAAGCTGGCCGATTGGAAATTTGGGGCGGGGGGAGCATTTCAGGTGGTGGGAAAAGCAAAAAGCTTGTGCAAAAGCCCTGAGGTAGGAATATGCTGGATTGTTTCAGAAACAGCAAAAAAGCTGCTGTGAACAGTTTAGAGCCAGCAGGGAAAGTGCTACAGAAGGAGGTTGGTGGGCGCCGTTTCTTGAAGGGCTTTGTAGGCAGCGGTGTGGAGTCTGGATTTCCTTCCCAGTGTAGAGGGGCACTTACTGGAGAGGCTTAGGCAGCCAGGCATGTGACCTGATTAACATGTTTAAAAGCTTGCTCTTGCAGCAGCAGGGCCAGGGAGTGAGGGCAGGCGTAGGAGCAGAAGCTATTGCACCTATCCCGGTGAGGGTTAATGGTGGGACTGTGGCTCAAATCCAATATACCATCTCAATCCTTCTAGCAGCCCCATTAGAGAAAGAGGAAGAAACAGAGCTTCAGAGAGTACCAGTGACTTGTCCCATTGCCAGTAAGCAGCAGGGTTAAACATTGCAACCAGAGCTGCAGCTGTGGTGTTTCAGGAGGCCTCCTGCCTCTCTTGCTTGACTTGATGCTGGATCCCGAGCTGAGGGCGATCCTTGTGAGCCCTGTATGAATGTTAGGACTACCATAATAAATACCACCGACTGCGTGGCTGTCCATTTGCAGACTGGCACCTGTACATGGAGGGCAAGGAAAGACTGAAGACAGAGGCAGGCCAGTCCAGCTTGGTGGATGGCAGGCTTAATAAGCAAGAGAAATTATTTACCAGGCTGGTCTTGGCAAGATGAGTAGATCTCAGCACTTGCTCACCAGAATCTTAAAGTTCATAGAGAGGCCTTAATTGGATTCAGTCATGTACACCATCCAGATGGTCTCAACAGCATCTTACTCTATTCAGCCTTTGCCCTTGAAGATGGCTCCCACTGTGCGAATGGTGGGCAGCACATACATTCCGAGGATGGGGAGCGGTAAGGAGACTCTAATGGCTCGGGTCCAGCTCACAGGTCACCCGGTGGTCACATACTCTTAATTACCTCCTGCAACAGCGGCTTAAGCAACAGAATCTTATTTTCTCACAGTTCTGGAGGCTAGAAGTCTGAGATCAAGGTGTTGGCAAGGTCGGTTGCTTCCCAAGTCTCTCTCCTTGGCTTGAAAGTGGTTGCTTTCTCCTCCTGTGTCTTCACATGATCTTCCCTTTGCACCTGTCTGTTTTCATCTCCTCTTCATCTGAGGACATCAGTCAAATTGGATTAAGCAAATTACCTTTTTAAAGACCTTGTCTCCATACATAGTCATGTTTTGAGCTCCCAGGAGTCAGGACTTTAACACATGAGTTTGGTGGGGGGACACAGTCCAGCCCTGAACAGCCCCTTTCCTCATTGAGCCAACTTGGCCGACAACATGGAGCTTACATGTGGTTCTGCTGCCTTTTAAGCACTCTGGGCCCACACTGATTTTCCTGGGACCGTGACCAGCCAGCACTAACAGATACTTGTGGGTGTCCATGTGCAGGAGTCCAGCGCCAATGCCACAAGTGTGGGAGGGCAGGTGGGTTCTGCAAAGAGCAAGTGTGAGGCATGGGTGGGAGTGAACCAAAACATCTCTCATAGCCACTGCCTTTACAAAGTATCCCCTGACAGCACACAGATCTGTTGGCCCTATCAGGTGGTTAGATAACAAAGTTATTGAAAAGAATAGCCAGTATTTATTGAGCACTTGGTAAGCACCGGGCACTCTCCCCAGGATCCTGCATGCTTTTATTTTTGACGTCACAGGATTCTGTGAGCTGCATGTTGTTATTATTATCATCCCTGCTTTAGAGATGAGGAAACCATGGCTTGGAAAACTTGACCTAGCAGCTCTTCTGTGCTCCTCCAGACAGGTGGTGGTGGAGCTGGGATTTGCACATGTGCTGTTTTTTGATTCAGAGTCCATTTCTCAAACAATTATGAAATGCTTCCTTTACGAACTTGTCCCAGAAGAGAAAGGATGTGTGAAGTTCTGAATTAGACTTGATTTCTTTGTTGTTGCAGACAGTAGATTTCATCTGTCTCTCATGTTAAACTTGCATGTGAGGAGTTTTTACTGTCTGCATCAGTGGTTCTCAAACTGGGGTCATCCGGGGATTTGTTATAAATGCAGATTACCAGGCCCTGTCATGGATCTACTGAATCAGAAACTGAGGTTAAGATTAATCCAGCCATTGGTGGTTCAACAACCCCCCGCCCCCAGGTGATTCACATGGTTGCTAGATTTTGAGATTCATATCAACCTCAGCATACTGCAGGAGTGTGCATTTGGAAAGCTAAGGCCTCAGTGGGTTGAGTACCAGAGCAGCATCCATGAAGCAGTATTGATTGGTGGGTATGCTTTGCTCCTTCCTGTGACAGAAGCTATGATCAATTCCGGAAAGGAATAGGGACCAGTATTTATCAGATATCTACGGCAGCTGAGTGCCAGGCCCTACAGCTTTAAGGAGTGGATATCATCCATCTCAAGTAGCCGGTGAGAAAACTGAGGCACAGAAAGATGATATTGCTGTCTTACAACTAGTAATTGGTGGAGCTGGGGTTGCACCCTGGGACTGTGTGAGGCCCAAAATCTTTTCCCCTCCTCTTTCTGCATAGAAATTAAGCAGGAAGACAGGAGCCACTCATGGAACCCCAAGGGGTAGCTGTGAGAAAGATGCTGCTGTGCTGTGCTCAGGGCAGGAGGAGGTCTGAGTTAGCCTGGCGGCATTGATAGATGAATGGGCAGCATTCAATGAGCCATTCCTCAGCACAGTTTTAAAACATTTTTTCTTTTTCAATTACAGTGGATTCACATTATTGTATTAGTTTCAGGTTTACAACATAGTGATCAGACATTTATATAATTTATGAAGTGATCACCCCATAAGTCTGGTGTTACTGGTTATATTCTCAGTGCCCAGCATTGTTTTAAAAATTACATGAATTATTTTTCTGATTATAAACATAACACATGTTCCTGGTAAGAACTTCTGAAAATACATAAAAGTAATAAAAAAAATGCATAGCTATTTAGATCGCTGTTTTCAAACTCCCCCAGAAAAGAATAGGTGTTGTCAAGGATGTAGAGAAATGGGAACTTTTGAGCATTGCTAGTGGAAATGTAAAATGGAATAGCTGCTGTGGAAAACAACATGGCAGTTGGTAAAGAAAATTGAACAGAATTATCATATGATCCCACAATTTCATTTATTAGGTATACACTCCAAAGAAACAAACCAAGGACTTTGCCACACATTTGTATGCCTATGTTTATAATAGCATTATTCACAATAGCTAAAAGGTGGAAGCAACCCAAGTGTCCACTGACAGAAGAATAGATAAAAATGTGATATATACATACACTAGAATATTATTTAACCTTAAAAAGGAAGTTCTGACACTTGCTACAATGTGGGTGGGCCTGGAAGATATTATACTAAGTGAAATAAGACAGTTACAAAAGCACAAATATTATGATTCCACTTACATGGGGTAGCTAGAGTAGTCATAGAGGCAGAAAGAAGAAAGGTGTCTGCCTGAGGTGAGGGTGGGGGTGGAAGTCATTGTTTAATGTGTACAGTGCTTCAGTTTGGAAAGATGAAAAAGTTCTTGAGGTGGGTAGTGGTGATGGCTACACTACAATATAAATATTCTTAATGCCACAGAACTGTACACTTAGTTGAAATGGTAAATTTTATGCTATGTATATTTTACCACAATTTTTAGAAAATATAAAAGAGAAAGTAACTATTATAGCACAAAGATGATCACTATTAATATTTGAATATATTTCATGCATTTAGGTACATATACTCTTATTATTTCATCAACAATTCCTTGAAATATGCTTTTTAATGATGCATATCAGTTTCTCAAATAGCTGGATTGTAGCTTAATTAAATACTACATGGTTAATTTTTTTAACCATCTCCCTGTTGTTGGTCCTATAAGTTAGTTTCAGTTTTTCACTGTTTTAGGCTGTGCTGTAGTTAAGGTCTGTGTATGTCCATTTTTTATTCACATTGCTTCCTTGAAACAGACTCCTGGAAGCGGATTTGCGGGGTCAGAATGTGCATGCTTTGAAGATTCTTCATCTACATTGCCAAGTCGCTTTCCAGAAAGGTCATGCAGCTTTCACGCAGTCTCACCAAAAGTGTGGGAGAAAGTGTCTTTTCCCATTAGCCTCCCCCCCTTTCCCGAAAGAGAGCCTGGCAGATGCAGAGGGAGAAAGAGAAAGGCAGCCTTGGCCCTTCAGATCTCAGAGCCGGGTCTTGGCCTATGCTGCTTTCTCTTGTGCAGTGAGTGGGCACCTGCTGATCGAGCCAGGAAGGGATAGTTAGCTGTATGAATGGCCAGGGGTTTGGAGCCTGCCTGCAAGAAAGAACAGCCAGTTCAGGGATCCCTTGATATTGACGCTGTGGTTTTACTCCAGAGAGTTTAATCAGGGCTGCCTGCCAGTCCAGCCCTGGGCTGCTGCAGGGCTGGGTCTGCGGCGCTGGTCAGGCGGGGTTCACTGAGCCTCCTGACTTGGCCCTTACATCTCATTTTGGGGGACATAGAACTTTGGAAAGCTGCCTTTGTGGTGCTTTTCTCTAATATACCCTGGTATAGCTTTTTAAGGAGTGAGAAGGCAATACCTGCTTTCTTTCTTATAGATGTTGTTCTATTACACAGGGAACTAAGTTGCAAGAATACGTATCTTCCTATGGTATTTCATGTACCCATTTTACTTTTTGAATGAAAAAAAATTAGAGGCTGCAGAGGATTTTCTGTTTTTCTTAAACAATTTTATTTTGTGGATTGTAGAAACAAATGTTTGTGTACCTCAGTCCATTTGGTAGATAGTGGACTGCTCTATTTTCTGGGCTGACAGCATAAACATAGCCTGGAAGGAATGGCCTATTCCTCTGGAATTAAGCTCTATGATGGGTGGTGGGTGGAGCCTAGGAGCTGAGCCTGGGGGGTGGCTGGGAGCTGAAGGCTTCAGAGGAAAAACTCTTACCTCTCTCTTTCTCTTTCCACATTTAAAAGCAACCGCACCTCCATCACACACACACACACACACACACACACACAGATTTGGTAGGTTGGGAATATCACCTCTACTTCCTTGTTTTTTCTCTAGGTACAGAAATCCCTAACAAGGCTCCCTGAAAGTTCCTTTTGATTTTGGATTGTTCTTGGAGGACATGTTTCCTGGCTGCAACCTTACACAGGGCAGTGGGGTGCCCTTGAGCTGCGCCTCTTAGATATGAAGGTGATGTGAAGAAGCAGGATGAGTCACGGGCCTGATGATCCATGTCTGTTCAAGGATGTGCTCTTGGCGGTTTCAGAACTTGTAGAAGAAATGGCCTGATTAGCTTTTTAACTCCACATGAGCCAGTGAGATTCAGTTCACTAAAGAGGGAAGCAGGAATCACACTGTATTTCCCTATGAGGGAATGGCAAAAAGATTCTCTTTCTCCCAAGCAGCATGGTTTTCAGGCATCTACTTTCCCTTGCACCTTTTCTAGTCTGTTGCCAAATCCTAGGGGTTCTCTCTCAGTCATTCCTTGAGTACGTTTCTCTTCTCCATTGCTGCTAGCTGGGACTGGTGCAGTAGACTTCCAGCTGGCCTCATGACTCTTGGTTCTGATTACTCACACAGCTGACTACCCAATTAAACTTTCTAAATGTTAGCTGATTATTTCCCTTTCCTCATCAAATACTCTTTCAAGGCTCCTCATTAGCCAAAGGAAAACAAAAGGCACTGACATCTTTTCTTGGTGTTCAGAGATCTTCATGATTCTTCCCTTTGTCCCTCTTCTTTATATTTCCAGCCGTAATCCTGCATAACTCCTCCCTGTCCTCCTGTCTCTCTTTTCTGCCTCACATGGTAGTTTATTCTGTCATTTCTGCTTCCTTATCTGTGCATCTCTAAGCCCCACTAATTTTTCTTAGCCTGGGGCCAAAGCTAGCCCTTCCAGGAAGGCCTATTTTTGGTGCTGGTTAGAAGTAATTTCTCCCTCCTCCAACCAGCACTCTGCTCCCCCATTCCCTTTCTTAAAGCACTAAATTTGTGTACCTTCTGTTAGAGTTTTCTGAATGCTAGTCCTACCTCCTTGAGCTTTGTAGAGCTGCAATTCATCATTGCCAGGGTACAGTGCCTTGCATGTGGGGAGTAAGTAATACTATTTGATGAATAAATGAACAAATGACTGAAGGTATCCAGTGTGATCAATCTTTATTTTTACTCTGCTCTATTTGCACTATTTTCTAATTTTCACTACTTGCCGTGCTCTGACTTGGGCTGGTTCCTGCTGGTGACAACTTGCTGTCAAGGTACCACTTCCCTTAAGCGTGCTTGTTATTTCCAGGCATGAAGCAAGGGGTGACGGGGGTGGGGGGTGTTAGTGATTCATGAGTAGGTGGAGAAGGTGATTGTCTTGAGAGCTGCTGACTCAACTGCCAGCCGCTAGCCTGGGACTCCTCTGAGTTATGAATCAATGAGCGGATGGTATGAATGAACAGATGGTCATGGAATCTCCGGGGACCCTGGTCTCCTGGATGGTACTTCCCAGCTTTAGAAGTATAGTGCATAGGGCCTCACAGGGAATGCTACAAGCCTCGGTATAAACATGGCACATTTTCCTGGAGAACCAGTTCTTGAAAGGTTTGGGAATATACTGTATTCTTTAATATTCAATCACATTTAACATCAGGAGGAATGCAAACATTTCAACAGATAACATGTAACACTTTATAGAAGCTGACCGCCTGAGGAAGGCTTCTTTCAGGTTCCTACCCAGGCTCACAGGGGGGTCTCACTTTTTCTTGCCTTCAGGGCTGTGAAGAGACAGCTTGCCAAGATCTGGGTGAGTCCCGCCCCAACCCTTTGCTAGTGCCCACTGTGTTAAAACAGTGTTTGAAGGGATCAAGAAATCCATCTTTGGGAAGTCTGCCACGATTCTTCTCCAGATAGATTGCTTCAGTTGGGCCAGTACTTACTCTTAAATATGAGGTCAGCTATTTACAGTAGCCCCTCCTTATCTGTGGTTTCACTTTCTGTGGTTTCAGTTACATGTGGTCAACTGTGGTCTGAAAATATGAAATGGAAAACTCCAGAAATAAACAACTCCTAAGCTTTAAACTGTGCATCGTCCTGCCTCGGGTGACGAGATCTTGCTGTCCTGCTCTGGCTGCCTTGGCTGTGAATCATCCCTTTGTCCAGCAGCTCCATGCTGTATACATTTCCATACCCCCCCTTTAAAAAAGCATGTGCCATTTTTAAAAAGATTTATTTATTTTTAGAGAGAAGAGAGGGAGAGAAACATCAATGTGTGGGCTGCCTCTAGCAAGCCCCCAACTGGGGACCTGGCCTGCGACACTGGCAAGTGTCCTGATTGGGAATTGAACTGGCGGCTCTTTGGTTCTTAGGCCAGTGCTCAGTCCATTCAGCCACACCAGCCAGGGCTATGTGTCTGCCCTTTAGTCACAGTAGCTGTCTTGGTTATCAGATTCTCTGTCCCAGTGTCTCAGTGTTTGCGTTCAAGTAACCATTACTGTATTTAATGATGGTCCCAAAGTGCAAGAGCAGTGATGCTAGCAATTCAGATATGCCAAAGAGAGGCCATAGAGTGTTTTCTTTAAGTGAAAAGGTATGTACATATATACAGGATATACAGTATATAAAGAGTTCAGTATTTTCTGTAGCATCTACTGGGGGTCTTGGAACACATCCCCTGCAGGTAAGCAGGAACTGCTCTACTAGAAAATTGCTGCCATGCTCAATTATTCATTGATGTATTTTTCTCACATGAGTTGGGCCTCTTTCTCTCACAAAACTTAATAGTCCTGGATTGAATGAATCTCTTTGGCCTTGGTGTACTCTACAGTACATATTCATTACTCAAAATACCTTCCCCCAAAACATGGATCTCTAAGATTGAAGAGGTTGATGATTTCACCTATGAACTACCTCTTGGATACTTGGATTCTTGAGGTAGCTACATTAATTTTTGTTTGGAAGGTGGATTTTATGATTACATTTTAAAACCTAGAACTTGGTTACTGTCCCATGTCCTTTCACGATCTGAAGGGTTTGGAGTTGATGGCTCTGCCTCCTTTTAGCCAGCAAAGGTCTTACCTGTCTACACTTCTTTGATAAGAGTTGCCAAGTGGTCTTGGACAGGTCGAACCAAATTGAAAAATATGTGTTGTATACTAACAGTATTTGCTACTATCATTGACATTTTTATTATAGGGACATCATATCTATTAAGTGCCTGCAGCTTTATACATGTAATCTCAGTAAATCCTCACAGCAACCTAGAATAAAGGTGTTATTGCCACTTTCCTGGTGGGAGAACTGAGGCTTATGGAGTTTAAATGGCTTGTCCAGTAGCACAGGGTGGGTAAGTGGAAGAGGTGCCCTTTGAACTTGAGGAGGTGAGAGTTAGGCTTTGCCATCAGAAAGACATGGTCCTTTCCTTGGTATCCATGGGGTGTCAGAGAGGTAGGGGCATGCTCTGTCCTTCCAGAGCAGACCGTAACCTGATGTCTGGGGACAAGCCGGATGGTAGATGGTTAAACTTAAGCTCTGATTCCTCTAGGGGATATTATATTGGTAGAAAAGGGCAGAGCAAGATGAAGTTTGCGGAGAGGGCTTCCTGGGGGAGAGGCTCTGTCCAGGTCTGAAATGTGAGGGATTTGGGGCAGGTAGGAGGAGGGGCAGGCATTTTGAAAGAAGGAAGTAAACTGAGAAAGGATTCAGAGGCAGCTGCTGAAGTGTTCTGGTCTCAGTCTCCCCATCCTCTGAGGCTCATTTAACTATGAAGGAAGCACTGCAGTGGATATTTTGTCCCTGTGAGGAAAGTGCTGTAAAGAAAAGGCATTTCCGGTGTCGGAAGCGCGACTGTCAGTGGGAGTGTCAGGTGGAAGTATTCTTTTCGTGACTTTTTCTCTATTCCCCAGGCGCTGCAGAGGTTGGTTTGCACAGCAACCTGGTAGAGTGGAAAGCAGCTTTTTTGGATTTCTCAGATGTGTGCGTTAGCTTCTGCTGTTAGATTTTCCTGCTGTGTGGCCTTGGGGCTGCCCCAGAGCTTCTCTGAGCTTCTTGTGACTCACCTGCCAGAGGAGGGTTGATTTCCTTGGGCACTTGTAGCTCTAAAATGCTTGAGCCTATGATCTAATCATGATGACACGGTTAGCAGCAGTGAAATTCCTGCCACATCTCGCATTTGAATTGCAATTTTATGAGTAGAAAAATCATCTCCTTTCTCCTGGGACATTTTCATTTAACTAGGACACACCTGACTCTGGTCTACTTAAAGATGCAGAGAATTTGCCTTGCCCCTGCTCCCTCCTGCCATGGTTAGCAGTGCCTATCCCTCAGCATCTCAGACAGGCCCTGGGCTCCCCCTGTGTGCCATCCTTTTCTCCTCTGCAGAGATTAGGGCCCAGGGCCTGGGTTTGCCTCTGCCCAGCTCTGCAGACTCAACAGAGGGAGGAGGAGTGGGGCGGGGAGGCAGGGATAGAAGCAGTGTGGGTGGGCAGGGGAAGGAGTCCTGAAATGACAAGCCAGTGAGTCATGCAGCGTCGTTCCAGCTGGAGAGAGTCAGGGAGGGGGTCTATCTGTGGTGCTGCCTCATGCAGCAGGCAAGGAACCAACCGTGAGATGGCATCAGTTCGTTGTCAGGGGGCGGCGCATCCTCCCTGGGCCCAGGCATGGAGGAGTGGGCGCAGAAGAAGGTTCACTGCACTGGCAGGCAGGAGCGTGGCAGGATGGAGGTAGGCTCTGCTCTGCACCCCTGCAATGGAGTTCAAGCTGTCAGTGAATGTTCACCTTGCAGGTAGCATGAGTGCCTTACAGAAGTGATCTCACGCCATCCTCACAGCCATACCAAGAGGCGGGCACTGTTACTCTTCTCGGTTGGTGGATGATGAATCCAAGGTACAGGGAGGTTAAGCACCTTGTCTGAAGTCACCCAGCAATGACTAAAGGGGGCTGGATTGCTCTTAGTCTTGGGAGCCTGTAGCCTTAATCACTGCATCAGTGATTCTCAGCCTTGAACCTGCATCGGAACTACCTGAAGAGCTTTCTGATTCTGGCTGGGCTTGGGCTGGGCCTGAGAATATGAATTTTAATAACTTTTCAGGTGATGCTGATGCTGTGAGTCAGGGACAACACTTTGAGAAGCACTGTTCTTTACACTACCTGTCTCCCGCATTGTAGCCTCCTCACGTGTGGATTGAGAGGGTTGGAGTATCCTGCCACAAACGCCATCCTTCTGATCATTCAAAATTATGTTTTATTTTGGTCATTTAATTTATGAAAGAGCAATAGCAGTTTAATAAACTCTCCTACTGCTACTGTGTTTCTGTCACTTCCTTTTATTTTTGACAATTTGTTGTTACACATTTTGATGTTTCTTAGTGCATAAAGTCCTTGACTTTTAGACATTCATTTGGATGATAGTCTCTTTATCAACAGAAAACCTCTTGCATTGTCTAGTTTTTCTTTTTGGTCTTGAAAATGTTCTGATTTGAATGTCAGCACCTTGCTCCTGGCATCATTGCTTTTACTTGGTTTTTACTGACATTTTTGTCTATTACTTTCTTTTTTTAAAATTTAATTTTATTGTTGATGTATTACATCCATCCCCTTTTTCCTCCCCTCTGTCCCCTTTCTCACCTACCCACTCCCCCTCCAAAGTCAATCCTACTTGTTGTCCATGTCCACGGTTCTTCCATGTCAGTTCCTTGACTAAACTGCTCCCCTTCTTTGCCACCTATTACTTTCTTTTAACTGTAATTTAGCACTTCGTTTAGGGTATAATTCTTATAAAAAGTATAAAATTGTATATATTTATTTACCATGTATTATACATGTATTTAACATGTATATGTTTATACATATATGTATTTAAAATTTTTTATTTTCTAAAAGTGAATATTTTGTGGTTTTCTGATTTTCGATATCTTGCTAAAATGAACCATTTAAAATTTTATTTTATATTTTTCCAGTAAATTGGAATGTTAGATTTACTTTGTTACTTCTCTGATGTTTAAATTTTTCTTCCACCATAGTTTGCTAATTGGTTAATGTACAGAATAAAACAGCATCTTTTGACGTCCTACCATGTAAGGTAATATTAGTTTTTCCTATTTTTCATTCCCCCATCCTTATAATATTACATTCATGCTTTTTTGCATAGTTGGATATTTTACATGTCTATTGTATTATTATTACATTGTACTTTTTCACATTTTTATCTTCTCTTTAAGGAAGTTTTATTTTAGTTTCAATTTTGTCTTGTGATATATCATAGTTGTAACAATTATTTAGAACTAATCTTAGTTCTTAGATCTAAGTGTTCATTGCCAGGTCTTTATTACCTTGGGCGTCCCTATTATTGACTTCTTTATTTTGATTACTATCTTTGTCATAAATACAAAAAGTTGTGTCATAACTATGAAAAGCCTAACACCTTTAAAACCTTCCTGAAAAATTTGTTCTGATTTATTGCACTTGGTTTCTTCCAGCATTAATGATGACTTGGCCCCACTGTTGAGTTTTTCAGGGGAGAAGTCACATAGTGACTTGAGTTTTCTTCCTTTCATAGGTAACCTGCAGCCTTCTGCATGGCTGCTTCTACTTCATCATGACATAAATAAGTAAAATATACCTAGTAATCTGTGCAACTTTTGACCTTCAGACCTAGGTCTGTCTTTAGTGTTGGAAAGCTTTCTTGTATTTTCCTAGTTTTTCAGTTCAGTTCATTCTGAATTATTTGCCTGCCCTCTATCTCTGTCTCTTTTTGTATATCCTGCCACCTTAGACCTCACAGTTTTTCTGCTTATATCTCTCCTCCCTTTCATTTTTGGAGTGCTTTTAAAATTTGGCCTTCATAACATATGTCTTTTTTCAGGGATAAGTACTCTTGAGTTTTATTGAAGACAGGAATAGATGGTTATTGATGCTTCCATTGTCATAAGAGTTACCATTCACTAAGCACTTAATATGCTCTAGGTACTGTACTGAGCGATTTGCTTTTATTGCCCTATATAATCCTTAGAACAAGTGTGAGAGGCATGTGCTTTGAGTGTTCTCACTGTAGACTGGGGAACAGATAGATAGATGTTCAGAGAGGTTGAACCCTTCTCAGCCTCACCCAGCTAGCGCTTGCTGGGGCCAGGGTTCCGGGCCAGCCAGTTTCGCCCCAGAACCTGTGCCTTTGGCCATGATGCCGTATTGCCTTTCTAAACAGTAATTCTTTTTCAAATCTCCTCTTTTTTTTCAATGCCATGTTGTCTGCTTTTTGTGTTTAAGAAATGCCTTGACAGGTCTGGTGAGAGGTTTTTGTTTTTCATTATTGAATGCGAACGGTGTTTGCCTGTAAGAGCTTCTTGGCTTCTCCACCAGAGCTCTGGTTGATGAAATGGAGACTTACATGATCCAGCACACTGTAAGGTGGGGCGGGTGAGCTTGAGCCATGAGTAGTTCCAGAAGGGAAACTTAATCCCCGTGATATTTCTTCCTTGCGTTTGGTGAACCCATTATATCTTGAGCCAACTGTTTGCATCTGGCTTGCAATTTGACCTGGCCACCATGCCAGGTACAAACTGTGCTTGAACTTGTCCTCCTACTGGAGCTGCCACCTGCCACGTCAGGGACAGACCTCTGCCCTGAGCTAGTTTTCTCCTTGGTGTACCTGCCATGCCAGTTCTGGACTTCCCAGGGCTGCTGATGACACGCACTGCTGTGGATCCTCAGTGACAAGAAAGAGCCTCATGGGTGCAGCTTCACTGCCTCATGCTTGGCTCTCCATCTCGTTCAGTCCTTCCCATCTAGGCAGCTCAGATGTGTGGTTCTTCAAAGATCTCTACCACTTTTATTGCATAACTATTCTGCCACTTCTCACAAAGCAAGCCTTGCCAAGGGTCTCACTGCCTTCTCCCATTCTTCATCACTTTTTTTTTTTTTTTAAGAGATTCTCCTAGGTTTCTGGCCCAGGGATAACAACTATTCCTAGTTTTTTGATCTGTTGCACACTTCCCAGGCTTGCTGTGCTTGTTTGGTTATGTCAGTAGGAATCTGGGCAGGAAGGCATTGCAAACCTATGCTCATGTTACCACAGTGATTCATAAATGGACAGTTCCCTCCAAAGTACCTCCCCCCATGCTCATGAGTGTGGGGATGGGAGACAAGTGCCTACTTCCTTCTGAGTCTCCTCTACTCATCTACTAGTTGCATCTTTCTCTTTCTCCCTTTCTCCCTACACCTGATCTCAGGAGGAGAGTAGGGGCTCTTAATTGGACATTGAGTGGGATGAGGTCATTGCTACTTCACATTTCATGACTCTGTGGCATTGGTCCTGGTAGTGTAGGTCATGGTAAATTATGCTCTCTTTTAGGAGATCAAGAGACTTCATAATAAAAAGTGGTTCTTCAGACAGCTTTCCTGTATGATCTCATACTGGGAACTTGGGTTTTAGAAACCTGTTTGGGGTTTTCTGGAACTCAGGCAGAGGTAGATACAGTCATTGATTCAACGTGACACTGATTCATTGTCAGGAGGTAAGACAAGTGGTGTCAGGAATATATTGAATGTGTCTCACTCATCCTCCAAGGTCATGAACTTGGTGTATTGCTTCCATCCACTTTGTCTGGCAGTGGACATAGTCACATCCTTGAGGTTGAGTTGCTGGACAGTCACTTCTTCCAAGGCACCTGACATATCAGAGCCATCACATGTGATATGCAAATGGCCTTTATTCCCAGGCTGAGAAAGGATGATCTTTCTCCATCAGGCTTTGATTATTTATAAATGACAGTTGATAAGCATTTGCTGCTTCAAAAAATTCATTAAATGAGCTTTCAGGGTTTTTCCAATTGGCGAGACAGGAAACCAACAGGAGAACACATGCAGATCAGTAATGAACTCCCTAGGCGAGTTTGAGGTTTGCCTTCTGGGATATTTCTTATTGCCATGCTTTGGCTTCTGCAGAGACCTTCCGTTTGCCTTGCCTGCAGAGTAGATGGTATGGCCTTGTTAGGAGAAAGAATACAGGAAGAGCAAGGGCAGAGGGCAGGGGCTGATGAGGAGAGCAGGGAACTTGAGGGGAGGAAGGAAGCGAGTTGAACTTTGGAAGGGTTGACTGACTTTGAGGTACCCATGGGACACCAGGTAAGATAGCTTATAGACAGCAGGAGTAGGGGAAACATGGTGGTGGTGGTGGTGCAGAGAGTGACACTGGGCTCCTCTTTGATGCTGTGTGTTGTGAAACTCCCTTAATGTTTTTGAACTTCAGTTCCCTTGCATGTAAAATAGGAGTGTTCATTGCACCTCACAGTGCTGTTGTGAAATCAAGTCAGTCAGTAGACAGAGTATTGCTTTGGGTGCCCCCTGGCCTGACAAAATGCTCAAAGTCTCTTCTTTGGAGGGTGATTTTTTTTTCTGGAGTATTCTTTATAACAGCCACGAGGTACTCTCTTACCTGGAAGGCCTGTCCCCTGGCGAGGAGGATCAGTATAATTTTGTTGGCAGTGAGGTGGCAAGGAAGAGTCTGGGGTCCAGAATGGTACTGAGGGCTGGCCGGGCCATGGGGTCAACGGGTACAGTTGTATCAAAGATGGTTCTGGGGCCCAGGACCAAGGAAGAAGAGGTAGGAGAAACTAAGTGCCACCCATAACCTTCCACACCCAAGTGAGCCCTCTGCTTCCTTCTGAGGCTGGGCTTCTCCGTCTCCAAGGCAGGATCTACTACTTTCTCAGACTGGTGCTTGCTGAGAACCTCAGCAGATGGTCTCAGCCAGCCCTGCTGCCAGTAAGCTTCACAGACAGGAAGGTTTCCAGAGACTGGAATCCTCCTGTGAGAAACCACAGGGAATGAGACAGAGGAGACTCAGGAGCCCTCTGCTTTCTCTCCTGGGAAAGGGGATGTCTGTCTCTGGTCTGAAGGCAACTTCCCTTGTTTGTTCACCCCATGGCCTGGGGCCAGCGCACAGCCACTGAGCCTGCCTGTGTCAGGATGCAGCAGCACTGAGCTGGGCTCCTAATGTGCTTCCTTCCATGCTGAGGTTTCAGGGGACAACCCAGAAACAGATGCATGGAGTTTGCATCTTCTCTCTTTCACAGATGAGGAAACAGGGCCAGAGAAGTCAAAGCCACTTGTTGGTTAATGTATTCTTGCAGGCACATCTTGCCAGGGGTACAGAACATAATGTGAAGGCCATAGTCTGTCCTCCAGGCAGTGGGTAGCCATTTGGGGGCTATAGAGCAGGAGAATGGAATGACTGAGGCTAGACTTTATGGTTAAGAGTCATGGTCAGGCAGTGTGGTGCTAGAGGGCGTAGAGAGGAGACAGACCAAAGTCAGGGCAACTGGCAAGGAATCCATCACAGTGGTGCAGTCACGAAGCCAGAGAGGCCAGGGAGCCCTGCTTCTCAGCCTTCTGCCCCAGTCTATTAGTAATGTTAACAGTTCCAACATGACTTTTTCTTTTGGAAACCAATATTATAGGTTGAACTATACCCTCTTGCCCAATGTTGAGTTCCTGGCCTCCAGTATCTGTCAATGTGGCCTTATTTGGAAATAGGATCTTTTGCAGATGATCATGTTAACATGAGGTCATAAAGGTGGACCCTAATTCAGTATGACTGTGTCCTTACAAAAAAGGGAACCAGACACGCATCGGGGAGGCTGTGTGAAGACGGCAGAGGAGATCTGGGGTTTAGTTGGAAGGTTGCCAGCCCCGCACCAGAAGCTGGGGGAGACAGGAACAGGTTCTCCCTTCCAGCCCTTTGAGGGCCCCAACCCTGCGACTTCTGGCCCCCGGAACTGTGAGACAGCACATTTCTGTTGTTTATGTCACCCAGGTTTTGGTAGTTTGTTATAGTGACCCTTAACAATTGAATACACCAAGCTTTGCAGATTCCATGTTCTACTTCCTGAAGATGCTGCCACTGATATGCAGTGATCACATGTGTGACCTCCGGACCCTGGGGAGTTCACTGGTGATAAGTCTTCTGCATCTGGTGGCAGAAGCTACTCTCTGGCTGCAGAGAATCCAGGTAGCCCCTACTGGCAGAGGCTGCCAGCTCACAACCGCCTTCCAGGGACTTTGCTCCCCAGTTCCTCCCCAGGTGCCTGCCTAAGTGGTCGAAGTCTGCCGAAACCCCTGTGGGGCCTGGCCGCAGGTGGAGCAGCCTCTGTCAGGGAGTGTGTGCATGAACCTGATCAGGCAGCTGGGCCAGCCTGCTTCCGCAGGGCCCTCCTGAGGAGTTTCCTCAGCACCTACCCTGCCCCAGACCCTAAACTCAAGAGGGGCTGGGACCTTGTTGTTGGTGAGCTCACAGTCTGGTTGGTGACATTGTCAGACTGAACAGAGGTTGGCTTTGAAAGTCAAATGCAATGTGGTGAGTTGCTTTGGAATTCCAAGTCCTCTGTCTCTTCTGCTGAGTGAAACTGTCCATTGTGTATTAAATCCACCAGCTCCCCCTGTTGTGCATGTCATCTTTTCAGCATTTGATTTCATCCCCTTTGTATACTGAAAAGCACCCAGAGGGCAAAGACCTTCTGTCTTGTTCACCCTTGCACAGAGTAAGCCAGCATTTGCACAGGACTTACCTTCTGCCTCATGCAGCAGGCCCGCATGATGTTTTATCAGTATCCTCATTATGTGAGGGAGGAAACTGGACTCTGGAGAAAGTGGTTTGCTCAATGTTTTGCACGCAGAGCTAGACACAGGGGTCTCTGGGTACGTAGTAGGTTCACAAGAAATGTAGTACCTTGATGGGCACCATATCAGAGTTCTGTGTTTGATGATGCCTTCGACATTTCATAGGTGTGACACTCCCCTCTTGCCCTGGTTGACTGGAATGGTGTTAAACATGTGGCCTTTTGCTGGCAACTCTAGGAGGGTGATGAGCTTTATAAATCTTCCTGGTGCCTGAAATTAAACCACACACATAACTCACTCACATGTACTTGCTCAGTTGGGCTTGCATTCTCTCTGTCATCCTGTCTCTAGCTCACACTTGACGCCTTACAGTTTTGGACTTCTTCAGCACACAGAGGCATGTCCGGCCTATCCCAGATTCCTGACCTTTACGCTTTGGGTCCCAATGGGCAGCTTGTTGCCATTCGAACACCAGGTCCTGACCCTGAGTGAGGCTACATCATGTGTTCTGCCACCTTTCCTCTGCTTTCGAAGCACCGTGCCTGCCTGGGCAGGGGTGGAGAAGGGGGGGTGATGAGCCACGGGGCACCCAGGAGGTGGCAAATCATTGGATTTGCAACTATGGACTCCCATTTAGAAAGCCTTGCCAGAAACCTAGTGTTGTTCTTGAGTTTGTTTAAAGGGTGTGACCCCATGCCAGGAACTGAGGGAAATGTGAAGGCAAAATCATTGTTTCCAGAGAGACAGGACAGCCAGCAGAGGATTCTAGTTAAAACACAGACTTGTGTTTTAACGGTCGGTTCGATTGCCCATTGACTAGCTTTGACCTCAGGTGAATGATTTCACTTCTCCTAACTCAGCTTCTTTATAAACTTTTACAAGGTTTTTGTGAGCATTAACAGAGCACATAGTACATTGCTGGCTCCCGGTGAATATTAGGTTGAGACACTCTGGTTCCTCACCTTCACTGTAGCGCTAAGAGCTGACCCATAGACAACGTCCACTGGGTACTGGGCACCTTAAAGGGGTTTTACAGATGTTCACTCCTTTCATCTCACAGGAGCCCAGGGAAAGACAGAGGCCCAGAGAAGGTTACCGGGAACTGTCCAAGATTCCAAGGTGTGGAGCTGGATTTTGATGCTCTTGAGTCTGTATGTACCTTTAAGCATCACATCATGGGGCTTTGCTTAGACCAGCCTATGTGATCTTGGACAATATTCCCGTACTTTAGTTGCCTCATCTTTAAAATTAGGATGAGGTTGCCAGCCAGGACCCTTAGGAGAACTCCTTGAGCTTTGCAAAGGCTGTGGCAGGGCCTGGCTCATCATAAGCACTCAGGAAATGGTGGCAGTTCTTCCAGGGAGGAACATAGTTCTTCCTGAGTGACCATATGCAGAAGCTGTTAGATGTGCAAAGACCCCAAGGTGACATAGCTTTTTTTTTTAAGATTTATTATTTTCAGAGAAAGGGGTAGGGAAGGAGGCACAGAGGGAGAGAGACATCAATGTATGGTTGCCTTTCACCTGCCTCCAGCTACAAACCTGGCTGGAGACCTGGCCTGCAACCTGGTTATGTGCCCCAGCTGGGGAATTGAACCAGCGACCTGTGGGTTTGTAGGCCGGTGCCTTATCCACAGTGCCAATAGCCAGGGCTGTGGTGACGCAGCTTTTATTATAGAAGTGTGCAGGGTAAGCTCAGTGTGAGCTGGATTAGAGGGGATGGGAGGGGGTGCTCCAGGTGAGGAGGTGAGGGGGTCATCTTGATCAGTGGGGAGGAGGAGGCCAGGGTGCCTGGAGCAGTCTCTGTGGGAATGCTGGGTCTGGGGAGTTAGGTTGGGGACTTCAGGTGTGGATTGTGGCCTGTGGGCTGTGAGGAGATAATAAGGAGTGTCATGCTTATGGGGATCATTTCAGAGTCTTCTGGCCCAAAATCAGTTTGGCTTTTAGAGACTTCTCATTCATTCAGATCCTGGCATCCATCCCTGGTGAACCGAGCACTTGTCGCACACCAGGGCACAGGATGCTCACCCTTCCCTCTGACTGCTATCCCCAGGGGCTGGCCCTAAACCGTGGACTCATCCAAGGCTGTGAGTTTACTGCCTTTCAGCTGCTGTTTATGTCACAATGCCTGTCCCATAAGGGACATTAAAAATAACCCAGTGGCTAATAGCATTTCTCAAAATAACTGCTTATAAACTGCTTTGCAGGGGCGATTGGCTACTAAAATTAGACTCCCTGGTGTGTGTGTATGTGTGTGTGTGTGTATGTGTGTGTGTGTGTGTTGTATACCCATTTCCCCTGGGCTGAGGCCCACAGTTTGCCATTTTGTTCTGTGGTTCCTTCTGTCATTGCTGGGTATCCCAGAGATGTGACTACCTGCACACCCCACAATGTCCGCTTCTACCTTCCAGTCCTCAGTAAACTGGAGCGGCTGTTGCCCTACATTACCTGGTTGTCCTGCCCTGAGGAACAGAATTTTGAAGAATCTTTGGGGGTGGGGTGGCCTCATTGTAGCAGTGGCCTCATTCCTCGGTGTGCCAGGTAATAATATCACACCATGAGGGTGTCTCACTCAGCCAGCTGTCCAAGGGGAAACTGGGCCACAGAACAGTGAGGCAGCCCACTCAAGGTGCCCTAGTAATTGAGGGCCAGACCTGCGATGCGCTGGGCCCTCGCTCAGTGCCTAGGCGCTGGCATTCTTCAGTGGTCTCCCAGCCACTTCTTTGGGCCACCAGGCAAGTCAAACCCAATCATTTCTTCATTTGCTCATAATAAAAAAAGGAATAAAAAAAGTGGGCACCCTTAGAGAAAATTACGACACAAAGGGAATCAGCGCTGGGAGAATTTTGGTGTAGGGCAAACAGAATCGGAGGGCCAAGGCTGGTTTTCTTTTAGATAATGACTTGCCTTGAAAGAGGTGGGCAGCCTCAATATCCCCATGTTTGAAATACAGAAACATTTGGTGATTCATTTAGCAGGCATTTGTGCTCACGCATGCACCCCCCCCCCCCGCCCCGTGTTCAGTCTATCCCAAAAGAATCAAGCCAACATCAATATAATTAAAACCAGTTTGCACTCAATACTTTCATTACTGACCGTGTGTGTGTGTGTGTGTGTGTGTGTGTGTGTGTGTGTGTATGTATATAGGCAGGCTCTGGAATTACAAAGAGTGGCTCAAGATAAAAATAAGGTCAGAAACTTTTACAAGCCAGTGTGCTGTATGTATGTGTCTTCGTTAGCCCTGGGGTTCTGTGTGGTCCCAGGATAAAAATGCATCCTTGACAACCTGGCTGCATTGCTGTGCCTGCTGGGGAGGAGAACCTGAGTGTTTTACCCAAAAGAGGGGCTCAGTGAGCAGTGAAATTCCTGTTTTCTATGGGAATTTCTATCATGGAAGGAGCACAGGCTATGGAGACAGGTGGACTCTGTGACCTTAGGCTTATTGTTTAATTTCTTTGAACATGTTTTTTTCAACTGCTAGATGTGAATAAGCATGGCGTTGACTTCCAAGCACTATTGTGAGGATTCAACCACATAATATATCCAAGTGCTCAGCATGGTCCTGGTGTGCAGTAGGCACTCCACATTTTTTTTTTTAATATTTTATTTATTATTTTTCAGAGGGAGGGGAAGGGAGAGAGGAAGAGAGGGAGGGAAACATCAATGTATGGTTGCCTTTCACCTGTCTCGGCACTCCACATTTATACAGATTTGTAGTAGTAGTTAGATTAGCATTAGACTCATAAAAATTGTGTTTGCTTTTAATCTGTGTGATGGCTTCCATTTTGCATTATTATCAAGTCATCGCTGTCTATAAGGCCATCAAAAAAAGCTGGAGTCACTTTTTGGAAACTGGTTAGGCCAGTTTCTGAATGCTGGAGTTGGGGTATGGTTGATATACATTTATAAAAAGTTACATGTAGTCAAACATTGGTAGATCACATTCTATATTAGATTCATGAGCTGGATATTTAAGAGGAATCTTTCC
Source organism: Noctilio leporinus (assembly GCA_004026585.1). NCBI lineage: Eukaryota > Metazoa > Chordata > Mammalia > Chiroptera > Noctilionidae > Noctilio > Noctilio leporinus. The sequence goes on from PVIW01001036.1 coordinate 201,110, forward strand.
CACCCACATTATTAGCCAAAAAATTGTTGAGTGTTAAAGTTAGTAGGGACCTTAGACATCAGGTCCTTTCACCCAGTAATTCTCGGTCAGGCACAATTCTTCCCCTTTCTCCTACCACCACCAATATGGGACATTTGGTATAACTGGGGTGGCATATTACTGATATCTACTGGGTAGAGGCTAGAGTGCATAGGACAACCCCTGAAGGACAGTCAGCAGGTCTTGCTGCTGCATGGTGACTTTTCTTCATATTGACTGAGAACAACCTTTGAAAGTCTTCTAGGGTGATTGCTTAAGGGATTTCTATATTGTCTGCTATCTTGCGGACACCTCTGGGCTACCTGAGGACCATTGGATACGCCTGGCCTTTGCTGTGTCTGTGCTTACTCAGTGCATGTTGAGCTAATACGCGAAAGAGGACGTAATACCTGCATATGGCGCAAGGTGTGTGATGATAAAGGCTGAGGTCACTGGTGCTCAAACTTGAGCAGCATCGGCATCACCTAAAAGCTTCTTGTTAAAACAACCACCAGCTCCATTCTCAGGATTCCTGGCTCGGTAAGGCTGGGGTAGAAGCCAAAATTCTGCATTTCTCACAAGTTTCCAGGTGATGTTGCTGATGGGGGCTTAAATTATTGCCCTTCTCAAATAATTTGCATTTCAATTTTACTTTAATTATGTTTTAGTTCTAGGGATGTAGTAGGCAACAACAACAACAATAATAAACAACATTATTGTCCAAGAAAAGATGTATCAGAGAAGTGAATTTCTAATGGTAGAACTTCAGGCTCAGGTGTACGTGGGGCTTACTGATTTGGAGTCCATTATATGTGCTTACTTTTGGGGTGGACCTCAATGGAGACCAGCTCAAGCAGAAGGGCACACCCTCCCTAAAGCTTCTGACATTTCACCTGCCAGGATTCTTGAAACCTGCCATGCTCTCTCTCTCTCTCTTTTTTTTTTTAAGATGCTATTTATTATTTTTAGAGGGAGGGGCAGGGAGAGAGGCAGAGAAGAAAAGAGACATCAATGTATGGTTGCCTTTTGCCTGCCTCCAGCTATGGATCTGTCTGGAGACCTACCTGGCTTGCAACCTGGTTATGTGCCCTGGCTGGGGAATCGAACCAGCAACCTTTGCGTTCGCAGGCTGCTGCCATGCTCTTAGGAAGCTCATTTCCAAGAACCTCAAGAGACCCTGAGCCAATACTTAACTTGGACTTGTCATGGCCCGAGGGAACACACCCTTGCAGCAGAGTGCAGAGGCCTGGGTACCTTTCTTCAGAACCAGAGGAGGGAGACTGCTCAGGGCTATCTATGAGTTCCAACTTGAAATCAAAAGAAAAGTACTGCTTTTTTGAACAGGGTCAGGAAAAACCCTCTGGCTTTGCTCCGGGCATGGGCTGGCTTCCCTGTGACTTCTCCATACACTGCTGCTTTTGTCTTCTCCAGCTTCAGGCCAGGCAGATAAGCAGAAGTGAGCCTGTTGACCCCAGCATTTACAACAAATATTTACAGTAGCTCCTACTCGTGGAGCACTTGTTGTGTGCGGAGGATTGTTTGTAAATGACCCCTGAGATTCCTATTGGGCTGAAAAGGGTCAGGAGAAATTAGGAATAGTCAATATTGATGGAGCACATGCCCTCAGACAGTTCTGAGCACTCTGCATACATTACTTCATTCAGTCTTCAAAACAACCCTCAGAAGTAAGGGTATCATTGAACCATTTTAAGGGAAAGAATACGGAGGTTGTGGAAATTTTAGGAACTGTTGCGAGATCTCTCAAAAAATAAAAGGGTAGCATCAAGTTTGGACTTAGTTACCCAGAGCCTGGGTTTTTCTCTGTTGTGCTAGAGGGTAGTGTGAGGAGAGGAAGGCAGATGTAGGAGAGGGAGAGGGAAGAAGGGCATGTTTTAAAAAAGATTTTATTTATTATTTTCAAAGAGAAGGGCAGGGAGAGAGGAAGAAAGAGAGAGAAGTATCAATGTATGGTTGTTTTTCACCTGCTTCCAGCTACGGACCTGGCTGGAGACCTGGGTTGCAACTTGGTCATGTGCTCTGGCTGGGAATCAAACCAATGACCTTTGGGTTCGCAGGCCAGTGCCAATCCACTGAGCTACACCAGCCAGGGCTAGAAGGGCATGTTTTAATTTGTGCTGCTCAATCTGCCAACTCCTAGACCTCAGTTTCCTTCATAGAGCCTATCCTGGCTATTGCAGCCTACATTAGGTCCTCTTGCCAAACTTCTGTCCTGACCTGATACAGATACTTAATTTGCTTTGGATGATGATGATGATGATGATGAACTCTATCTTGTAGAATTGCAAAACCCTTGAGAGCAGGGATTGGCCTCAGGCTCCTTCCCACTCTCCTGGGACACCTCATAGCGGAGGTCAGGGTGGGGATGCCAAGCACCCAGGCTCACCCAGCGCTGGTACTTCGTTCACACCTAAGGCAACAAACCGTTGTGGTTTGCATGGAGCTGTCTTGGTTTTAGCACTGCTAGTCTGGCATTCTGGGAAACCCCTTAGTCAAACCAGAAAACCAGGATGCAGGGGGTCACCCTGTACCTCATTTGCTAGGCAAGGACACTGATGTCTGGGGAGATGCAGTACCCTAAGCCTCATCCATGATTATTAGTGGAAACTAGTCCCTGGATCTGATGATCTCCAATGCCTGATCCAGTCCTTTCTCTTTCCAGTGCTTCTGCAAGTAAGGCTCAGTGATCTTCTGCCCTCTGCCTGTATGACACAGCCTTTGTACATACCTGCTGTCTTCTCTCTGGGCTGTCTGATGCTCTCATCCTCTTTCAGTGAAATGATCCTCATTCAATGAAATAAATCTGTGGCTGAAACATCCTTATAGGATACTTGTGATGGGCTGGGGATTATTGGGGTAACTCTTTGAGAGGCAGCATGCACCCTGGGGGCTTACAGTTCGCAACACGGAGCTCACTTTTCCCCATTTCCCTGATGGGGAATTGACAGGTTCCCAAGGTTGGTCCTGGAAGTGGGAACCAACTCATTGTTCAGAGGGAACGCTGAATTCTAGACTCGCAGTCCCCAAAGTGAGATGCACAAAACTGTCCTTTGGAATACAGGAAGGAAATATTAAAACATCTATTTCTATTGACTTTTATTATCCTTGAAAATGGCTCTTTCTCTGTGTGTTTATAATGCGTGTAGCATTAGGGCAGTATGGCATCTGGTGTGCCTGTGGAGAGATGCTCATTGGGGTGTGCATGGGTGGAGGCTGCTTGCCCGAAGTGCTCTCCATGCCACTGAAGAAGATGTATTTTAACAATCACGAGATCTCTTGGTGGGAGAATCGATGTTAGAACTTCTTTCAGTCAGGGGAGGCCCAGATGAGGAACAGAGCAAGTTTTCGTCTAAATTGGTTTAGAACATCTCTCACTAGATGTTTAACTGAGGCAGATGGTGCTTAAGTGTCTCTGTGGATGATGTGTGTTCTATTTATGGTAACAAGTCTCATGAGAGCGGTTCTGTGCACCAGGAAGGTGGCTTCCTACAGTCACGCTTTGCACACCTTGCGTCCTCACATCTTTAATGGGAAGAGCGTGTTAGCTGATAGGCGACAGGCAGCAGTGTTAGACAGACTGGTGGTTCTCAAAGTGAAGTCCCCAGACTAGCAGCGTAAGTATCAAATGCAAATTCTTAGGCCTTGTCCCAGACCCCAGAATCAGAGATTGGGGGTGACATCCAGAATGTCTTGTCACCAGCCCTCAGGTGATTCTGATGACAGGCAAAATTGCAGTGCACTGAGATACACTAAGACTTGGATTTGAGTCCTGGTTCTGCTTCTGTTGGTCTTGTGGCCTTGAGTAGGTCACTCGTGGCCCAGGGTCTTGGTTTTCTTATCTGACTCATGAGGGCTGTAACGCCTCTCCCAACTTTAGTGTGAGGATTAAAATTGGAGAGACTTGATGTAAAGTGCTAAGCACTATGCAGAGTGCATTGAAGGTGCTCCATATCTAGTACCAATTGCTATTTTTCTCATTAATTAAATCGAGATGAAGTGTTATAACTTCTCTAAGAAGGAAGCCCCAAAAATTGTGACTCCTAGTTCCTTCCTTTATTAGGTCTGTTACCTTGGGTAAGTTGGTCTCCTTGTCTATAAAATATGAATAACAACACCTGTCTAAAAGGATCCAATGAGACAAGATGCCTAAAGTTCTTCATAATTTGAAAAACAATAATCCTATGTGAGAAATTCCTAGATAGTTATTTACTGAGTTGCTTGCACTTTGTCCTGCTGGAAAATATATCCCTTCATCCCAAATTTTGAAAGAAAGTCAAAATTCCACCAGGCTGGGTCCCAGATTCTGTTTTTCCCCTCAAAGGCCACTTTGTTGTTTCTCTATACTGTTTCTGTTGCCTCCCACCTGGATTCTATTCTTTGCATTCTGTCCTCAACTTTCTCCCCCAGTGTGCTGAGGTTGATCCTTTATTAAAATGTCAACTGCGAGTCATGAAAACTCCCTCTGGAGTTCTCCAGGAAGTTCTGCACCTTCCTGGAGCAGAGGAAGGTGGTGATAACTGTCCAGCGTGTCCTTTTTGTCATTATGATAATGGCTTACATGGCATGCCAAGACATCAAATCAATTGCCTGTTCCCCTTAAATGTCTCCGCTATTTTTGCAATGAGTTGTCCCCATGTAGATATAAGATTTGCTCATAATTTCACCAGAGTCTTAAATGAGCAAAATGGGTAGTTTCCTTTTCCCACATACTCCCTTGTGTTTGCGTGTGCTTGTGTGAGAGACAATGTCCAATGATAATGCATCCATCACCAGAGAGGCCTGGAGCTTGCCAGCAAGGGTTGCTGAAAGGTGCTCATCTTCTCTGGAGAGTATGGCCGGCTCGTGAGGGTGTCTGCAGAGCAGAGATAGAGCTCTAGCTCCTTGGGGCTCATCCTCATATTTACCCCCAGGAGGCCATCACTCTTCCCTCTAGAAGGAGTGGCAACTCACTTTCCTTCTTGTTGCCTGCCTCGATGAGCCACGTGTTGATAAAGTGAGAACAGTGTCACAACCGTGACTCCTCATTAGGCTGATGATGAATAGGGACAGCAGGAAAAATGAGTTGCACTCTGCTGTGGCATTTCTCTACTTTTTCAGCAAGCTGCCAGGGTGTCCTTGTCCCGTAAGGGTGGAAGGGAATGGTGGAGAGGAGTGGAGAGGTTTCTGATACGCTGTTAGTGACACAGCCAATTAAACAGAAATTAAAACAGAAATCTCTGCCAGCTCCTGGAATGCCAGTTTCTTCTCCTGGCCTTTGTACACCCCTGAAGAAATTAATTGGATGGATATTGACCGCGTATCAGCTGAATGCTTAGGTAACAGCTCTTTCTGTGGTGGGCAGAGAGGAAGAGAGGAGTATGTGGGGGTGAAGAGGAGGGAGAAGGAGGTTGAGGAGAACCAGGAAGCATGAGAGTGAGTTGGGGGACAGTTCAGGGATTTGAAAGTATACTGCATGAGATTTGGACATTTTGGGGTGGATGAGATAAAATCTGCTGGACTTTCACCTTGAAGATAATCAAAGGATTGAGAGAGAAACTTTCTAGCCCCTGAGGAAGCAGTTTGAGGCTGTGAAGCACTCTTGCCTCCAATTCTTTCTCCTTAGACTTGGAAACCTCATGAGGGCCAAGATGAGCTGTAAGGAGGGCCTTTGTGACTGTGAAAGATCAAGGGCAGTCCCTCGGTGCTTGTAAACAATTGGAAGAAGATGAACAGGGTGACTTTGCCCTTATGCTGTGTCTGGAAGCTTTATCTGATATGTGGTCAGTTGACCTGGGGAAGAGACAGAAGGAGGAGGCTGTCCACCTTTCCTTTCTGGGACCTACACATTTAGATCATCTGGGTTCCTCCCTGACCTTGTGAGGTCCTCAGATTGCCTTCCCCCCAGCCTCACTATTTGTTTGCTTCTCTTTAAGAATTTAGAGAACAGGAGCTGTGACCCTTGGGCCCAGGGATCCAGAAGGAGCATCTCATTGTGGTCAGGGCAGGGGAACGGGCATGGAGCAGCCCCCCATTGTGCCTCCGCTTTCCCGACCTCACCCAGCTGCTGCCTTGGTCAGCTGCTCCTCCAAACCAGGGACAGCGGTGACTTCCCTGGGAGCAGTTCCTGGTGCACATGGAGCCATAAAAAATTAAACTGCAGGGTTATCAAATATTTAATCTGCCTGATGAGTGAATGTTTGCGGGTTCTTAGGAATTCTTTGCTTTGATTAAATAAAATTAAAGGATGGGAACTGTCTTCTCAGCGCTTGAGCAAAAGGTGTGTCAGGGCAGTTACTTTCCGCCTGGGATCTGGCCCAGGGTGCGGCTTGAGTCCTGCAGAACCCACCTGCTTCATGTGTCAACCCTGACTCTGTGCTCCGGAGGTTTGGATTTTGCCCAGGCTCTGGTCGGTAGTTCTAAGACCAGCAGCCCTTCACAGTTTAGGAAGCATTATCCCAACAGATCCCAACTCCAGTATTTTCAACCTTGGGTGGTTGGTGATCTTCATTTTCCTTACCTAGAAAATGGGACTAATATCTTGCTTATGCAGTTATTGTGTGAGATCTATATCAAATGTTTCCCCCCTAGCAACTAGTAGATTCTAAGAGATTAGTACTTTTATTATTACTTTATTTCTATAGCACCACAATTGAGTTGAGTATCTTCTTGGAGTTGGAAAGGCATGATTTGAAGGAGGATGTTCCTATTTGGCTGCTATCCACAGTACCTTAGAGTTACCAACTGACCAGTCCATTAACAAACCTGCTTGTTCATTTATGTATTAGTTCAAGACTGTTGGGTTCATTCTTCAGCTAGATGCAGAAAGTGTAAGTGACTGGATTCCTGCCCCCAAGGAAAATTATGCTTTCATTGGGAAAATAACATATGTGTACACTATCTATGTTTGTGTGTATATGTCTTAATATGTTCATCATACAGGGAGAAAAGAGGTTCATAAAACTTGGGATTACTGTGCATATGGTTATGCGGAGGCTTTACCAAATTGCAACCTGTGAGGGGCAGGGAGAGGAGCCAGCACTTTGGGGAAGGCAGCAATAATCCCTGTGGTTTCAAAAGAATTCAGAGAGGGAGCTATGTGGCACACTCTGTCCACATGTGGAGCATGTCTGGGGCAAGTTTAGGTTTTAGAGGATACAATAGTAAGTTAAAGCCTTCTTCCCCAGGCCTGCGTTTGCTGAATGTCCTGCTTCCGGAGAGGGGGCATTGCTTCTGTGTTTGCCTGGGTGCTTTAATAGTACAGGAAAAGTAAACATGCCCTATCTGAGCATCTTTGGCTCAGCTGGAAGAAGATCCGCTATGCTGCAATTTAGGAAGGGGCCGTGTGGGTCGGATCGGATCAGACCAGAGGTTTATGACTAGGATTTGCTGGCTGGAGCCCTGGGTCACTGTGCCAGACCCAACACAGGTCAGAAACTGGAATCGGATCCTTGTGGCCAGATGGGAGATGGGCAGGGCCAGCCCTTCCCTGTTGCTGGCCTGTAGCCAACCCAGGTCTAGTGAGAAGTGAGAGACACATCCTGATGTCTGAGTGCCCTGCGATTTATTGGCCGGTGGCTCAACTCTGCTGGGGACAAATGCCAACATCACAGTTGACATACATTGGCATCCTGGTTGGCGAGGTCTGTGTGTCCTGAAAGAGTACATCCGGCTTCCCTATTGGTTAGAGGCCAAGGTGCCCCATGGAAACATTCTCCTCTTTAACCTCTTCAATCAATTGATGGGCAAGTATTTCCCAAGACCTGAGCTCTGTAGAAAGTTCAAGGCTCGGTACTGCTCCCAGGGAGTTCACAACTGTCCCTGGGACAGAGGAGAGGCTGGGCGAGGCTGGGAAAGCAGAGGCACAATTGGGGGCTGCTCCATGCCCGTTCCCCTGCCTGATCACAATCAGATGCTCCTTCTGGGTCCCTAGGCCCAAGGGCCACAGCTGCTATTCTCTAAATTCTTAGAAAAGTTAATCAGAAAAGGGGGTTGTGGGGAAGGCTCTGTAGGAAGTACAGGGACTTAAAAGGCAGAGATCTCTTGCTCTGCCCAAGGAGTTCTCAGTTCAGTTGAGGGAAGCAAGAGAGAGATACACATGGAAGGTTAACCAGTTTGTATAGCCTCAAAGACAAGACACATGTGCAACCATTTCTCAGGCAGCTTGTGTTCAGCACTAAGACTTCCAGAGTGGGATGGTCAGAGGGGTGTGTGAGGAGTGTCTGCCTCTTGCTCAGCATCTGTGCCTTTTTGTTTCATCAACTTCACTTCATGAAAAGAGATAAATTTTGTTTCTTTTCAAATTCCAACAAGGATGTATAATGTCTGTGGACATTCCTTTCCATTTCTTTGTTCCCTCCCACTGCATATGAATGTCCTACAGGCACATTGGAAAATATCTACAAAGAATAGGAGTGTGCAAAGAAGTGGAAATACAATCACCTGTAACCACATCAGAAACACCTACTATTCATGTTTTGCTTTATCTTTTCCCAATATTACTACCATGCTTTCTTTTCTTCCTTTCTTTTCTTTCTTTTTTTTTCTTCTTTATAACATTAAGATCATGGAGTGTGTATGCAATTTAGTGTTTTGCTTTTTTTCTTAACACCATCTTATTCCCAGTATTTCCACATTTTATTGAGCTTCTATAAACATATTTTTAAATGATTAATATCCCATGATATAGATACTTGTCACTTTTTCTGATATTTCTCATTTAAGTATTTCTCCCTTTTTTTGCTATTATAAATAGAATTGTGCTGAACATCTTTCTGCAGGATTATATACCTAATTTCATTTGCTCATTTATATAACAAACTCTGAGTACATGCAGTGTTTGAGACAATGTGCTCTCATCCCTGAGAGGGAGAGGACTTTTAGACACAGAGTTGGGCAGTGAGAACATTATGGGAAGACTTAGGAGGAAACCACCTGAAGCAGCAAAATGGTGAATGTATAAAATACTTAAGAACATCCACTTTTGTGATGCTGTTATCTGTGGTCACTATCCCTGGCTTGTCCTGGGACTGTGGGCATGTTAATTTTGGGGAGCCCCAGTTTCCACATCCGTAGCCATTAGATGGGTTCTAAGCTGCCTCCTATCTCAGCAGTCTGTGGTTCTAACTGCAAATGTAAGATGGTCCAAGGGCCTTCCCCCCTGGTGACTCACTGAGGCTCTTGGTGTTTGGAGTGTTTCTAGTGCACAGATGCTGCTGCTGCTGCTGGGCCAGGACCAGCCTGTTCTCTTCCTCTCTTGGTCATGGTCACAGTGCTCATCTGCTCTACGCTCCTTTTCCTAAGTAGCCCAGGCCTTGACTACAGCCCAGCTCTGTGTGAAATCAGCACAGACTCATAGAGTTTTGTAAGATGTGAGCAGAGCAACCAAGGAGGTAAGACTTCACCAAACGTAGACATGCTGAGAGAGAGGTCCCCTTTAAAACTTGAGTCGGGTAAATCTTGGATAAGCAGGAGGGATTCTTGCAACATTGAGCCCATGATACGGTATTTTCCTGAGAAGTATTGAAGGCAGAAAGTTGCAGAGCTTTGAAAGATGCCATAGAATGAAAGGCTGGAGGTGTTTGGTTTCTGGATGATTTTTATGTAGCAATGCCCAAGTCTCAGACCCTATAATAGCACCCAGATATGAAACATTGCTCTCATTTATGAACACGTGATCAAGACATGCTAGCACTGAAAGACTGGCTAATTTCCTAAGGGTAATGGTTTCTTGCCAAGGTCATGCCTTTAGCTTTGCTGCCTAAGAGAGCTTAATTTCAACAGTTCACATAGAAGAATTGGATTCAGGGGACTGGTCAGAATTCAGCTGACTCATGAATGACTGGTGGATGCAGCTCTACATGCGTATGAGTGTGGCTGAGAGGGAATACCGTCTGCCTTAGCCATAAACAGCAAAGTGCTACCTCCTATCCCTTCTTCTTAACAGACATTATTAATCTATAAGGATACTTTTTCCAGCTAAACTAAGATGCAGGCTCAGAATCTTTCTTAACACAGTGCTGCAAATAGCTGCTGCCAAACAAATGTAGTTCATTTACTCATCATTTCTATGCATGAATACATTCTTTCTCCTATGGGCAGCACAGTATGGGAAAGCATATCAATGTTCTTAGTAAGCGCAGACGTATGATGATGGCCTGATTAAGTGTTTGTCCAGGGAATTAGGTCCTATCTTGAGCAAGGCCAGGGAATGTGGAAAAACAAGGATATTCTTTTTATCATTAGCCTTCAGAATGAAGATTGGTTTGTGTCATGATAACAAGTTACTATGTTATAGGCATTTCCCAGAGGGCTCGTCACTGTGTTTTATCATGTGTTCTTCTTGGCAACACATGTGGGATAAGCAAGGTAGGGATAATCTCTGTGGAATAGAAGATGGAGGCTCAAGGAAGATAAATGACCTGCATGAGGCGCATTACCCGGCTGGGGGCTTTTTCTGGAAATCAGGTGTCCCTGCCTACAGGTACCAGTTCTCTTGGAGTTCCTTTAAAATTTTTATTGTAACCTGTCAAGTTAGAGCTAATGTGAATTCCTCAGGGTCATGCATTACTTATTTCTGTATCTGTAACTACTTTCCCCTCAACAATCTCAAATGCTGTGAGTAAAACACAGGAAGTGCTCAAGCATATAGGTCTGCTGCTAATCCATCATTCATTCATTCACATAAGAAACAGGGAGATGTCCCTTCCCTTCACCGGGGCCTTTCCTGTCCCTTTGGAGGGAGGGGAGTGGCCGGAGTTTAATGGCAAGAGTAGCTCCGGCTGTGAGACCACACTGGCACACGCACCTGTGTGGCTGATGGTAACATTATCAGTCCGCTGGAGGCTTTCTTCCCCACAAAGAGGCTAGTCCTCGTATCCTTATTTTCAGCTCCTGACAGCAGGCATGACAAGCCGATAACCAGCTCAAGGCTGGGGTGGAGCTGCTTAAGTCTGAATAGAGGGGTCCCTGTGCAGAATGCTTTCCGGGAGAGTAGAGTGGCACCATGTCTGGCACAGAGGGTGGATGGCTGGGGGAACAGAGGCCCCCATGCCAGCTAGGCGCTCAGGCAAGGCAGTGCGGAGAGGACAGCAGCAGGAGGGAGTGGGGGTTAAGGGCTGTGTGTGTGTGTGTGTTGGGGGTGAGCCAAGCAGCCCAGCTCCCCAGTCCCTCTCTGAACCATCTTTGTTTTCTAATTTATAATCCATCTCCTTTGGGGATGACCTTTTGACATGTGCTAATTATAAATTGGCCTTCCGTGCATTCTGAGAGTTCTAATAATTAGAATTTCTAATTCCAGTCCTCTGAGCTTCTCCCAGAAGCTTTATTCTGCAAGAGGAGCACTTGGCGAACTTGCTTTTCTGCTCAAAGTCACTGTAGGAGGCCAGCAGGGTGCAGGGTGGTGGAAGGACCCAGATTTGGGAATTAGGAATGGAAACTTCTCCTCGCTACCCCAGTACACATGTCCTGAAAAACCTGTTCTTGATAGCTTGCTCATTTTTACAGAGGAATATTTTCAAGGAGGATGGATAGGGCAGGGTAGTCTAAGGAACGGATTCCTTAGACCTTAGGGTGCTCTGGTTCTAGCCTGGCCAGAGCCTCACTGTGAGATCCTGGCCAAGGGACTCTTCTCACCTCAGTTTTCTTGCCTATAGAGCAAAGGAATCAGATCTGCGGTGGCCCAGGGTCCTTCCAGATCTGAGATTATTTGAATCTATGGGATGTGGTAATAGTGGGCTCTGAGTTGAAGCCTTTGGATCACATAGTGACTGAGCTATATGACTTCATTTGCATGTAATTTGTTAAGATATTAAACAACCTGTTCAAGGTCAAGGTGTGATGCCCAGTCTTGTGTTTTGTTTTTTCCATCCTCCCCGCTGTCTTGCTTCACTTCCCCTAGTCCTAGTTTATTCATCTGAAAGTTGGGAAAGATAATATTGAAGGAGAGTAGCAGTGAAGCATGCAAAAGGGACCTTCGTACTGTCAATCTTGCCTTGTATGGATCCTTCAGAAGAGGCATGTTAGAGTTTCTTCACTGCTTCATCTCACATCGGGCCACACTCATATCACTAGGGCCTTTTAGCAGTTCGGTGTCCAAAACTGAGTTTGCGAGAGAGGGGTGCTCCAGTTCCACTTCTGATTGAAGACATATGCTGCCTTGCTGGGGAATCACCTTGTGGGAATGCTGATAGATGGGGATGTCAGTCCTGAGAAATTGCTAGGTGTCCACCTTTCCTTCTTGTCCATGAGTAATGGTTAGCATGCTTGATTGGTTGGATGTTTTATGTGTGCACAACATGGAGATTCTTCCTCATAGCTGTTACATGTGGGTGGGTGTGGTCAGGGCTATGCAGCTAGTAAACCCAGGAACAAAGCAGGGCAGACATGAGCTGAAGCTTCTAGTTCTAAGAAACAGCACCCCCCAACTCTACTACTTAATCTCTCCTTCCACCTTTGTGTACTTTTTCTAAGGTTGCCCCACTGTGTCCTCCAGGGTCTCTCCCATCTGGACTTGTGCCCCAAGGCTGCCCTTTGGTAGCTGTGATCCTCAAGTCTCAGAACTTGAAGGACTGTTGATGCTAGAGGACCTTTAGATGTTATTTGGTCCAACTGTTTCAGTTAACTGATGATGAAAGAGGGACTGAGATGAGTAGTTCATGACCACAGAGCTTGTTAAAATAGCCTAGGATGAGTAGCCTGCCTGACCAGGAGCCCAAGGCCCTTCCTCCTACACTCCCACACACCTTGTTGCCCTTCTTTCCTTGAAATTCCATTTGGGGGTCATACACTGGTGAAAGCAAGGTCCAGGTCTCTGTTTTGTTTGGCTGGGCTTAGCCTTTAAGGAAGAGGGAAATATAAGAATTTAAAGCCTCCGGACAGGACACACACAAACTCCCTGTATGGGCAACTGTAGCAAAACCCAAGACCGGGTAGCTAGACAAGACATTCATATTTCATTCTAGAGGCTGGAAGTCCAAGGTCAAGGTGTTAGCAGGGCTGGTTTCTTTTGAGGCTTGTCTTCTTAGCTTATAGATGGGTATCTTCTACCTATGTCCTCCCATGGTCTTTCTCTGTACTAATCTCTTCTTATAAGGACACCTGTCATATTGGCCTAAGGCCCACCCATCTTAATGGCCTTCTTCTTCTTCTTTTTTTTTATTTTTTAAAGATTTTATTTCATTATTTTTAGAAAGAGGGGAAGGGAGAGAGGCAGAGAGGGAGGTAGACATCAATGCATGGTTGCTTTTCACCTGCCTCCAGCCACAGATCTGACTGGAGACCTGGCTTGCAACCTGGTTATATGCCCTGGCTGGGAAATTGAACCTTCGACCTTTGGGTTCGCAGGCCAGCACCTCACCTACTGTGCTACCAGCCAGGGCCTTAATGACCTTCTTTTTAACGTAATCACCTCTTTAAAGACCCTGTCTCCAAGTAGTTACAGTCTAAGGTACTGCAGGTTAGAGTTCTAAAGTATGAACTTTGGGTGGACAGTGTAGCCTCTAATACTCCCTTTTCTGTTACTTTGCATGTGATTTACACCTTTTGCTGTCTGGCCACTGTGGGGCTTTCAGTCCTGTCTTCTGTTGGGAGTCCTGGTGAATGATCAAGAGAGATCTCCAGAGAGCAATGAATGTCCCAGGATGCTAGAGAAGGGGAAGCAGGAGAGGCTGCCTGTGGCTACCGTCTCCTTCATCTCATTGCTCCATGGACCTGCTGGGAGTGAGGATGGAGTCTGAGCCTGCTCAGAGAACAGTCAGGGCTGAGGAGGGTGCTGGCAGGCCTTGTGGGGAGTACAGCTGATTAAAATAATCATATTAACTGATTTTCCTCTTTGAGGAAAGAAACATATTTATAGCCATGTTATTAAGGTGACATGTTATTAAGGATCTAATTTGGATCAGGACTCTGGGAATTCTATTTTTAGGCCCAGAGGAGAGTCTTTCAGGTAGGTGACCAGGAGGTCTCCAGCGGCTTTGTGTTCAGTCTGCTGAATTAGAGACTGTCAATGTTGGAAGAAGTTAGAAAAGTCCTGTCAACCCATTTTCCCATCTGATGCTTGTATCACTGCTCTAGTGTCCCCACTGAGGGACCATCCAACCTTTCCGATGCCTCCAGTGCCAGGGGGCACTTACTCACTAAAGGAGGTCCATCCTGTCCTAGGAAAGTTGAAAGGAACTATTGGTTCTGGCTCCACTTTTGGGATGAATAAATAATTCGACGCATCAGAGATCTTGAAGACGGAGCTAATGTCCTGGCTTTCACCGCCTCAGACCACGAGCCCCTGCTTATCCTGCAGCAGCTCCTCTCTGGGCAGAGTTCCACCCTGTTTTTGGAGGGCTGTGAATGTTCTGTCCTCCTTCAATGCCTGTCTCATGGGGGCGCTGCAACGCTGGGTCCAAATGACATTTGGCCAATTGCAGTCAACTGACGTTTGTGGAGGGCCTTTGGGGAAAACAGCCTACCTCTAAAAAGAAATCAGTCTTTCGGCATCTGTGCTACAGGAGAAGGTGCAGGCTGAGTATTGGTAGAGGGGCTGCCCCATGTGAGGGACAGCAGCATGCCCCTGCTGGGACCCAGGTCAGGCCATGGCTTGGGGGTAAGCTAGTGCACCATGAGGGGTATTCCTTCTGGTAAACGAGCTTTGGGGTAGCTTCGGGTTGGACTCCCCACCTCCCAGCCTCTGCCCATCGGAGAATGGTGGAGTCCTTTCAGCGCCACTTGTAAGGGCCCGAGATGCACCTTGCACAAGGCCATGTCCCAGGGCTCACAGAAGGCGCACCATCAGTGTCACTGCCTGGGTCCTCTGTAGTCAGGACTTAGCTCTGTGCCTGAACTGGTTCCTGTGAGACCTTGGGTGAGCGCTTTGTCCCCTGTGTTGTCCAAGGATGAAACAGGCTAATGCCTGTGAACATATGCAAAAGCCCAAGTTCTCCACCAATGTCACAGGGGAAGATTTGGAAGCTGCCTTTGTGGGCCCAGATGTTTATATTTTAGTGCTGAACAACAATAACAGAGCAAAAAGAAATAGTTTTCTGATGCTGAAAAAATCAGATTTTAGAAACTATTTCATAGGAAACCATAATAGGGTTAGGCTAATTGTCTAAGCACCACTTTTTGTTTCCTTTTAAAATTCTCTATTTTGTATGGAAAGCAAGGAAACAAACTGTATGTGCACATAATGTATGGATGGATATGTATGTGCGTGGTGCATCTTAGGTATGAAGTATGTATATGTAGTGTGTGCAGATGTGTGTGCAATTATTTTTAATTGCATGTAAAAATAAATGCGATGTGCATTTATTTTTTGGATGCACAGGGGTATTTCTCTGTGGACAGTAAAGCCTTCATACAACCCCCTGTCCCCAGCCCTCGCACCAGCTTCCGTCTTTTTTATTTATTTATTTATTTTTAAGCTTTTATTTCATTATTTCTAGAAAGAGGGGAAGGGAGAGAGGCAGAGAGGGAAAGAGACATCAATGTATGGTTGTGTTTCACCTGCCTCCAGCCACAGACCTGACTGAAGACCTGGTTTGCAACCTGGTTATGTGCCCTGGCTGGGGAATCGAATCTGCGACCTTTGGGTTCGCAGGCCAGCGCCTTATCCACTGTGCTACCAGCCAGGGTACTTCCGTCCTTCTTTTCTACTCCGTTGGCATAGCTGTGTTCACATTACCTAAAGGAACACAGCAGGATAACCCAAGTTTCAGGACAAACAAATGCCGAAGAATTGTACTTCTTGGGGAAATAGCTTTTGGTGGCTTTTCAAAAGAAGCCCTTGTTGCTTGAAATAAGATGAACGTTTCCCAAGTTAGACCCCAGCAGATCCTGTGGGCAGACTTTAAAAATGATGGAATTACTCATTCAGTACGATCAAGATTATAGTCAAGTGCCTTATTTCTACTCTTCTGCTGGGCTTGAAGCTAAAAATACAATCCAGACATTAGATTTTTCTTTTTGTTTGTTCTCGCCAAAGAGCAACCTCTGTGAGTACTGGCACTTTCCAAAGGAGAGTCCCTGCCCAGAGGCCTCTCGTGGGGACCAAGTTGCTCAGCAGCTTCAGGTGCTCAGGATAAGGCATGTGGCCTTTGGTTTGCATCCCTGTGGTGAAGTTCTTCTTCGGACATGCCCTTCTTCCTGGTGGAAGCTTCATCTGGGGTACTATTCTGTAATTCGTATACCACTCCTAATTTTCAAACAAATTTTACTTATTTGTTTATTCATGTAGAGAGGGGGAATGGAGGAAGAAAGAGAGGGACAGAAGCATCAATGCACAAAAGAAACATCAATCGGTTACCCCTCGCACATACCCCAACAGAGGGCTGGGCCAAAACACAGGCATGTGCTCTGACTGGTAATTGAACTGGTGATCTTTTGCTTTGTGGGATGATGCCCAACCCACAGAGCCACACTGGTCAGGGCCCTGTTCTAATTTTGTTCACCCTAAGGTTGTGGTCACCAATTATGATGTGTGGGATTTTCCTTCATCAGGAAGCAGTTCTCAGAGATGTTACCCAGGAATCCTACAATTTAACTAGATTCTTACACTCTACCTGGAGATAGTGTCAGATTCTATAGGTTAAGAGCTCAGTCCCACAAGACTCCTCCTCCACCTTAGACATTAGTTGCAAGTCCAGGTTATCTGTCCCGGTGCTTCTGGCCCATAGGCTATATAGATTGGAGGTTTCACTGACTCCTCCTTGGGTTCTGTTGATTTGCCAGACTGGCTCGTAGAACTAACAAACATTTCACTTACTAGATTACTGCTTTATTATGAAAGGATTTAACTCAGGAACAGCCAGATGCATATGGCAGGGCATGGAGAAATGGTGCAGAGCTCCCATGCTGTATAGAGCAAGAGCAGAGTGGAATTTTTGGATTCCACTTTGGCAATCTAATATGGAGTCACTGTAGGCCGTGACAGTTATGTCAAGTAGCATGAAGCCTAGAAATGAGGTAATGGGGTGAAATGGGAATGCCCTTGGGAGAGGCCTGGAACATCCAAAACCACATCTGGACAGTTGGTTGGATAAGGACTCTATCTGGACATCGATGTGAGAGGGATTGCTATCCATGTTGGGCTAAAAGAACTCAGAGCTCTGATCATTTGACACTCAGGCTTGGCTGTACTGCAGGTCATGCTTGGGGACCTGTGGGACCACTCCACAGGATGGGTGCAGCCACTGTAGCGACTGGCTTGAGACCGACACCCACCTGCCTGCCCGCAGATGCCACCATGCACCAGATGCTTCACACCAGATGCTTGCTCTGCTCACTTCTATTGCATAAGTGCCCTCTCTGCGAGTGTGACCTTTATGTGACTTTATTGCTTATTGGGGTGGTCTCCCCTAATGAACCTGCCATTGTGGAAAGACACAAATGTGTGTGAACGACTCCTTTTAGGGATGCTTCCTTGCTCACGACACACGCTGTCTCCTAGTGCACCACTCTTCTTCCAACCTAGACAGGTTTAACAACCTGGATGCTCTCTGAACCAGTCCCGTTGGGGTTTTGTGGAGACTTCATTACACCAGCGCGATTATTGAATCATTGGTTGCTGGTGATTAAACTCAATCTCCAGCCCCATTCCTGAAGTAGGGGTGGGACAGGACTGAAATTTCCAATCCTCTAATTAGAATGGTTGGTTTTCTCTGGCAACCAGCCCGGTCCTTAGGTGACACAGGTCATCTCATTAACATAACCAAAGAAAACTTGACAGGGGTGTCAGCATTTAGGAAATCACAAGGGTCTAGGAGCCCTGTGCCAGGAAAAAGCTCAAAAGCCAAATATGTATTTCTTGTCATATATATACTCTTATGTATGTATGGTTTCTTGGTTTCTCTTCAAAATGAATAATTTTTTTGCCTTTTACCATATCTCGTTATAAATCACAGTGTCATACCCCAGCCCTCCCGTTGCAGCAACCAGTGTGGGACTTTAATGAAAGGTGTCTGTACTGTCACCTCTTCAGGTTGCTGAACCAGAATCATTCCTGGGCCATAAGCTTGATGAGGGGAGAGACTGGGCCATTCCTAGTCTCCTTGGTAGCCATGGCATCATGTAGGCAGTCCATGATTGCTGGTGGCATAAGTGAATGTATTTTTATTTCTAGGGCCCTCCTCAAAATTGGCACAGGGAATCAAGAATTCCATCTGCTTTTCTTTCTCAGATACTTCTAAACAGGTGGTGTTCAGTGGAAAAGACAGCCCTGGGGTTTCTACCCCAGGCCCCAACTCCTGTGTCCCTCCAACAGAGGCTCAGAGTGTCAGAGGCACAAGAAGGCATCTGACCTTCGCATTCTTGCTCACTATGACCGATGGGATTAATATAATCTTGGCAAGATTCTTAGGTCTTCGTCTGCTATTAGCTGATTAAAAAGAAAAAAAGTCTGCATCCCCAGAAGCCTGTTGTTGATGCAGTTGAAGAAAGAGGAGATATCAACCACTTTCTGGCTTATGTGGCCCACTAACAAAGGGAAATTCCCTCTAGAGTCAGAATGGCTTTAGTTTCTGAGTCTCTAAATGACCTTGATTTTGATCACCACAGTGCCATACAGGTCTGGTAGCAGCCGTGGGCACGGAATCTCTATAGTTACTTGCTGAGGCAGCAAAAGGCTGGGGTTTTCCCATCTTGGCCAAGCTTCTGGGTTCGTGGTGGTCCCTCCGGCAGCCTTATTGGTTTCTAAAGATCTTTGGGCCCGTCTCTTCATTGGCCTGCCCTAAGCCATTTCTCAGGCAGCTTTTTTTGATAAGTTCACACACTCTTGGAAAGTTTTCTATCGCATCCAGTTATTTTGTTCTAGACCCTGTGGATGAAAAGGGAGGCACATACTAAACCTGACAAGTTCAGGGGAGGTGAGCCTTACAAATCCAGAGACCAAAGTAACCAGCCACACAGGGTGGTCCGAACGTGAAAATGATTAACTAAAAGCAGATTATGGTGCATAGCCACATTTTAGGTCTGTAGCTTCCTTGACAAAGGTCAATCTTTAACTTTGGAATTATTTATTGTCTTTGTGCATTTAAGTTAACATACTTTTGGAATGTTAGAGCAATCTCCTTTTCAGGTGCTTCAGTTACAGCCTCCCATTGGAACATGAGACCGCTCCCCTATTGTTATCTTGTTCCTAGATACCATCTCCATGTGCTATAAATGTTAACTATCCTGTACCCACCAATGTAAACGTTTGTGTCTCTTCATTTTACTTTCTATCCAATCCCAGAGACCTCCCTACTGTGCTTTCTCTGGCCTCCCTAATCTACCACCAGTGGATTTCATTTAACCCCCTTACGTCCCATCCTTTGATTCTAATGTATAAAGTGAGGTGCAAAACTGCCACTCTCCAGAGCAATATCAATCTGTTGAGATTTAACCTCCCAGCAATTATCGTCAGTTTGGCTCAGATAAACTCTTCTAAGACTTTTTCTTAGGCTGGATGTTCTTTTGTCGACAGTCCCCAGGAGTTCCCACTGGTGACTTTTGTGCAGGGGCGCTTTGCAAGACAAACAAGGTGAGATACAGTTTCCCGGCTTCCACCCACCCACAGGCTGCTACCCACCCACAGGCTGCATTGTCCTTGAGTGGCCAGGAGCCTTGTCATTCGCCAGTTCAGTTCAGAGTCAGCTGTGTTGACCAGAAATCTTTCCTTGCCAATAAAGTGGAAGAGAAGGCATCAGATTTCTGTGCTTTGGGGCTATGGATGGCCTGTAACTGCATTTGTGTTGTCTAACAGATCAACTGGAGGAGAGTCAGGGTTCCTTGGGTACTGCTGGGTGGGGAGCTGGTAGGGGTTGGCAGGCGGGTTCTAAAGCAAATGTCTGGGGAAGTGACAGCCAGACAAGGGGGGGCGGGGGGCAGAAGAAAAGTCCTGGGAAGGCAGGTCTGGGAATTCACACTGTTTTCTCCTGAGGTACTTGGGGTGCAGGGGTTGTTGGGGGAGAGGAAGAATGGTGAGGAGTTTGGACTTGCCTGAACATTTACCATTCTCTGCTTTATTCGTAAACCTCTTTGCTTGCACCAGAAGAGGGAGATAAAACAAGTTTGCCAAGACCAGGTTTGGTTAAGGCTGCTTGCTAGTAACAAGGTGAGAACATTTACTGGGCATGCACTAAATGCTAGGAACTGGGTGGTCAACAGGACCCTGTGAGGCAGGGACTATTACTATCTGCATTCTCCCTGAGGAGGAGAGCAAGGCTCTGTCTTGGTTTACTCGGCTGTCATAACAAATACCGCAGACTGGGTGGCTTAAACCACAGAAATTGATTTTCACAGAGTACCGGAGGCCACAACTCTGAGATCGAGGTGTTGGCTGGGTTGGCTCCTTCTTAGGGCTGTGGGAAGGAAGGCTCAGCTCCAGGCCTCTCTCCATGGCTTAGAGATGGCCATCTTCTCCCTGGGTCTCATATCACCTCCCCTGTGTTCTGTATGTGCCCAGATTTCCCCTTCTGAGAAGGTTATCGGTCATTTTGGGTAAGGGCCCACTCTAATGACCTCAGTTAAACAGAATCATTTCTTTAAAAACCTTATTTCCAAATGCAGTCATATTATGACCTATTAAATGGAGGTTAGGACTTCAACATGACTTTTTTTGAGGGGGACACCATTTATCCCATAACAGGCACAGAGAGGCTGGATAACTTCCTGACATCACACAATTACAGGGCATCCTGACTCCAGAATCCCCAGGTTCTGTGCATACTGAAAATAATAATAATAATAATAATAATAATAATAATAAAGAAATGCCAAAAGAGGGTTATGTGAATGGTGGCCTATTTTTAAATGGATTAAATATAGAAGGTCTTATTATAAAAAATAAATTGATTGCAATTTGATTATATTAGTTAGAGGACAATTACTTAATATGTAAACTAATTATTAGTTCCTATTGCATTGCCAGGGATGAGATGTGGTAATAGGATAAAAGTCTAAACTTTAGCCCTGGCTGGTGACACAGTGGCTAAAGTACCGGCCTGTGAACCAAAAGGTCACTGGTTCGATTCCCAGCCAGGGCACATAACCAGGTTGCAAGCCAGGTCTCAGCCAGGTCCACTAGCTGGAGGCAGGTGAAAGGCAACCATACATTGATGTTTCTCTCCCTCTCTGCCTCTTTCCCTTCCCCTCTCTCTAAAAATAATAGGTAAAATCTTAAAAAAAAAAAAAGTATAAAAAAACAATCTAAACTTTAGCAGTGGCCTCTTTCTCCTATTTCATGAGCTCATCTCCTTGGGATAGCTTTGAAGTTTAAATTTGAGGCCTTCTTGTGAGTGTACAATAGAACTTAGCTAGTGGTCTCTTATACCTTCCTGCCCCCTTGGGGGAGCCATCCTGAGACTGCAGACTTCCCAATCTCTGGTCTTAGGCCATCATGCTCTGCTTCTTGTCATGTCTGGAAACTTGGTTATTGGGCTCAACTTTTCCAGGAAGCAGTGGTAACCTTGGGAAGGTCAACTGCTTCAAGCTTACCTTTCCTATGTGCAAATAGAGGCACTGGAGTAAAAGGTGATTTTCATGGTCCCAAGCAGCTCCAAATGTTCCCGCAAACTTTGTTGCTGTGACCAAGAGTGCTGTCATTCAATTCTATGGCTGAATATTAAACCAAAATAAACTGTACTGTTGGAAGCTCTATTGGATCATCCCCAAAGGCATCCAGAACCCCTTGGGGTCTTTCAGTTGCTCAGCATTACAGCCGCCGCTCAGCCAGCACCATTGCAGATGACTGCATGGTGATGAACTTTCCATTCTAAAAACATTTAATCAATACAGTACAGGAAGGTTGATTAAAGTGCCGTTGTTTGAGTGAAGCCTGTCCTGTTCTACCAGCAGCATAGCAGTAGCCACTGCAACGTAAGATTTGTTTTAAGAGATAGATATGTGTGTAGGGCCACAAGGCACGGGAGATGACGGCACATGTCAGAGGGACATAGCAATTGCTTTATAACCCAGTGTCCTCCGCAAACAGGCCCGGAGGTCACCCTGAGGAGGTGCTCTGTGTTCTTTCAGTTGGGCTTGCCTTGTGTGGGTTTCTAGCTTTCTTTTACATTTTCTCTTCTGTTTTTACTTTTTTTTCTCACATCTTCCCATCTTTTTCTTTGTCTTCTTTTTCCCTCTCTTCTTTTGACCTCCCTTTTTTTCTTTGAAGCACTGTTTATGTGATTCAGGCTTCATTTTCTCCAGGGCTTTCAAATCAAAGGTAGTGACTTGCCTGCCCATGGGTTCCACTGTTCCATATCGCATAAATGCATGGCCCCCGTCCTGTGTGCGGGCACCAAAGTGCCCATGAGTCTCTTTCACAGGAGGGTTGTTTGCTTATATTCTCCCATCTCTCTGGATCTTTACTATTGCTAGAACTATCTTCAGCCTGTCTCTAAGCATTACTCTTTCTGTGATTATTGAGGCCTTCTTGAAGGTTGTCACAGTTTAACACATCATTATATATCTGATATGTCTGTGTGCATGACTGGTCTTTGCCTCTCACTAGACTATAGCTCTCTGAGGACAGGGATCCTGTCTTCTTTGCTGGCTGTTGCACTCCCAGAGTTTTGTACAGCCTGTGACTTATGGTGGGTTTCCAGTGTATGTTTGTTGACCCAGCGTATACAGAGTGAGCTTATGAGGCTTTGGGCAGGTAAAGGTAAGCCAGTCTCCTTTGGAGCTGCAGAAACAGGTTCAGACAGCTAGGTGGCTTGCCGGAAGCAGAGGACACAGACCTGGGCTCTCTTGTTGCACTTGGTTTAAGGGGACCACAGTGACACTGGTTGCTTCCTTGCCCATGGGAACTTACTGTCTAGTTGGAGGACCAGGGGAAGGAGCGGGAGCTGTGTGGGGACCCTGTGCTAGGTAGTGTGAGGTCCGGACAGCCAGGCTTCAGAGGGGAGCTCTGGGCTGAGGATGCATGGATCAGCCTGAGCCACACAGCCCATCTTTGCCTCTGCTTTTAGCAGCTGTGGTTGGTCACTGATGCTCCTGCCAAGGGTGTGCCTTTCCTGGGCTTCCCACCTCCTGCCAGCTGAGCCCCTGCCCAGAGTCCTTTCTGGGGCTATCCTGTTCCCTGCCAGGACAGATTTCAGTCTGTCCTTTCCCTCCCAACATCATGGACATATCCATAGGCTGAGGCAGGATGTGGACTGCCCAGCTTTTGGGGGTGGGGGTGGAGGTAGGAGATGTGCATTAGGACCAGGATGTAGGCAGCGCCCCCTGCAGTTGTGCAGTGGAGCAAGCTTGGGCTGACGGATGGGATGGGATGGGATGGGGAATGTGGTAGGGACCGGCCCACTCTCTTAATATAATGTGTGAGGGAAGAGATGGTTCCCAGGAAGGGCCCACTCCTGCACAGTTTTTATTTGTTTTGCATGGGAGGAGGGAGCCAACACTCATGAGATACCTGCTGTTTGCCAGGCTCCAGTGAGGTGCTTTGTATTCTTCATACGGCCCTCTGAGGCTGAGACTATCCCCTGGTTGTTAGTCCCATTTTACAGACAAGAAAGCTGAAACTCATCATATTTACATGGCTTATTCAAGGTGGGCACAGCTAGTAAGTAGTAGGGTCCCGGTTGGAACTCAGTCTCCTCCAACTCCAAATTTTTAAGTATTTTCATGACACCGCTAAGCCTTCTCAGATCTGGGGAAAGCCAGGTGGCTCCGAGGTGAGGATGAGGCTCCAGGGATAGGAGGTGCTGTCCTGGAGCTAGTTGGGTGGGCCTATCACAGATGCCTTTCCATTTGCAGTCAAATGGCCAGAAGCTGCGCACTGGTGCTCCTGGCCCAGGGCTGCCAGCTATGCACTTATGAGAATCTTCTGCCCTGAGAGCCCTTCTCAGGGCCTGTGAAGGCCAAGCAGTTTGCTGTCAGCACTCCTGGAAAACAGCTGTGGGTGAGGGGCTCAGCTTCTGCTCAGGTCCCCTTGCTTCTCTGAACATCATTCAAGGCAATGTTTGGCACCCAGGTGAAGGCCCAGAAGGACTCAGGCCTGGTCTTTTCAGAACTTAACATCTGAATTACAAATGTATGTGTGTTCCACTCTGGATGTACTTATGTCTCTGGTCTGTTTTTGGTTTAGAATTTGGACCATATTCCTTTGCTTCCTACCCAAGTAGATTTACACTGAATTACACAGTCTTGTGTCAGAGACAGCTGCTTGGTCCTTCCAGTACCTGGAGCCTAGGGGGAGAAGCGATGAATTTGATGAGACAAGATAAGCAATAATTTAGAAACTTCTATCTAAGCTCTGTGATGTAATTTCCTCCCATGGCAGAATTTATCTTCTCAATTCTGTTTAACTGAGACCAAAATTAGAATGGCTTTTTCTTCCCCGTCTACACACTCGTTTAGATTGGCTGTCAAGAACATGGGTACCCTGAAGTCTGTAAGAGTGTTTGCTTTAGAAGGCAGGGAGCCTGAATTCTTGCGCTGGTCCTGCCTCTCACTGGCTGAGTGACCTTGACCTGTTCACCAAACCTCGTTGCGCCTTGAAAGCCTATTTGTTAAATTGTAATTCAGTATTGATACTTGAACTTCTTGAAAGCAAAGGACAGTGCCTGACCTGGGGTTTCTAGATGGAATCCTCTGCCTTACTGTTCATGTCTCAGATTTGCTGCTGTCCCATTAGCAATACTGTCTCTTTCTCCTCCTCCTCTTACTCCCCCTCCTTCCTCTCCCTTTCTTCTCTCTCATTGCCCCCTACTTTTTTTTTTTTTTTTTCCCAATTGAGAGCCATTAAGGTTTAAAATGAAATTAGGAGGCCATCCTCCTGGCCTCTCTGCGGCCTTCAAGGATCATCTCCCTGCTCGCCTCTCATGGTGCTAATGACAGAAGAAGGGGAAGGGAGCAGCCTGATAGCACATGAGATCATGTAATTGCAAAGGCCCTCCTACTGCTTCAAGGGTTTGCAGATGGAGGATCTGACCTGAACCCCCTGGAATCTGGGAGAGAGAAACAAGGCTCATTTGTACCATGACCCTGAGGACACTGTAGCACCCAGAGAGGTCAAGGGATTCCCATACAATCACACAGAAATTTGAAGACAACCGCTGTGTGGATTCAGAGGCCTCCCTCCAGTTGCCTGAGGTTCTGTATTTCAGACAAGGGCCCAGGTGATGCTGACGCTGTTGGTCTGGGGAACTGTGCTTGGAGGAGCAAGGGGCTTGCCCAGTACAGCTCCGAGGCTGGGCCTTGCAGCCCGATCAAGTGGGGGTGAGAGCCCTGCCTTGTGGGAAACTACCCCCACCTGCTGAATGATTGGTGCACCCCCAACTCGTTCTTGAGTTTTCTTTCCTTTGTGCTGCAAAGGCCTGGTCCGCGGCCCCACATGCTTCCCTGGTCCATTTTCTTTAGTTTCATCTTGCTGAGGGCTGAAGGAAAACGTCACGTATCACCCAGTTTCCGTGAGGCCCCTGGCTCACAAGCCTGCGGCTTTAGGCACATGGTTCCCATCCCATAGAGCTCCGAGTGCCTGAATTAACTCACTCTTGGAGCAATAAACCACCCTGAGTGCCAACCTAGTTTGTATTTTTAGTCTGTGCTCCATCAATTACTTAACTTGCAGAGCAGCTCCGCTCTGCTCATCGGGGGAGGGGGGTTGTTGGTAAGAAACATTCCTCCATAGGCTTTGGTGTGGTACCCCCCCACCTTGCTCCCGTCTCTCAGGAGCTCAGAGTCCTTTCTCCTTGGCACTGTATCTTCAGCATTTAGGATGGAGCGGTTACTCACCCCATTTGGTAGATAAGGCAGTAAGGCCCAGGGCAGGCGACAGGTCAGGCTCTGTCAGTGCCATGTGAGGGTGCCAAGAAGTAGGGGTCCTTTACCTCCCTGCTGGGGAGGGCTCATGAAAAGGGGACAGCTTCCCATACCGGGCAGGGCCCCGGACTTTCTGAGGCAGTTTTGCATGATGGTAGTCTGAATAGAAGCCAGGTGGGGTCCACGTTTCCCGACACCCTTAGATAGAGGGAGCTCCTGGCTCTGGTTTTTATTTATGGAGTTCAGCTGGAAAATTCACATCCTGGGAACGGGCTGCCAGGTCCACTTTAGCCAGAGGTTTCTGCCACACCCTTCCCACCCTGAAAAAACCTTTGACTATAGCCCTAGACAAGTCTTGCCAAATGGCTCTGTTTGGGTTTCATCAGGGTTTCTCCCACTTCTGGTAGAGGTGTGAATGAGCAGCACTCCACCAGGAGGCTGGCAAGAGGGCAATCTGGTTCCCAAGCTGGGCTGGGCTGCTGAAGGCCCCTCTGGGGGCCTTCAGGGAGAGAGCGGCTTTGAAACTCCGGTGCCGTATATGGTCAGGGTCCAGCACTTCCTAGCCATGCATGTGACAGCTTCATTCATTCTTCTACCAATTAAACATGAGCATCAATTGTGTTCTAGGCACTAGGCAGGATGCTATGGGGGTTAAAGAGCTTTCAGCGGGGAGAGGAGTGAGCAGGACAGTTTCTTTCTCAGGGACATTACACATCTTCCTGGGAAATCACTCTGTATGTATCTGTAAAAGCTAAAAGCATTGGGTAGTGTGTGCATGTGTGTGTGCAGGTGTATGCTCATGCATATGTGTGCATAAGGGTCTGTGAGTATGTGGGCATGTTTAGGTATATTTGTGAGCATGTGCACGTTTAGGTCTTACCATGCGTGTATGTGTTTGTGCTTATGCTTACATGTCAGTGCATGTGTGTGTCTGTTATGCTTGTGTACTGTGTGCTCATGTGTTATATGTCAGTGTCAGTGTGTGTCTGTGAATGTGCATGGTTATATCTTTATGACGGTGTGTACATATGTCTGTGTTTATGTGTCTCTGTGCATATATGTGTGTAGGTGTGTGTCTGTGGGGGTATGTGTGTGAGTGAGTGCACATACATGCTTTGTGTGTTATGTGTCTGACTTTGTGTGTGTAAAACTGTGCTTTGGACTGTGACTCTCTGAAGTCCACCCTCAGTGGTGGGCACTCACATAGCTTCCAGTCCAGGCTGCTCCGTCTGGAGTCTGATGCCCTGGATAGTGGATGGGGCACGGACATGTTTCTTGTGGACTGTCTCTAGGTCTATCCTGTACATCCTCTCTGCACGGAGATACTGGGTAGTACTCTCAAGTGAAGGGAGAGGAAGAAAAAGCAAATGGGACTAACTGTACTTCATTCAGCATGTGCTTGGTCCCACAGACTCAAAAGTGTGCCCAACATGCCTAGCGTGGGTGACAAGCCTCATACTTACTATGCCCAGAGAGAAGCCACAGCAGCGAATAAGGAGCCCCTAGAGGGGGAGTATAGCCCAGCCCTAGATCCAGGCTAGCCTGGCCCCTGGCAAAGGATAGCACGTGGTTGTCGGTAGAGCATCCCCTCTCCAGCAGTCTGTAACTCCTCCCCTCCAATATTGTAACCTTGTTAAATCTAAGACTACACTGACTTGAGACTCATGGCACCCAGTGTCTGGACCCTTGCTGCGTCATTTCCTCATCTACCGGAACCATTAAATTCTACAGTTGAACAGATCACTTCACAAATGGCAGTCTGGGACAAGTGTCATGATAAAGAGCAAGCCCAATGCTCTGGAGACGTGGCTGAGAAAAGAGGGAGGGTTTAGGAAGTCTTATTGAGTTTGGCCTTGAAAAATGATGGCAGGGGCGGCAGAGGAAACAGTGCAAGAAGAATCTGAGAGGCAGGCAGGCACAGCATCCTTTCACTATTAGTGTCCCAAACGTTAGTAGAGCACTTACTGTAGAGCTGATGTTGTTCTAAGCTAGGGGATCGCATTACTCCAAGATATGGTCTGTAGGAAGATCTGGCCCACCCCCTGACTTTATAAATAAAGTTTTATTGAAACATCCATGCCCATTCCTTTACGTATTGCCTGTGGCTGCTTTGGGCTCCAGGGCACAGTTGAGAAATTGTTACAGAGACCATATGACCCCCAAAGCCTAAAATATTTACTCTCTGGCTCTTTACAGAGCAATTTTGCTACTCAGTTTTAAGTCCTTTCCAAATGTGGACTCCTTTAATCCTCATAACAGCCCTGTTGAGAAACTATTATTATTATTATTATTATTATTATTATTATTATTATTATTTTCACTTTATAGACAAGGAAACTCATACTCAGAGAGATAAAGCAATGTACTTAAGGTCACGCAGGAAGCAGAAAGAACCTGGGGTGTGAATCCAGGTGGTCAGGCTCCAAAAGGCCTGAGCTCTGGTCTCTTTGCTGTGCTGAGAGCAGGTCCTTGAGGAGGGAGGACACACTGAGGAGACTGTGAGTGCTGCTCCTTGGAGTACTACATTGACCTGGCCAGACTTTTGACCAGGCTGGTGAAGTCGCAGACCTCTGCTTTAGAAATTGTCATAACATGGATATTCAGGGACTAGCCTGCCCAGTGAGGGTATTCAGTCTCCAAACTGTTATCATGTAAACTCTAGGTAGGTATTGGAGGCAATACCTGCATGCCATTGGCCATCACTGTTCAGGAGGGCTTCTTTATAAAGGCTTTCTGATTGAGTTTATTGGTCATCATTTGTACAGATGCCATGTGCAGATCATAGTGCCCGGAAGGCCTGGGTTGTGTCTCTCTGAGTGTGTTGTCCAGGGCAGGATGGCTTCTCATACAGGCCAGAGGATTTCAGCACTGCAGTTCTATTGGGAAGGAGCTGTAAAAATGCCTGAACCCAGAGGGGCTTCAGCAAGAGCGGAGAGTTATGTGCAGAGGTCCGTAGCAGGCATTATCCGTGCTCTGCCCATGTCCCTAGCATGCTCCGTTCCTATCCCACCCAGCTGCTCCTACTGTCAGCAC
This sequence comes from Noctilio leporinus, assembly GCA_004026585.1. Lineage (NCBI taxonomy): Eukaryota > Metazoa > Chordata > Mammalia > Chiroptera > Noctilionidae > Noctilio > Noctilio leporinus. The sequence goes on from PVIW01001036.1 coordinate 229,886, forward strand.
CCTTCCCAACTCCCTTGCTTCCTGGATAGCTAGGTGGGCCCAGATTCCACACCCCTAGGAAGCACCAGTCACAGACCCCGAAGGGAGCACACATAGCCCAGATGGTGGCCCCTCAGGGGGCACCACTCTGAGGCATATTCTATATAAGCACTGCCCTTGTAGAATTTTCTGTGAGGATGGATACAGTCTATGTTGTGCAATATGGTAGCCACCAACCACATGTGGCTATGAGCCCATAAAATGTGGCTAGTAAGACTGAGGAGCTGAGTTTTTAATTTTAGGTAAAGGCGTGGCTGGTGCCTGCCATGTTGAGCAGAGCACTTGGCCCTGCCTCACAGAGGTCCTGGGAGGGACAGCTTCCATGGGCCATAGTCGTGCCCTGATGGTTAACAAACAGTTCCCAACAGGTTCTTCCCCAGAACCACCACCCAAACTCCGCATTCAAGTTGCATGAAATTGCCATTTGTTAAGTCAAGAAATGGTTGAATATCAGTACTTTCATACAGTTCAGTTTTACACTGAAATTTCTACCTTGGGTCTGCACCTGGGGAAACCCAAACTCCTAGAGTGTTGAGGTTTGTGTGTGCAAGTCGTGGTTGGGTGGTGACATCATTCCCTGCTGGGTTGGGTTCTAACCTTGGCTCTTCCTCAAAGTGGCTGTGTGGCCTGGGGCAAGCCACCTGACCCTCTCTGTGCCTCAGTCTTTGGTGAGGATGATCCTTGTCTCCATTCCTGGCTTCATGCCTACCCTGCTTGCCTTGCAGAATGGCTGGAAGAAATAAGAAGCATAGGGAGGGCTATTCATTGAAAAAAGGTGAGCACAATGAGAAGTGCCATTCTAGGGTTCAGGGGCCCAGCTGCGTGCTCTCCCTGGGTGGAAGGATGCCTCCTCATGGCTGACTGGATCCAGACTGCATGTGTCCTTGATGCTGCATGACTGGCGTTCCTGGCTGCCCCCAGCACCCCTCAGCTCCCGGGTGCAAGTACCCTGGAGCTAGCTGTCTTGTATACTTGGGGCTTTTTGGCAGGATGCACTTAGCCCCTAGCATGAGCTCCTGAGCAGGAATGCTGGGAAAACTCACCCTGGCTGCTGTTTGATCAGAGAATGATTTAACGGATGGCTGCTCAGGGCCGTACATGTGTTTCTCTCATCCACAGAAAGGCAGTAAACAGTTAACTAGGTGGTGAGGTTTTCCATGTTTAGCTTTCTCTTGGAATGGAATTAGACAAGACGGGGGCATTGCCCTCCTAGGCAAAGTAGGTTTTCCTAGTCACCTCCATCTTCTTGAACTTCCTGGGGGTTTGTTCCTTCAGGTCAGACTGGCCATTCTTAGAAGCTCAGAGCCCCCCAGAATGTCCATGCTGAAGGAGGCTGATCCCCCAGAGACCATTCAGGAAAGCAGAATGCAGTAGAAGTAGTTTTTGTGGGAAGATAGGTATGAAGATGTTGGAAGATGTCAGAAGCAAGCAGGAGATAGAGAAGCAGACTGGAGAGTAGCAATAGCTGCTAGAATCCCTAGGGCTGGAGGGACAGGGGTAGCTGGGACAGCAGAACCTGGGGATACTGGAACTTTAGAAGGCCTGCAGGATGGGGCCAGACCACAGAAGAAGGGACTCTCTGGGGACAGCTGGAGACCCAAAGGTGGAAGAACCACTGTGGAGGTACCACATAAAGTAACAATTGATGGGAGAAGTATCCTGGCTTCTTTCTTCCTTTTGCCCTTGGTCTTCTGCCTGTATTCTGGTCTGACCTACCAGAGGACAGAGAAAGGGAGCTGGGAGTGTAGTCTGAAGAGGGGTAGTCTGGACTGGGACTGAGACAATCAATCAACATGGGGGTAGGGCCTAAGAGAGCCTTTAGGTGAGACAGTCTCATCCTGGGGCTGGTGGATGAGTTTCAGGAAGGCCAGGCACCTCCAGGAAATGTAGACACTACTCTGTCTGTTTGCAGGTTCATAAATCCAGTATCTTTCTTTGGATTCTTAAGTTGTTCTGTACTAACCAAAAGATTTGATGTAATAAATAATGTAACCACCAATCCAAGGGCTCAGAAACACCTGTAGGTGCCTATACTGTTGGTCCAGGGTGCTTCCTGCAAACCGGCCATTGTTCTTCGATTGCCACAGCTGAACAAACCTCTTAGGAAAGTTCTTTGATGCTCTCTGCCTCTCTGGAACCAGCTGCGTGTTTCATCCTCCCAGGCAGCCTTCCTGGTCTCAAGCACACTGACTTGCAGGTCCCTTCAGCAGGATCTGTAGCCCATGGCAGCTATGCCACTGACTGGGTCCTCACACAGTGTGCAAGACAGGCAGAGCTGGCACTAGACAAATACTCTGTTCTCCATTCAGTCTCTCTTCTTTGCCAAACATTTACCTTGCACCTACCAGGTGCTGAGAACTTTGCTAACTGCTGGGGAGACAGTGCTGATCTATATAGATGATACCCCTGCTGTCATGAAGATAGAGATAGAATCAGAAAATAAATAATAACAAAAAAATAAAAAGAACAAATCCACAAACAAGATTGTTTCTGATTGTGATAAATGCCAAGAAGAAAACCAAACAGGGTGATGGGGTAAACTAAGGAGGATGGAGTATGGGAGCTACTTTTGTTGGGGAAGCTCTCTCTTGGGAGGTCATGATTAAGCTGCAATGTGAGGGATGAAAAGGAGTTAGTTTTCCAAGATTCAGAGAGAAAGCATTTTGGATGGGGATCAGAGCCTGTGCAAAGGCCCTGGGGTGAGAAACAGGACAAAACCACCACAAAATGGGCCTATGTGTCTAAAGAGTGCTCAGTCTTTGCCTTACAGTCTTTGACTCTTCTGACTGGTCTTGTAGCGCCTCGCACAGGCTCTTCCTGCTTTAGTGGGTGAATGGGGTGGCATGCACTCCCTCCTTAGCCACGCTCCATTCTCAGCAGGATGTCTGGCAGGTGGCTAGAAGCTGGCTTTCTGCCTCCCAAAGCAGTGGCTGAATTGCTTTTGTGTGTGTGTTTCTGAGATGCCAGGAGGATGGCAGATTGTTTCTGTTCTGTCCATCAGTTGCACAAAAGCCCTGGGATCAAAGAGCACGGGTTTAATTTATTTTGTTTATTTTGTAGAGGAAATAGCATTTCCTTGGACTGAAAGCTCTGAAGACTAAAAGCTGAATGGAGAGGGGGAGTTTGGATTAAATGAATGGGCTGGCCAGCTCTGACCCAGTTTCCACCCAGCACAGCAGTGATGGGGGAGGAAATTGCATTCCAGCTTTCTGCACTGGCCCAGGGGCCAGCCACTCCTCCAGCCGGTCCTTTCATGGGGGACAGGCCTTCTGTGCAAGTCAGGTTTGATAGAAGTGTCCTTGAAAATGGCTCTTGAGGAGGGGAGGAGGGTTACAGCATGCAGTGGCCTTGTGCCCTGCTTGAGTTTATCTTGGCTACACCAGGGGTACCTGATATTACCCCATTGCCTTAGTAGAGAGTGCAGGTATAGATTAGGTGAAGGTCACTTTCATTTTTTTGGTGACTTCATCAAATGTGAATGAACTGGGTGACAAAGTCACTGCTCCTCTGGAGTGCAAAGGAATATTCAAAATGGGGAACTCAGAGGCAGTCTGGAGCAGGCTGGGCAGCGAGGACAGGGGGCATTTCAACTTATAACCAGTTCAGTGCTGTGATTGCAGTGAATGAGACGTGTCCATGAGAGGCTTAGCCTAGGAGTCCTGGGTTCATGATCCTGGCTCCACATTTTATTCCATGTGTAACCTCAGGCAGGTTATTTGGTCTCTTCTAGAGACCTAAGTTTTCTGACCTCTAAAGTGGGGGTAATAATTCCTGTGTGTCTCACATCTCAGGATTGTTGTGAGGATCCAGAGGGATAGAGGATTTAAGAGCACTGCCAGGCACGTAGTAGGTACTCAATAAATATGTGTTTGCTTAAATGAAAGAATGAATGAATAACTGAAAGAGACCAATGCTGATACATTATTCTAGATATTCTAGAACTCTACTACTATAAGGCCTGAGGTTTAATATGGCAACAGGAGAGAGGAGCTTAGCCAACTCTTTCAGGTACCCTCGTTGCAGAAGGGTCAGTCCCCGGACGAGTTGCAGGTTGTCCTGCTCACAGAGGGTGGGTAACTGCAAAGCACAACCCTGGGTTGTGTTTGGATCTGTTTATGAATTTCTTGTCCCTCTTGATCGTTTTAGATAGTTGTTCATAGGATGACCTTACAAGAGACTAGAGCCCAGGAGAGACGGAAGGCCCAACAAATGACATTTTATGCATGTGACCCTTGTTAAATAATGATATTATTAGTCTCCAAGTGAAGAAGGAATGGGCTAAGGCATCAAAAGGAGTGAACACATTCAAATGCAATGAATGCTGATAGACTCTGATTTTTTAAAAATTTATTATTTATATATATATATATATATTTTAAATGTTATTTATTTTTAGAGAGAGAGGCAGCAAGAGAGAGTTACATCAATGTATGGTTGTATTTATTAATTTTTAGAGAGAAGGGAAGGGAGAGAGACAGAGAGGGAGAGAGACCTCAATGTATGGTTGCCTTTCACCTGCCTCCAGCTCTGGACCTGGCTGGAGACCTGGCTTGCAACCTGGTTATGTGCCCTGGCTGGGAATTGAACCAGCGACCTTTGAGTTCACAGGCCTTATCCACTGTGCCACCAGCCAGGGCTCTGATTTTAATAGATCCTTCTGAATGAGGGATGACAGATTATCTAATTTAGGGCTGATCAAAAGAGGTTCAGGATGGAACTGGAGAGTATTATGCTTAGTGAAATAAGCCAGTCAGTGAAGGACAAATACCATATGATCTCACCCATTACAGGACAATAATGAACAAAACTAACAACAAGCAAAACAGAACCAAATATATGAATACAGTGAGTAGGCCTTCAGTGGTCAGGGGGAAGGGGATTGGGGGGAGGAAGTGGCAAGGAGGGGAGCAGCTTAGACAAGAACCTAGTATAAAGGAACCATGGACATGGACAACAGGTGGGATTGACTTTGAGGGGAATAGGTGGGTGGGGAGGGGGACAGAGGGGAGCAAAAAGGGGATGGATGTAATACAACAATAATAAAATTTGAAAAAAAAAAAGAGGTTCAGGAAGGCTGAAACACAGGATGGACTAAAACTGGTAAAAAAAAAAAACAGCTAAAGATAGCCGCAGACCTTTGCAAGGTAATAGGCCCAGAGTTAGAAGAACACCATGGAAAGGTGATGCTGTTAGCAGTCAGAGAAACAGATCAGAATAGTGTTTTTTCTCTGTCATTTTCATCTGGAATGACCATCTTGAGAATGAAAAAAGTAGGTCTATCTAGCAGGGGAACCTGGAGAATCATTTCGTTTTAAAATGCATTTCTGGGTCTAGGTGGGTTCTGTGGCAGGCTCTTGATACACATGGTAGATGTGATTGCAGAATTGTTTGGGGGTGTTTTTTGACTTTTGTCTTCATTACGTGTTGTATTTTTCTGCTTCTCTGTCTTGCACACCTGATCATTTGTTACTGGATGTCAGACACGGTGAGTTTTGCTTGGTTGGGTGCTGGATATTTTAGTGCTCTGTAAAACATTGTTCTAGGACACAGTTAAGTGACATGGAAACTTTGATCCTTTGGGGTCTTGAGTTTTAAACTTTATTAGGTGGGACAAGCTGCCTTAATCTAGAGCTCATTTTTCCCCACTGCAGAGGCAAGGCCATTCTGTGTGTCTGTACGAGTCTGCAAGGGCTGCCATAGCCATCTACCGCAGACTGGCTGGCTTAACAATAGGAGTCTATTTTCTCATCGTTTTTGGAGGCTAAAAGTGGAAAATCAAGGTGCTGTTAGGGATGTTTCTTGTGAGGCCTGTCTCCTTAGCTCGTTTGTGTCCTCACATGGACATTTCTCTGCCTGTGTTGTTTGATCCTTATCTGCTCTTACAAGGACATTAGTCATATTGGATCAGGGCCCACCCTAATGACCACATTTTGATTTAATTATCTCCTTAAAGACTCTGCCTCCAAATACAGTCACATTTAGAGGCACTGGGGGTTAGGGCTTCAACACAGGGATTTTGAGGAGACATAATTCAGCCCATAAGAGTCCTCTACCTGGTACCATGTACATTTTAAGGTTTTCTGCTTGATCTGGTGGGCACAACCTATTCATAGCCCTGTGTGAGCTCCAGGGGTGTTCTCTGTGCTCCTTTAGGGTATTTCTTTCCCACCTTGGGCAGTTCCTCACATCCCTGTGCTGATCAGTACCCAGCTGAAGGCTAAAGGGACTGATCCTTGGAATGCTGTCTGGGCAGTGGTCCGCTCTGGGGTCCTGCCCTGTGAACTCAGCCACCATGGCCTCTCTGGAATCTTAGCTCTGTCTCCCAACTCGGCAAGACCCCTGGGCTCTGCTTGGGTCCCCTTCCTCTGTGCTGGTCTGGACACTCTCTAAGACGGAGGCTAGGGCAATCGTGAGCTCCCCTCATTTGTTTCTCAGGGGTCACAGTCCTGCCCTGCCTGAGTTCCAATGGCTGCAAACCCATGTTTCTGATGTCACGTCTGACATTTTAGTTGTTTCAGGAGGGGGAGTAAACCCAATTCCTGCTGTTTCCTTTGAGGAGTCTTTGGATGCTAGGGAGCAGTCTGGTGTTCTAGAACTTGCCATTCTTGTTAGCATTTCTCAGTGGGTGTTCGAATATGGATTTGGAATCTCCATTCTGACGATGCTGTGGTTTCCCTGGAAATAATTTTTGACTGGAGTGTCAAGGTGAGTGCTGTGAGTCCTTGGAGAATCAAGTGATGGTCACAGGAGCCAGCCTCACCAGATAAAAACAGGTCAAATTAGAACACCAGTTATTGAGGAACTGATATAGGGCTTCCTTTGCCATGACTTAACTTAAAGTTGTAACAGTAAGTTCTTAACTATGTACCAGGGTTTCCTCTGTTCCAGGTTTTGTCCACACAGCCACCCAATTAGGCAGGTGCCACCATCCCAGTTTTTTTTTTTTTTTTTTTTTTTTAAGATTTTATTTCTTACTTTTAGAGAGAGGGGAAGGGAGAGGGAGGGAGACATCAATGCATGGTTGCCTTTCACCTGCCTCCAGCTACAGAGCTGGCTGGAGACCTGGCTTGCAACCTGGTTATGTGCCCTGGCTGGGGAATCGAACCAGCGACCTTTGGTTCACAGGCCAGCGCCTTACCCACTGTGCCACCAGCCAGGGAATCCCAGTTTTTCAGATAAGGAAACTACAGAGATATTAAGGGAATTGCCCAAATCTAGGGTTTGAGCTCAGGTTTGCTGGTTTTTTAATGAGATGCTACAATGTCCAATATCTTTATCAGCATTTTCTTAAAGATTTTATTATTTTTAGAGAGAGGGGAAGGGAGAGAAACAGAGAGGGAGAGAAACATCAATATATGGCTGCCTTTCACCTGCCTCCAGCTGCAGACCTGGCTGGGGACCTGGCTTGCAACCTGGTTATGTGACCTGGCTGGGACCTGAACCAGCAACCTTTGTGTTTGCAGGCCGATGCCTTATCCACTGAGCCACCAGCCAGGGCCTCTTTATCAGTATTTTGACTGGGGAGGATCCAAGAGCTGGAACTTCAAACTCAAACTAGCAAAGCAAAAACAGATTGGATACAGGATGAAGGATCCTTCTTGGTCCTTGTGTTGAGAAAAGAAGCCACCCCTAAAAGCAGAAGGAGGGGAAATACTTATGCTTCAAAAAGGCATGTCTAAATTCCCTCATTTTTAGAAGGGATCTCAGGTTAGGCAGTCCCCATTTCACAGGTGGGGTAGGCGGCGGTCAAGGGCCAATCGCTCTGTGGCAGTGTCTCACCTGTGGGCAGACAGGAAGCTTTCCTGGCAGGGCGTTCCCTTAGTGGCTTCAGTCTCCATTGTGCGAAGGTGTTTTTTGCCTTGTGCATTTCTAGAGTGCCTAATTATCCATCCCACCAGATGGGTGGATGCAAGCTTGTCGATTACAAATAAATCATCACCTCGCCTCCTCATCCACCATCAAAATGTCTTTCACGCTCCCATTTCATCAACCCACTTACTTCATCCTCTAATAAACTTCTACAAAACTCACCCTTCTGACTCCCTGTAGAGAAGAACCCTGGTGAGATGTCAACCATGCTTTGCTCTTCTGGGTGCCCACATCACTCTCCCCTTCAAGTGTAACTCCCTTCCCGTGACCATTACCTTTGATTTTGGTCCCTTGTGTGGTCTGGGCAACCTGATGAGGCAGGACCAGTCTTACTCCACTGTGTGGGTGACCCTCCTGAATGGGGGCAGGGATAGGCAGAAAGAGATCAGAATCTGGTAACTTCCCTCTTCTCCTGGCCAGGTAGAGGGGTGGGGGCAAAGGGGGAGTCTTTCTGTCTTTTCTTAAGAGGACGCTTTGCTGTCTTGGAACGCCAGTTCTTGTCTTGAAGCAGCGAGCAAATATGGGAACTGTGCTTTCATTTGCACTGCTGTTAGCAAAGTTCTGGTAGGAGGGAGACTTCGAGTGGGGAATTTAGGAGGGAGACCTCGAGTGGGGAATTTAGGAGGGAGACTTCGAGTGGGGAATTTAGCCAGAGCCAGGGGTGTTGCACAGAAAATACTTGTTTATTTTCTTGTGGTGAAAAGACGTATGCATTTCAGAACCATTTTGTGACTATCCATAAACTTGTTTACTGCAGATCTGTGATTGAGCTACATGCCCTAAGGAGATATAAAACAGGCACACAGGTCTTTGGGAATATAGGTGCCTGGATGGGTCAATGGCTGGAGCCTTGCCCCCAAGCAGGAAGGACATGTGGTGCATACACTGCGGAGTCCGCCCCCACCCGGGCATGGAGACACCTGGCCTCCATTTGAACATGCCCAGACTTCCAACCCAGCAGCCACACCACCTCTTCTGGAAGCCACCCTTGTATGCCAGGCTGCAAGTGAGCTTCTGTCCTCTGAACCCTGTTGTCCTTTATCCATGTCTCTGCTGTTAGGGCTCTGGTCACTGTGTAGGATTTAAATTGAGGGCCAGATACAACTCTGGGTCATCTTTGTGGTCCCTTCAGTGCTTTTCACAGAGCAGATGTGGCCCCTCGATAGTGGACAGGTCACCTTCTGGTTGGAGAGGTTCCTTTTAAAAACCAGTTTAATGTCTTCCAACCACTGTATTGCTCAGGGTGAAAATAAGAGAAAGATTCTTTACTGTTTAATTCTGGGGTACCTCTGTAACAGGGGCCCAGGGCTGATGGGGACTGGCTTTAGCTGGAATTTGAGGCTTAGCCCATGAGTTGTGAGTTTGGGTGTGCTGGGTTAGCTGGCTTCTGGTAAGGGGTCTCATGTGACCCCCTTTCTTCTCCTGGACACAGGACAGCATGACCCTTTAGGTAGGCCTGAGACAAACCATGGCTGGTGAAAATCTGAAATTTCTAAGGTGCTTAATAGAAGTAGTACATCCGCTTACTAATGGGATGTTTTAAAATTTTAAAAAGAGCCATTTTATAATAAAATTTGTGTGTATATAGAAAATTTGGAAAATGTAAAGTATAAGGGAAAAGTAATGTTATCTCTAATTCTGCAATGCAAAGGTTATATTTTGGTGTATTTTATTATAAAAAAATGTTATTCTGGCCCTGGCTGGTAGCACAGTGGATAAGGTGCCAGCCTGCGAACCCAGGGGTCGCAGGTTCGATTCCCCAGCCAGGGCACATGGCCAGGTTGCAAACCAGGTCTCCAGTCAGGTCTGTGGCTGGAGGCAGGTGAAACACAACCATACATTGATGTCTCTCTCCCTCTGTGCCTCTCCCTTCCACTCTTTCTAAAAATAATGAAATAAAATCTTAAATTAAAAAAAAAGGAATTTATTGTAAAAAAAATTTATTCTGAAAACATGATTGATCATAATATATGTAAAGCTTTAAAATGCATTTATTTTTTAAAATAAAAGTAACACATAGTAAATAGTTAATTCATAGAGATATACAATAAAACATAAACTTTCTCTGCCCACCCACCCATGTTAATCCCTGAAACTTCTCTCCAAAGTTATCTACAATTCAAAGATTCTTTGTTATCCCTCCCTGGGGGGTGGGGGTGGGGATGCGTTATATTACCTTTAATCTGCATTAGTAGTGTTGGGGGAGAGTCCCAGAAGTCTGAATCCAGGATTGATTCCTAAGAACGGACACATAGCCTTATTCAAATTCATAGGAGAAACTTACACCGGTGGGAAGAATCCACACACCTCCCAGGACAGGGCTAACAATAAAATCATATGGTGGATAGTCAGGTAGACCACCCTGCATTCCTAAATTAACAGATAAGGTCAGGCAGTTGTTACACTGTGCATTATTGACCTCCTTCTTGGGGGCATGACACTTATCTTTGGGCAATATTCCGGTTTTCTGGGTAATCATCCTAGCCTGAGGCTACAGAGTTCAACAGAGTTCAACATTTTGCAGACATCTTTACTTCTGGAGCTGTTTTGTATTTCTAGGTGATTCTCATGCAAGTTGTTAGACTTACTTGTTACTTCTTAAACCTAGAAATGTGTAACAAGCATTTCCTTTGGTTGCTGCTGCTATTTCAGGAATACTTTTAATGGCATTACCCGAGTCCATCATGAGGATGTCCAGCCTTCTCCATTGTACATTTTGTTTCTTTCCGGTATTAAAAGCAACACTTCATAATAAAAAACATTTTTAAAAAATCCTCACTTGAGGATATGTTTATTAACTTGAGAGAGAGAGAGAGAGAGAGAGAGAGAGAGATTGATGTGAGAAACATTAATCAGTTGCTTCCCTTACACACTCCAACCAGGGATCTAATCTGAAACATATGTATGTGCCCTGACCGGGGATTGAACCACAACTTTTTGGAGTATGGGAGGATGTTCTAATGAACTGAGACTCCTGGACAGAGCTGCCCATAAATCCTTTTTTTAAATATTTTATTTATTATTATTTTTAGAGAGATGGGAAGGGAGAAAGGCAGAGAGGGAGAGAAACATCAATGTATAGTTGCCTTCCACCTGCCTCCAGCTATGGACCTGGCTGGAGACCTGGCTTGCAACCTGGTTATGTGTCCTGGCTGGGAATAGAACCAGCAACCTTTGGGTTCGCAGGCTGGCACCTTATCCACTGTGCCACCAGTCAGGGGCGTGCTCTTAAATTCTTTTTGATGTTTTAGAGATTTAAAATGTAACAAAAGAAGGCCTGCTGTTTATAACAAATATAAACAAAACAGAGGTACGTAGAATAAAAAGTAAAAGATGCCCCTCCTCAACCTGCCTCCTTCGCTCAGAAATAAGCCCTTTTAGAGCCAAACCATTTGGATGTTATTGCCAATAGGCTGAGTGATGGTAGTTTAGTTATGTAGTTACTAGACTTGGTTTCTTTATCTCTAAAAGTGAGTGTGCCAGCAATCACTTTGTGGGATGGTGTGAGGATTAAATGGGTGTGTGCAGAGTGCCGGGCCAGTGGGAGGCACTATTACAATGATCATCTTTGCTGAATGACTGACTGCTAGTCTCTGTGTGAGGTGTAATCTTAGACTCAGGCTGAAACCCTGCCCAATCCCCTCGTTCTGATGAAATGTTAGCCCTTCTCTGCAAGTTTGCTTGTCATCTGAACTGATGGAATCACAATGCTGTCAGCTTCCCACGTAGGAAATCGCATTTCCAGCAGCTTGGGGACCAGCAGCTCTCCCCCATCCCACCCCCCTTTGGCTTGTGTTCTGGTGTGGTTGTCCCTCCCTTTGAGTAGCAGGAAATCATTGCCCCCTTTTTAGGATGGACACGCCCTCAATTACTATCCCTGAGAACGTTGACATTAAAATTAGGAAAGAGAAGTCCCAGCTTGGATGGGCATTCACTGAGTGTTCCCTTGGTATGTCATCCTGCTCAAAATGGTAGGTGTGACACTATAAACCCTGCTATTTATATTATACTAAATTCGGCAAATATCTTTAGTAACACCAAGCCTTGCGTTGCTTTAATAGCATCTCTAACTGTAACCTTTTTAACACTTCTGCACTGTCAGGCCATCCTGACTCAAATGCCTGGTGAACAAGGCTGCACCTGGCGGCAGCATTGTGGATGAGAAGGTGCCACCTTCCAGGGTGAAAGGGCTGAGCCGTCCCTTAGAATGCTGAGGACCCAGTGAGCCACTGTTCTGGATCCTGGGATCCAAACACCTCAGTTGAATCATCTCCCCTGTGTGCTGGGGGATTGCAAAGGGGCCAGAGGAAGGCATGTCCTTGTACTGGCGCTGCATTCTTTGGCCTCTTTGTCATTTAGTCTCCTTGATGGACAGCTCCTCTGGGTGTGCCTACAAGAGGGGCAGGCTCTGTGAGAGCTTGGTTCATTAGTAGAAACATTAAATTACGTCAACTGATTGTCAAACATTTATTGAACATCGTCTATGGGAGAAGCCCGGATTCTAATACTAATGGCCAACCATTGAGAGGGATGGGCACAGGTGCAGTTTGGCTTCTCCAGAAATGAAGACTGGGTTTGGGCACAGGATGTTTAGTAGGGATCAATGCCTGTGAAGGGAGGGACAGAGGCAGGAGAGTCAGAGAGACAGGTGAAGGGGTGATGCAGGCCCCACCATGCTCAGCCAGTCCAGCAGGAGCCCCAAGTGAATATTGCCCAACAATATTGATCTCTTTGGGCCAGAGGGATGGGCTTCTCTACCCTCACCTTGAGTGAAGCCCCTTCCTATAGCCAGGGCGGATCTGATGGAGCCACAGGCGGGGCCCATCTGTAGATGCTGGGCGACATGGCCTTCCTTGAAGGGGGCAGGCCAGGGCAGACAGGCTTAGCCCGAGGAAGCAGTGGAGGGCACCTCAGAGGAGCAGGTGGAGTTTCCAGGTGAGCACAGCACACGTGAAGATAAAGAGGTAGGAGAATAGCACATCATGGGCAGAGCCAGTCTGAGAGACTTTGCAGCAAGGACATCCAGGCAGAGGCCCTGTCACCACTGAGAAGCGGCCCTTGGGGCCTGGGTGTGGACCTTTCCAGCCCTGTGCTTTGTAGTTGTCCTCGGAAGCCTGTTTTCTCCACTGTCTTATTGGAAGCCAAGCCAACCTGGTGGTGTGTCTTCCCAAGTGACCTGGAGTGAACTTCGTTGTGTGTCCTGTCCTCCAGCAGTTTGTCCTGGGCAGCTGGGGGGCATTATCTGCTTCTTCCTGCGCAGAGCCTGGGTTGTCAAGGCTCATCCTTGACAGAGGTGGAGGTGACTTCTCGGGCAGCTGCCCAGGGCCTTGAAAACCCTCTAGAACCTGGTCACCTTTTCAGTTCATGGGTTCTTCTGAGGGGGTGGTAGGGGATCCTGATAGAGTACCCAACTCCCAATGTGGAGGGGCCACCCTCCTGCTCTGACTGGCATCTGGGGGAAGCTGGGCATCTTGTAGCCCCTCAGATGAAGACAGGCTGGGCATTGGCCCGCCAGCTCGTCTGTCTGGATTCTTCAGATAGCCCTGAGTGAAGAAAGATTTTCCCAGGCAGTTCACACTGTGTAGCTTCACTGGTGGTCTGGGGTCTCTTTAGCAGGAGTCTGAGGCAGCAGAGGCTCTGTGAGAGGAGCATGGCAGAGGAAGTGTCAGCCGGCACCTGCCTTCCCACTCAGCGTCTTCCTCTCACACCCCCATTCCTCTCCCAGCCTTCTGCCACCTTCTGGCTCATTAGCCCATACTGTCACTTTGAGGGTCATACCTTGAGTCCCTCTCCCCTGAAGTTAGATTTCCTCACAAGGGTCCTCAGAAGCCCTGGCTTGGGTGTCGTCATGGTATTTTGTGATTTGAAGAAGGAGCAGACATGGAGTGGCCTCCTGGCCTATTTGTGGTAACCTCTTTTGGCCTTGACTGATGACTAGGGTGACATCTGTGGACAGTAAGCAGTTCCCTGGTGCAACTCCATATGGTTAAGTTTCTTAAGTTATTCCATATCAGATCACTGGCTGCTAATTGTGCAGCTTATACCTGGTATGGAGTTTGGCATTCAAGTCCTCTTTTTCTCCCTGCCTCTCTCCCTCCCAAATCAATGCTGAATTCTGTTAGGAAATATTGTGCAGCTAAAGTGACAATTATGCTATAGGTATAGCGATAGAAGTGTCCAAAGGCACTGTTGAAATTGGTCATCCATTGGTATTTCTCTCATCTACAAATCTACCATAGGGATCTATGTATGTGTGTGTGTATATATATATATAAGAGAGAGAAATAAAGAATCTTTTTATGATGGATCAAGAGGTGGATTGTTTTGCTTTAAACTCCCAGCAGAGCTCAGCTAATGCTGGGGCCTGCACCAGTTCAGCACACAGGACACTCTTGGAGCTTGCCTTGCCAGGAAGCTGAGATAGTAAACACATTTTTTTTCCTGCTATGGCTTCCTGGGGCTTTTCTGAAGCAGAATTAGAAAAGCTCATTTTCTATCTCTAGGTACTGCTGGTGGTTTTTGATGTTGGAATTCCAGCCCCCCTGGGCCTGGCTAGGACAAGCTTTGGGTATCTGATAGTCGCTTGTGTAGCTGCAGTTGGGTTGCTATGGAAACCAAATCTCAGGATGTGGCATGGGGCCTGTTTACAGTGTTTTATGTCCTGTCCCTGAACTGGGAAATAACGGTGACTGTGACCCTGTTGTTCATGACCTGAGTTGGGAATTCCCTGTACCATCCAGCAAGGCTTTTCAAGGTCCTGACCAAGGTGACCACAGCAAGGAGTTGCTAAGTCTTGGAGGGGGGGTGGCTTTCTCCCTGCCCAGAGGGAGCCTTCACCTTTGGACAGGTGCCCAACTATTGTCCCCCAGGCTTAGCAGTGCTCACTGGGGCAGGGAGTCTTTAGGCTATTAGAACTGCCTGGGAAGCCCCCAGGATCATGTCTCGAGTGGCTGGGGACACTGGGGCTGAAAACCACCCTGGGACAGCCTCCACCTCTTAGCATGGAGACAACTTCGGCGTTTTGCATGGCATTTTACCTCATCATGAACCAGCTGATAGGACAGTGAATTTAATTCCCGTGTGGTAAATTGAGGTGGCTCCAAGTCAGCTCAAAGGTGCCATTTTATTATTAATTCCAATCAAGCACATTAGTTGCTATTTAAGGATGTAGCTGCTTGGCCACCAATACCTGGCCAAGGAGAGAGAGAAAAGGTCTCTTTCTCTTCCTTGCTGCTTATCCTTATAGAGTTTACTGTGGTGAAACATTGGATGATTTTCAGGACCAAGTGTTCTCCCCAGAGCAGAAAATGGATAAACTGCCACCGTAATTCTGTATCCTGGCAAATCTCAGCCTGGTTAAGTAAGCTCCTACTATGTGCTTGCATTTTCAAAATAGCCCCTTACAGAAGACATTTTGCCATTCCCATTTCTCAGATGGGGAAATGGGGACTCGGAGAGGTTAAATGGATCTGCAGCACTCACCTAGCTAGGAAAGTGACACAGCTAAGATTTGACCCTGCCCTCTGATTGCAAAGCCTGATTCATTCATGTTCCACCTGTGAGCCAGGGCAGGGCCAGGTAGGTCTCTGCACTTCCCAAGGGCTGTCATTCTCACTGATGACAGACATCTCACCTGTTCTCCGGCACCTATGAAACCCAAGCCTAGATGAACTCCTCTAAGAAGAACTTTTCAAGCCACAACCACAACCCGTAAGTGGCTCTAAAACTACCTGAAACGGTGCTTAGTGATGGATCTGAAACAGGTGGGTGTCTGTGGCAGACTCCATGAACTCGAGGGCTTCAAGACCAAGAGAAAATGAACCTTTGTAGACAAGAATGTCTCAGAAGCCTGCTGTGACCACTTAGAAGACCTCTTTTTCAGAAAACATGCATGTGAAGGTAGTCTGACCTCTGTGGGAGACTGGAGTCCTAAGGGGCTTTCTTGCTCACCTGGTTGCCCATCTCTGTGTGTACTCAGCCACTCCTGGATCCCAATGATCTCTGGCTGTTGCCATGGTATCTGTGTCACTGTGTAAACATATTAGTTTAAAAGCAAACTTGTGCTAGGGAGGAGGGCTCTCCCTGCACATTGGCCACTTGTGTGGAGTGTGGTCTCTGAGCCAGGACAGAAGGAAGGATGCTGACAAAGGGTAAATAGCAGGTATTGATATCAGACACATAGGGAAATGTGTTCAGATTCATACTTGACTCAAGAGTCTCAAGGACAGAAGTCCATTGTGTCACCTGGCTTCTACTGGAGCATGAAGGGGGAAGAGGGGAGGGGAGGGTAAACCAGCCATAGAACATGTGCTGAGTCCTCTGTATTCAGGGGGTGGGGACCAGATGAAGATGAACGCTGCCCATGACACTCCTTAGGGCCATTGCCATCTGCAGGCTCCAGGTGAACCCCTAAGTGCTCCCTCTCTCTGGTCCTCATGAGCATCCTGGGAGGTCAGTACTATTACTGTGCCCATCACATGGTTGAGGGAACTGAGGCACTGAACGGTCAACCCATGTGCTCAAGGTCTTAACAACTAGTAAAGCAGTAGATCCAGAAGGCAAAGCCAGGCTTATCTGACTACAAACCTGGGTTCGCCCTGGGGTTTCAGGGTCTGGGAGGAGAACCTTGGAGCTGAGGCAAGAGAGGGCTAAGGGACACCATGCAGAAAGCCTGTCTCACGGGTGATGGGGCCAGTGCGGCAGGAGTGACAGCTGGTGAGGCTGGTGATGGAGTTGGAGGAGTGGCACAGGTCCGGGTGGCCAGGACAAGGAAGGTCCTGGATGCCAGGCTCCCCTGTGGGTGCCCGGAATCCAGGGTGGGTGTTCTTGCCCTTGAATGTTGACTCAACTCACCTGCTGGTGAGGAATTCACAGCTTATGGCAGCTGTTATCCCCTGGGAGTGACATGGGGCCAGAGTGATGGCTGAACATGGGCATGGGGGAGGGTCAGGTGGGAAAGGCCTTGAGTGCCGGAGCTAGATCTTGACCCTATGGGAAAAGAGACACCTCAAAGCAAATGGGTCCCCTGGGTGACCTATTTCCTGACCCCCCAGCCTTTCTCTGAGAGCTATGAAAGTGGCCAAACAGTGTCCACCGCTGGTTCAGCTGGGAGAGGAGAGGTCCCAGTTGACCCAGGGCGTTTCTGAAGCTGCCTTAGGCTTTGTGGCTCACTCACGGGGGGAGATGATCTGGATGGACTAAATAAAACTCCCATGCTCCTCCTGCCAACTGGGACCTTGTCTTTGCAAGACAGGAAAAACAAACAAACAAAAAAAAAAAACTCAGCCTATTGTTCAGCCTTGCTACTTATAGCCATCAAATAATTAAGCAGATGAACCTGCCCAGGACCAGGAGGGGCCACCTGGTTGGTGGGCCATATGGTGAGTCTGTAGGGTCTCCGGGTGGCTAATAGGAGGAGAGTAGTTTGGAGAGTCTTTTGTTGATGTTCACACTTCATTTCTTCTCAATGTGTTTTTGGTCAGAAGGCTAAAAATAGCATTAAAAAAGTCTTGTTCACTAGGTGTGACACTGGGGGACTATTTTATTTTATTTTTTTACTCTTAGACATAACAGAAGGGAGGGAAACTAGAGAGGGAGGGAAACATCAATGTGAGAGAGAAACATTGATTGGTTGCTTCTCACATGCACCCCGACCTGGGACTGAACCCACAACCCAGGCATGTGCCCTATTTGGGGACTGCAAGTATGACCTTTCACTTTAGAGGATGACGCCCAACCAACTGAGCGACGTCAGTCAGGGTGCTGGGGGACTCTTTGGATCAGTTTTGCTTACTTCCCTATGACATAAAATGCTATGTTCTAAACAGCCTGAGGAAGTAGCCTGATGCAAGACTTCAGGTGTCCCCTCCCTAGTTGGTTTCTGAGGAAGTCATGGCCTTAATCCCTTACTTTGTTAAGATCCTTGGTCAACCCCTAGAATAATTCATCAGGTTCCCCCTGTGCTGCCCTTAATGTGTCCAGTATGTCACGTTCAGACAGTCATGATACTTCTCTACCCTCACTCCAGTTCCTCAGTGGCTCCTTATGACCTACTCGGTCAAGTTCAGACTCCTTGGCCTGGCTTAGCCCAAGTTACCCTGAGGCCTGCTCCCAGCCCACCTTTTCAGCTCTGTGCCCTGCTCTCCGAAGCACCTTCAGTCATTCAGGGCCCCCTGCTCCTTCAAATACGAGGCTCCCTCTTTGAAGTTGCCTTCTTATTAGAATGCTGTTTTACTTATTTGCCTGTTAAGATCCTACTTACCCTGCAAAAGCCAGTTCCTATTCAGTTTTCTTGGCTTCCTATCATCTCAGAATGATCTCACATTTTCTGCTCTAGACTTTTAGATCAACTTTGTCTTGTTGGTCTCATTTGGCAATTAATTATGTTTTGCCAGGCGGTTATCTTCCCCACTATTATCTCTAAGAGCTATTTAAATATTTCATCAACATTTATATATTCATATTCATCCTGCCACCTCAATTGGGCTGAGTCTTGTTAACGGGCTGAGCTGTCCTAGGCTTGCCTGGCTGGCCACATGGAGCCCACTGCTGACTTTCACCCTTGCTCTGCCTTTCACTAACCCTGTGACCCTAGGAGTTTGAACTTCTCTGTGCCTCAGTTCCCTTACCTATAAAATATTCTGCACCCACCTCGCAGAATATTATCAGGATTCAATGAGTTACTGTGTGCAAAGGGTGGGGCTTGAAACAGGGCTGTGTGGTGTCTGCTGAGGTCATTTGTCTGCGTCCTGCCCCTTCTCCCAGCCCATGGCCACTGCCTCGGTCATGACATGCAGGCCAGACTTGCTCATTCTTTCTTTTCATTTGCTGTTGTGCCATTGGTGCAGATGACTAAGCTCTGACCCACAGAGGCCATGAGGGCTTCTTAGGATCACCAAGTAGGCAGTGGAAGGGAGCCCAAGGTGTTGGTCGCACTTAGCTAGCTCCCAGCACTCCTGCAGCCTGGCCCCAAGGCCCTGCTGAGGGTCTTCCCTTTGCAGGCAGCACTGTGAGCAGCCTGGCTTGTTCGTGGTTGAACACCTTGTCCATGGAGCGGATGGACTGGGGTTGGCCAGGATGCAGGACTCCGGAGGGTGAGGCATTCTCATAGTCTTCTGTGGAAACAGTATTCCCTTGAGGTGTACAGTGAGGCCCAGGCATGAGAAATTCTCCTGTCTGTCCTCCCACTTGGCTGGGTTGAGAGCTTCGGAAGGTGGGCATGGCTGCCTTTGCCCAAGTGCTACCCCCGGCCACTTTATGAGACCCTCTGGGCTACGGGACGTATTTGGAGGTGGCAAGCTACTCCCAAGTACCTTCCCTCCCAGCTTTGTGCCAGTGGAGGAATCAGAGTTCGGTGGGGACAAGAGGTGTAATGATATGCACAGGTGTTCCACGGTCAATGCTCCCCTTTTACCTGCTCTGCCCCTACCCCCAGCCACAGAGGGTATGGCAGGAGTGGGTGTCAGAAGATGTCAAATGATGTCTAATTCAGAAATGTTGATGTCTGAGCTAAGCCTCGGAAGTGTTTAATAGGCCGTCTTTAAAATGGAACCAAAGGTGACAGACCACCTTTGGAGAGCTTGGTCACGAAGCAATATAGTCACATGCAATCATGTCCAAGGTAGAATCTAGGCGGTGAGTGTGGAGGTGTCCTCTGTGGAATTCTTTCAACCTTGCTGTATGTTTGAAAAATGTCATGATAAAATGGAGGTTGGGGAGTGAGGACTTCATAGCTGACTGCTTAGGTAGCCCATCTGGGCTTTGCTACTTTCTTTCTAGCTGTGCGACCTTGGGCAAGTTACTTAACTTTTCTGAGCCTCTGAGTTTTCTCATTTGTAAAAGTGGGGCTTATCCTGGAGCATACTGTAGGGATATATCATAGAAATACATTCAAGTGCATTTCAAGTGTCTCTTGGGCAAAGACTTGGGAGAGGGTCCAGTTGATAATTATCGGTCATTATTAGTTATCAGTCAGAGAGCTTTATTTGGATGAGATCTTAGAAGACATTGAATTAGTCATTTAGAATCTTATAAGTGACCTGAAAGAATAATTCTAGGACCGTGGTTTGGTAGGAAGGAGACGCCAGATGAAGGGGTTTCGACTGGGACAGGTGGGCGGAGAAGTCAGGGCAGTAATTGTGGACTCCACTTGCAGAAGACTCGTTAGAACTGGGTTAAGACCTTGAGAAGAAAGGGGATTTGGGGGCTAGGGGAGATTTGTCTGTGGGCAAGGTTCTCTAACCATAGGCCTGGAAGGGCCTTGTCAGGCTCCAGCAGGAAGCTCAGATACCCATCTCACAGGCCCAGTCAGGAGGTAGAGTCAGATGTGCCAGCCAGGCACTTTGTCCCTTTCCTGGGGGACCCCATGTGGACCTTTGCAGAAGCTCTTCCTCATTCTAGCAATAGGGAGGGTTAGCTCCATGCAGAACTTTTCTGTTGCCTCTCCAGGCAGTGTCCTCTTGACAGATGTGGTACTTTGGGGGAGCCATGCGGCCAGCAATCCTGCACTGTGCAGGAGGCAGGCCAACTTGACACTCTACACTCCTAGGGCATTTTTGGAAGGTCTAATCCAGAGAACCCATACAGAGTTTGCGTTAGCTTCAGGGTGCTTGCATTTTAAAAATCCTATATGCCCACAGACAAGTTAAGAGAGTCCACATGAAGATGTAGATTTCTAGTTTCTCTTGACAAAAAGAAAAATCTGGTTGGGCAGCTAGGGGACCTAGCAATTAGCTGGGTTTACATGGCAGCTGTCTTGGCCTGCGTATCCTAGGTCACCAGAGGCCCTGGTCGCCCTTTTAGTCCTGTGTCATGAGTCTAAACTCTTCAAAGCATTCGAGTTTGTCACCCTTGGCCTAATATAGTCTCTTACTTTGAGGGGTGGACACTGGCCAGCGAGGTCAAGGGACTTGTCAGAGGCCTTCTCTTTTGTCCACAGAGCAGGGTCCGGGCTGTCAGAACAGGTCTCCCCCTCTGTACCTTGTGGCCCCTCTTTCTGTGGGTATCTAGGCCCTGACATCAAAAGCCCATTCAAGCTCTATGAAATCCTTCAAACCTGGTCCAATGCACCTTGGTTCTGGCTCCCACAGGAGGATGTGTTAGGAGTTGTAGTATGTAATACTGCTTTATAAAATTATCACAAACCAATTTCCCCTCGGTGAGTTGCTTGGAATTTTTTATCCATGAGTGTTCTTATATCTTTTCAGTCTAGAATTTTACATGTTGTAAAAACGATGTAATAGTAACTTTGAAAGACATTTAAAAACCCAATCACAATCCCACCAGCATAGCACAGCAGCTGTCTCTATCTTTTATTTATAAAAATGCTTTTCGTTACTGAAAAAACGACTCTTATTTTTATCTTGTGCTACTGACAGTCTATTTTAACTGAATTCCTGCCTTCCACACACCTTCCATCCCTCCCCTCCCTGTCTTTTTCTTTCCTTCCTGCTGCACCTGATAACCCCTGGCTAACCAATGACTCCATCCTACACCCAGGCTTATCTCCTCAGGAAGATACAGTCGAGATTCTGCTCAGAAAGCAGCCTAGGTGCACCCTGGTGATGGAGCTCTCTGCTCTGCCCCTTGGCTTGCCAGGTAAGGCCCAGATCCTAGGAGGCAGAAGTGGCAAGCTGGGCATCAGGGAAAGCTGGAAACACCTCCCTGGTCCTTGCTTTTCAGTCTACTCAGATGGAACATTTTGGCTGAATGGTTGCGAATGTGTGTGTAAAGAACTAGGCCTGAAATGACAGGGTTTTAGGCACCAGGAATTCCCTTCCCTTTTTAGCTTGGTGTATTCAGAAAATTTTCTTTTGATGCCTCGGACTCATATAAGTTTTTAATAAATTTTAAGCTCCATGTCATCCTCTTTACTGTGTGTGGCATTCTTAGCATTTATTTATGTTCATTCCAAGCAGTTACTGAATTGTGTGCCGGCAGGGCCTATTTCCATACGCTGTGATAACACAATGTAGTTGGCATTTCCCTGGGAAGGCCACGCTGGGCACTGCTGGAAACAGTGTGCTTTTTTGCTGGCTGTGTGACCTTGGGGAAGGTCCTGTACTTGTCTCTGCTCAGTTTCCCTTTTCGTAAAGTGGAAATGATCTCTCCTTAGCCAGCTGAGAGAATTAATTAGCGGAGGTACTGTATGTAAAGCAGTTTGCCGAAAGTCTGGCAGACTAACAGCGCAGGGATTCCAGTCCCCTCCCGCTTCATTTCCCTACACGTTTTCTTTGGAGCTTGAGAACCTGCCAAAGAGTTAATAATCTGTTAACAAACACTTAAGTGCTGGAGAATTCTCTTGTAATGTAAATAGTCAAATCCAATTACATCTTTAACGTTGATTAGCCATGACTTCACCTGCTAGTTTCCTCCACCCAGTTCTGCCTGGGAATCTGGGAACTCTATCCCAGTAATATCCCACTGGTGGCAAACACAAGGCCCTTGGGCTGAATCCGGCCCTCCACCTTGTTTTATCCCGCCCAGTACTTTCCGCCAGCACCTTGTTTCTCTACCCGGCTCGCTTAACTGTTAAGGAGTAGTTACATTTATACAGTCCTAAAATTACATTCAGCCCTTTGCAGGCTGATGTGGCCCCCAGTGAAAATGAGTTCGACACCCCTGCAGTAGGGTCTTGATCATTTGTGGCCCGTGGGAGCCTCCTGGCTGCAGCGTGTCTTGATTTCCTTAGCAGCTCACTTGGCAGTTTTGGATCAGGCCCGCTGCACAGCCTCCTCCAGCAGCGTTTGAGGATGCCTGGGGACCTGAGTCTGTCTTCCCTTCCTGACTCAGACACATTCTGCACCTGCCACCAACACGGATTCACTGCCTTCATGTCTTGGGGGGTGACTGGGCTGAACTCTACTGGTGGTCTAAGATTGGGAATGAAAGCATTTGAAAAGCCCTCCCCTACTTCGGGATTCTGAGTTCCATGGCAAAATTGAAGAGTGCGAATTCTTCACTCCGTTCCCGCTGCTGGGTGAACTGGGCACATTCTCTCCCCTCTCTGGCCTTTCGTGTCCTCATCACAACCCCAAGCCTGTAGGATATGTTTATTTATGGTGGGTGGGTGGCAGGGAGAGCAGAAACCTTGGAAACCTGGCTCAGCCAGCAGCCCAGTGTTGTTTGAGCATTTTCTGCCATCCTTGTGCCTGATTTCTTCACTAAGTCATGTACTCAGGTATTACAGGACCTTGATGTTGACAGAAACTTGAGAGTTTGCTTAGGCTTTAGGGTTTCCCCAAGTGCAGAAAGTGCAGAACAGGGAGTGAGCATGCCAGAGGCAAGGACAAGACCTTGAGATAAGCCCTTTGCCGATTTCTTCCATTTCTGATGATCTCTACAACAAAGTCTCAGTGAGGTATTTTGAACACCTCAGTGCTCACTTGTGTCCCTTTTGAACCAACACACAGCCCCTCAGGCCGAGAGCCTCTGCCAGAAGTGACATCTGCTGGCATCTCGCGATCTGCTTCTGTTTTGCGTTGTGCCTCTTTCAAAGGTTCACTTCTCTTTTTTATTCAGAAGTAACCTCAGTCTTTTCTATATGGCAGTCTTCCAAAGTTTTGTTAAAATATATTTACCTAATTAAGAAATATGAGTTCACTTAAGAAAGCAGCTTCAGTATAGTTTGTAGCGTGGGCAGAGGCTGTAATGAGACTGTGTGATCAGACAGTTAAAACTGTCTCCTTCTTCTGGATTAATTTAAAAATCGCCATTTGTGACCCCACCTTTGACATGTTTTTTAAAAATTAAAAATGTTTTTAAAAATTAAAAATTAAATGTTTTTTAAAAATTAAAAAAACATCTGGGCAACTTCCACCAGCCAAAAAGTTCCTCAGAGCCAGGGCAGCATCTTTTTCCTCCTGCACAGGAGGAAAAGGACCTCTGTGGATCATTAGTCATCTATTAAACACACATTGATGGGGCCTCAGGCTTTTCAGCAGCCTTTGGCTGGGCCTGGGGGTCCAGGAGTGAGAGCCACCATGCCCAGGTTCTGGAGGTTGTGAGGGCACTGGTGGATGCTGAGGATACCCATAGGTCCAGATGCCCCAAACACACTGCATACAGATAGGCTGGCCTCATACTGAGCAGACAGGTGAGCTGGTGGGCTTTGAGATATGTGTGTGGGAAGACGTTCTTAGTAATGGCTGCTTCTCCAGACCATAGCATCTCTCAGTTTTGGTGGCTTTCACCTTTATCCCACAGTGTGCAGGAAGGCTACTTGTTTCTGGTGCATCTGACTTTTGAATGATCGGTTTTTTTGTGGGGCATATGGCCGGAAAGGTGGGGGACAGACCCTGCCACAGCTGTCAGAGGATGTGCTTAAGCCCTCACTCCAGGGTTCACAGAGCTCTGGGTCTAGCCTTTTGTGCTACTTCCAAAAAGCAGGTAGGTCTTGTGTTGGGTGAGGGTGGTCACCTGTGGGGTGATGGCATGGTGGTGTCATGAGCTATTTAGCTGAGCTTCCCAGTGGGGAGGCTCTCTGTGCCCAGGTGTGGCTCTGACTGCATCACACTTACCTTTGTAGCCTGGATCCAGCTTGGGATAATCGGGACATTGTGCTGTACTCGTTCAGGCCTGATGCCACTGTGTGTGTGGATTAGTGATGTCAAAATCATCTGTCAAAAACAGAAATCATGTCTTTTGAAAAATTAAAAGCAGACATTATAATCTTTGCCTGATTCCTGAGCCCTGGACCTTCCTGAGTTTTGAAATAGAAAGCCAGTGTGTCCTTCTTCTTACGGACAGACCTCACTGATCTTTCCTTCCCCCTGACCCACTCTATCCCTGACCTGGACTCTACCCTGACAGTCACCCAGTCCCTTACCTCATACCATTCTTAACACCCACCCTCTTCCCCATCCCACCTGTGGCCCCTTTAGAAATCTTTCCCACGCAGGTTTAAGATGAAAAGGCTCCTTTGTGTCTTGTTTAATCAAGAAAACCATGTTGCGAGTTCAACATTTTGTTTTTTAAGTTATACCAAAATGTCCCAGCATTGAAATGACAGCGTAGGCAAAAAACTGGGTTGAAAGCAAGGGCAGGGGGATTCTTATGGGTCCTCTATCTTCTGGGCCTGACTCAGCTACCACCTGTCCCTGTGAGGACACCTGGACCTATCAGTTTCCCAGGACTCTGTTTTCCCATTGGTCACTGGAGGGCTTGGGGTCAGATAAATGAGTTCCTTTATTTCTGGATGTCAGTCTACTTCTTGGTGTGACGGCGACACCAAAGCTAATCTCCAGGGCCTCTTCCCATTTTTAAATTTCCCTGGGTCTGACACTGGATGTCTGTACTTGGGCTCCAAAGTTGTGAAATGAGGAAGTAAAATCAGGACAACCACCCTTAGATGGGTTTTGTAAAGAGGCACCATAATAGAATAAGATAAGCAAGTGAGAAGGGCCTTCCCAGCCTTGTTTGGCAGCATATGCTCAGCACCTAGAATAGTGCCAATAATAACAGGATGACTGAGTGAAAGAACACTAGGTGCTTGTGGTGGTTTTGTGCAAAGCAATAAAGAAGCTTAAGGAGGCAAAGTCCTCTTGGCTTATCTTTGTGTATGACCTTATCTCAGTAACTCAAAGGCTCCAGCAAAGGGAAAGGGAAGGAGAAAGGAAGAGGGAAGCTGTCTGTCTGAGGGTGGAATCCTACAAATAAGAGAGGCCCACTATGTGCTTTTCCCATGCTGAGGGGCCCAATCTCCAAGTCTTTGCTGTCGGTTTTCTAACAGCACAGACTCCAGCGGGGAGCTGCAAATATCCAGGAGTTGCTGCTCGATTTCATATTGCAGCTGTTGAGACACCTGCTAGCTGCAGCTGCCCTGGGGCTGAGCTCTTAGCCTCCCCTGCATTTACCTCAGTGTTCTTGAGACCAGCTGGAGCCTTGGTAAATCAGCCTGGGGGCCCTAGGCCTGCCCTGAACTTAGACCCTTCCCTATTCCCTGTCCCTATGCACTTCTGTTTGGCAGATCACAATGGGCCAAAACAGTACCCGGGATCCTCTTCTGCTTCCTGGCACTGAAACAGTATTGGCACCACAGGCCTTGAGATATGATTATATTTCAATCCCCATGCAAATTGTGGAATGTCACACCATCGACAGTTTCCCTCTCCATATTATTTTTATTGTTTTGCAATCTGAGAATCAGAGCCTCTGCAGTGCTTGGGCTTAGCCGCTGAGACCATCGGGAGAATGATCGATCAGTCACTGCATGTGATCTGGCTCAGGGACACAGGAAACTGGCACCTTCTTGTGCTGCCTTCAGGAGGGTCACTGGGCCAGCTGACCTGAGCTGGAAATTAACGTCTTACCTCTTGGAACTTGGGGAAATAGAGGTGGACAGTGGACACACTTCAGGAGAGGAACAGCTGCCATCCACCCAAAGTGTAAGTGTCCGCAGCCCGGAAAAGCCATGATGGGATAGGACCCCCAAAAATCATAACGACATGGGGAGGAGAGGGGCAACTTTATTGCATTATGGATAATCTGTGAATTTTAATCAAGGCCTCAATGGGTAAGGCCTTGGCCTTCATTGGCTAACATATTCTTTCCATCAAGCTCAGTTGAGATCCAGTGTGTACCAGCCACAATACAAAGGCACATGGTATCAGTATCGAGATGAGCTTGGTTGACCGACTGTGGTGGGAATTGCACTTTGTGCACATGGATGTGATGCCAAGGGGATGGCACCTCTCTGCCTCCCCCTGCAGTTTCGGTGATCACCGCTGTGAGGTCCTCATCAACTCTGCCTGCAGGAAGTGCCTGTTTTGTTTGCTCTCCCGGGCAACAGTCATGCTGATACTTCATCAGCTTCCCAAGCAGATGTTCTGGATGGCGTCAGTAGAACCAGATGGTAACATGGCCAAGGGAGGGTAAACTCCGGTGTCTGGTTATGGATAACATCCAGATCATTTGTGCAGGAGGAGGTAGGCTGGGAATCAGGACTCCAGGCTTGCAGATGTGGTGCTGCCACTCATCAGTTAATAAGACTTGGAAACATGGCTGGCTTATTGCTTTCCTTTAATATGCGAATATGGAAAACAGCTAAAGTGGGTGCTGTGTTCAGTGATTTCCAAATATAGTTGACACTGGTACACTTGTGTTATAGAGGAACTTACTGATCTCATGCTCCTTGGAATCTACTTTGGGACTCACTAGTCTATATCAATGGTTCTCAACTGGTGGTGATGTTGTCCCCTAGGGGACATTGGTGATGTCTGGTGACATTTTAGTTGTCTAAGCTGGGGACAACTGGGAAGAGGGGTGCTGCTACCGGCATCCAGTGGATAAAGGTAGTAGATGCTGCTAAATATCCTACACCACCAGGCAGATGCCCACAACCAAGGTTTATCTGGCCAAAATGTCAGCAGTGCTGGGGTTGAGAAACACTGGACTGTGTGGTCCCTAAAGCCCCTCCCATCTCTAATACTTAGGGGATAGGTAAACACTAGTTCATTCTGAGGGATCTCTGGTCCTTGAATGTCTTTCTCTCCGAAAGGCAGGAGAGGTGAGGCCATTCATTCTGCCTTGTCTTTGTAGATGCTCACATACTCCTGGCTCAAGGTCATGTCCCCATATCCATATATTCAGTAAGCATGGTCTGGCATTAATGGAAGTTCGTGGACTGGCATCTAGGTGAGGAGAACATAAAGTCTGCCTTGCCTGGGTATTGCTTCCACCTCATTGGCCAAACTCAGGGAGCTCACTTTGCTCTGTTGCCTGAGAAACTTGGATTTCAAAGTCCACAGTCTGCCAAGTGCCGTTCCTGCAGACAGAGAGCTGAGGGTCCAAGAAGAATCTCCAGCTCACAGAGATTCATCATCCTTTTGAAGTTTTAAAATCGCATGTGGCTTTTATGGATACTCAGCGTATTCCAGCTTTTCATGCTTCCCCTTAACCCGGCTTTGCCAACAGACACTTTTCTCCAGTAACCAAAACATAACAGGTAATGGAAATTCCATTCTGGGCTGACCCAGAGGCTCAAATGGGACTGGCGCAATTATAGCTGAAGCAAGGCTCTGTCATGACTAATTAGCTTCTCACAAATGCATTTTCCTGCGGACAGCTTCAGGGAAGTCAGTCTGCCGTGCCTCAGTGCGCACTCTCAGAGAACTTCCCTTCCCTGTCCAGGCTTCCGAAGTATGCTTTGTCTAAGGAGTCTCTGCTGCCACTGGGCCACGTGATGCGTACGATCCAAAGCAGAAATTCACTCCCTGCCTGCCTTCCACAACATTAGTCCTGTGTTTGTTCTCATCACAGGGGCCTTGTTAACCTCAGGGGCATGAGCCATTCCCTGAGAAGCCTGTTTCTCCCTTGAAATGCAGCATAGGCAATGACGAACAGGCTCACAGTGCAGCCGTCAGACAGAAACTTTAGGGGGCCTTCGGGAAACCTTGTTGGGAGTTGCCATCTCCGTCCTCCCCTTCTGTAGAGGAAGGAGCATTGTCCTGTGTCCAGAGATACCAGATGAGATCGAATGAGTGGAATTTATGCAGCAAACTTGATTGGCCACTGGTCTGCAGGACATTGTATAAAACACTGACACTCAGTGATGGAAGACTTAATGGGTGAAGCCCTGGGCCCTTGCCTAGTTGGTTCAGCCATTTGAGTGTTGGCCATATACTAGGGATTACTGCTCTTTCTTCTGAATCTTGCAGGATTTGTAAATATGGAGACATAGAGAAGGGTGGGAAGTCCCTTGTAAGGTGTGGGTCAGGCATAAGAGGGACTGCCAAGACCTCCCACCACCACCAATCAGCACCAGTTAAGTAAGTATGGCAAGTCCTGGCACTTTTTTGGGTGTTTTCTGCACCCTCAAAGGTGGATCTGACCAACCTCCATTTCTAGGTAAGGAAACTGAGGCTGAAAGGGAGGTTAAAAACCCATCCAAGTTAGTAACCAGCAGAACCAGGATTTAAACTCATTTCCAGCAAACTTTGAAGCCATGCTCTTAGTTCTATGCTGGTTTAAATCCAGTCTCCAGCTCCTTGTTTCCACGGCCTCAGGACTCCAGCCAGTTGCAGGGCTGTAGGGGAGGGACCCAGTGACTATTCAGGCTGTGGCAGCACCATGGAGCTCACACACAGTAGGCAGGGCTGTCTAGCTCTTTCTTTGGGAAGAATTGCAGAGCATTGTACTCAGAAATTGCATGTGCCTCAAGTTAGAAATGAACTCCCCTAAGAAGAATTTTTCAACTGATGGCCACAGCCTATAAGTGGATTATATAACCAATTTATCAGGTTTCAACCAATGCCAAATATGTGTGTGTGTGTGTGTGTGTATGAAACTACATTTCTTATAATTAGGTTAGCTATTGTTTTATGAGTCCTTTGTTGGAAATTATCAAATACTAGATGTGTACGCGTCACGACGTAAAACCTATTTCTGACTTTGGCTAAAGGTCACAGTTTGAAAGTACTGACTTGGGGGGAAGTGAGGCATGCAGCAAATGTGCCAATGAGAAGATGCAGGCTTTGCTCTTTGATTCTCGGTTGGGGGAATGGGCAGAAGGAGACAAGAGGCATAGTCTTTCCTGGCAGGTTGGTTGGCAAGGGTTGGCTATGCACCTCTGGTGATCTGGGCTCTGTTAGGTACTTTGGGGACTTCGGAGATGTTAGAGGAGGCTCCCATTAGTCCTCCAGGTTCTTTTTCAGAGAACCCAGGTCTGCCCACCAAGATAAGAGAATATAACAACATCTGTAAGAATAACAATGGAAGCAATGCAATGTAGCCATGATTAAGAGCATGGATTCCAGAGCAGCCTGCCTGGGTTTAAATCTTAGCTCAGCTTACCCTCTTATACCTTCCTGATCTTGGGTAGATCACCTAACCTCTGCACCTTAGTTTCTTCAGCTGTATAATGGGCACAATAATGATACACACTGCCTAAAGTTGTTACGAAGATTGAGGTATGTTTATAGAATGGTGAAAACAATGCCTGGCACAGAGCTGCCATACATACTTGTTTGCTATATAAAGATGAGTCATTTGAGCTTTATTTGAAAGACTAACAGAAAGCTTAACCAAGGCAAGACTAGAAGCAGGCCTCGAAAATTACCCCTTTTAATATTCTTCACATCTTTTTTTAAAAAAGATTTTATTTATTATTTTTAGAGACAGGGGAAAGGAGAGAGGCAGAGAAGGAGAGAGACATCAATGTATGGTTGCCTTTCACCTGCCTCCAGCTAAGGACCTGGCTGGAGACCTGGCTTGCAATCTGGTCATATGCCTGGCTGGGAAATTGAACCTGCGACCTTTGGGTTCGCAGGCCAGTGCCTTATCCACTTGTGCCACCAGCCAGGGCTATTCTCCACATCTTGACAACTACTATTTTCTTGTTATAAATACAAGGTCTGTCCTGAAAATATTGAGCCAATGTCAATATAATTAAAACACTTTGTGCAGCTGATACTTTTGGGATAGACTTTGTACGTTCCAGCCACTGTACAGTCTTCCCTGTATGTCCTCCAATTCAGTGAAGGGGGAAACATGCCAGTTTTATAGAGGGGGAAATAAATATGAAAAGGGGGTGTCCAGCCAAGCCCCAGACCCAGGCTCGTCTGGCTGAAGCCTGTGGTCTTTAATCAGAGGACACATTCTGTCCTTGGCCTGGTGTCACTGATTTCTTTGAAGACATGGCTACGTAGGTCCTTTCCTGCTCCCAAGAAAGAGACTACCCTCTCCACTGGCAGAGAGAGGGCTTTGAAAGACATTGGCTCTGTGATCCCCCTTCCCCATGGTGACTCAGGCGTCCACTGCAGAGACCTGGTTTCCTGATTTTTCTTATGGCTCCCGCAGGCCTAGTCTATTGAGCTGAGGTCTGAGATGTGACAGTAGCCTGCTCTGCCCCACACCTGGCTCATCCTTTCTCAGGCTCAGAAGCCAAGACCCAGCCTGGACAGAGCCTGTGACAAATTCAGGCCCCTCTTTGAAATGCTGTGTTGAAAGAGGCTTCTAGGAGAGGGCTTCGTACCCCAGCAGAGACCCAAGCATTTTTAAATGGCCTTCTGTCTTTGCAGAAAGGTCCTTGAAAATGGTAGGAGTCTTTAGAGCTCTTAGTCATCCAGCTCCACACAGGGAAACTAAGGATCTCAGCTTTGTTCATAGCAGAAGTCCTGGGCCTGGGCAAGTCTAGGGGGACAGCCCACTGCTGCCCTGCCAAGGGGACCCACCCTAGATCGGTGCTTCCCCAGGGGAATGTGGGCTGATTGGTGGTTAACCAAGGGGAACAAATGAGGACAGTGAGAAGGCAGGCCTCTCTGTAGACTTGTAGTTAGTACCCATTGGATGCCCATGTCTCACCTAGGCACTGTAGACAGATATGATGGAGAAGCCTGGGCTAGGGAGATGCCCATGTGCAGAAGCCTGAACATGAGTAATGTAGGAATCAGGGGGAAGAGTTAGAGGGAGTAGAGTGATCATGAAAGACTTCCCACAGGAGAGAAAATGCAGGTGGTGGTACCAAGGATTTGGAATTACTACAGTAGTAGATCTGGGCATTCTCTTGACACATAACAGTTACTCTTTCTGGAAGCACCCACCAGCCCTCCAATATTTACCTTCTCATTCATTCATTCATTCATTCACTCATTCACTCATTCACTCATTTATTCATTCATTCAACAAACACTTCCCATGTGCTACTGGGACTCAGGCCCAGATTGAGGCCCTGGGTATATACAGTAGCATGAACACAGTCGCACGCTGCCTCTCCTCCTGGGCTCGTGGTCTAGTGAGGAACACCAGAATTAAATAAATCCCCCAATGGCTATGAAATTAAAACTGCAGTGAATCTGACAAAGGATACAAGTGGGTTACTGTGAGAAAGAACAAAAGAGCCCTAATTTAGACTGAGCCATGCTGTGTGCATCTGTCGAAGCTGCTGCACCCATCCTTCAGGGCTGGGCAGAAATTCCACCTCCTTGTGAAATCAGCCGGTTCCACAGAGACTGTCTCCTGCTTTTTAATAGCTTCCTCCACACTCTGTCTTTCTGTCCTGTGTCATAGTCTGCCTTTATTTAGTTTTGGGCATTTGCCTTATTTGCCCTGATAGATTTTCAACTCCTGGAGGGAAAGGTTGTATTTTAGTGTCTGAGAACCTACTGTGAGCACTTCCTATCTGCGTGGCACAGAGGGACATTGTTGAATGCATGCATGCATATATTCATGAGTGCATGAGTGAATGTAGGCCTCCATTCCTAATCCCAGAGACCCCCCTATGGAGATGCAGCTGATCTCTTTGAGAGCACAGGCTCCATAGCCAGTCTGCCTGGGCTCAGCTCATTCGAGTTGTGTGACCAGGGTAAGTACCTTGACTTCTCAGTGCCTCTGAGCCCTCTCCATCAGCAGAATGGGAGATGTTATTATAAGTTATTATAAGGATGAAAAGGATTAGTGCACGTGCATTACTTAGATTTGTGCTTGGCCATAATAAGTGATTTATGAGTTAGTAGCAATGTGCCAGACACATCCAGCATTTTACAAAATCCTCCCAAAACCCTTAAAGGGGTTTGCTAACCTGCTGCAGTTTGCATGGAAAATTCGATTTCAATATAAAAACAAAACAAACATAAAATGAGACAAATTTGCAAACTAGGACTGTGGGTCTTCTCTGACAGTATGCCATTCCCCTGGATAGATTAGTTCTCAACTCCATAGCCAAGGCTGAGATGTGTGTTCCGGAAGTCTACTCTCCTGGCCAAAGGATAATGTGCAATTCATGGATCATCTGGATATTTGAAATTAGATTCTGGCCTTGGAAGGGATGCAGGAGGCAAATCTTAACTTCTGGGGGCATAGTGTGGCTCTGCTCTGCCCACCTCAAAGAATCAGACACACCTCTTATTTTTTAAGGGCTTTCGAGTGGAAGATGGTACCTTGAAAATCTCATGATCTGCTGCAGCAGAAAACATGACCTCGGTCCACCTATATAAAATAGCTGAAGGGTTTCAAGTTCACACCAACTTCACGTGAGCAGCCAGCTCTGGGTTGGCATAGATTGGAGAGGCAAGGAAGGTGTTGGTTGGTTCTGATTTTTCATTCTGTGGCCTCAGCTTGGGACTACAGAATCTGTCTTACTGGTGTCCCCTTTCTCTTGATTAACAATGACAAGCTGTGTCTACATTCCCTTCTTGGCTCCTTTCTAAGGTATAAAGTACGTAACTGTGCCTGCCTATTTTGAGAATAAAAATTATATTACAAAAAGAGAGGGATAAAGTTTTTGTGACTAAAATCAAGGTATTCAGACTGTGAAATTATGTACTGCTAAGCCATTTTCCTATCTATTAGAGAAGGCATTTCTAGCTCAGGCCAGAGGAGTAGAAACCCTTTACATGTGACTGAGAAGCCCCGTGCAAGTGTCTCCTTGTGAGAAATGGGACGTATAGAGCCAGGATGGGGGAAAATAAAGCCTCCTTAGTTTATTCATTGACATTTTTTTAGGCTGAAAAATATCACATGGTTTTTGCTAAAACCAGCCCCAGGACAGGAGTCCAACAAAAACATACTAATGAGGTAAGCTAATTTCCAAAGAGAGGACCCCAGCGCAAGCATCCACCAGCTAGCTGTCGTGTAGAGATGACAAAAAGATCAGAGAGCTGAAGCACCCACACAAGTTAAGGCTTGTCCAGAATGTGTGTGTGTGTGTGTGTGTGTGACTGTCTGTGATGATGAAGGAAACCCTGTCTGGGGGAAAGGGTGTCACAAACTGGGTGGCTTAAAACAACAGGACTTTATTCTTTCACCATTCTGGAGGCCAGGAGTCAAAAATCAAGGACTTGCAGGGTCCTCCTCCCTCTGCAACTGATATAGAAGAATCCCATTCTGCCTTGTCCTAGCTTCTGGTAGGGGTAGTCCATCCTTGGAGTGTCGTGGCTTGTAACCACCTCACACTGGTCTCTTTGTCTACCATCACAGGGTCTTTTTTCTGTGTCCCTTCCTCTCCTCCTCTTGTAATGGCATTAGTGCTACTGGATTAAAGACTCAGTTGATTACATCTGCAAAAATCTTATTTCCATTTAAAGGCACCTTCACAGATACTGGGGGTTAAAACTGAAACATAATTTTTTGGGGAAGAGAGGAGGGAACACAGCGCAACCCATTACCTCACCTTGTCTTAATGCTGGAGAGATGGGTTAGGGTTTCTTCCACTGGTGTGAGGAAGCGGACAGTTGGGGGTCTCCTGGGAATGAAGTCCTTGGAAGGAGGAGGAATTCTCAGGTGGAGGACTTATGCCTTGAAGGTCCTTTTGCAGATCAGTGTTTCTGAAAGTGGGGTCCTAGACCCTCAACTGAGAACTTGTGAGAAATGAAAATTCTCAGGCCAAACACCAGACCTACTGAATCACAAACTCTGGGGTGGGTCCCAGAAATGTGGTCTAACAAGTCTTCCAGGTGATTCTGATGTGCACTGCAGTTTGAGAACCATTCAAAGTTCTTGCCTTTTGTCAGCTGTAACAGCACATTCTAATGGGGTTGCCTGAGGGTACTACTGGTAGATGCTTTGGGCTAAAGTAAAAAGTCCTTTGATCTAGTTAGTTTGAGAAGCCCGGTGTTGGTCTAAATCAAATTTATTCCTTGACTGAAGGATAGTTCTGAGCTTTCGAGATGCTTATGCACCAAATGTCAAAAATGTTGAGAAAGGGAACCAGTATAGCATTTCCAAATTTCATTGATGAAAGAGCTGTCCCTTTTGGGTGATGAATCCCATTGGACTGGTGTTCTGCGGAGGGCACCCTGGGAAACACTGCTCTTGTCCTCAGCTCAAGGCCTTCAGTAAACTTTTATGAATCACCTGCTGGTGCTGAGGGAAGACATAAGTGAGTAAGACATAGTTTCTCTCTCCATGGAACTTACAGCTTCACGCAGGAGCCGGCAAACTCCAGGCCACAGGCCTCATCTGGTCTGCCATCTGTTTTGGCATAGCCTGTGAGCGACAAGTGGCTTTTACATTTTTTAAATAGTCGAAAACAACTTTAAGGAAAGCTATTCCATGAAATATGAGACATATAAATTTCAAATTTCAATGCCCATAAATAAAATTTTATTGGAATACAACCACTCTCTTTATTTACATATTGTCTGTGGCCAGTTTTGTTCTACAACAGAACTGAGTTGTTGCTATAGAGACCATGTGGCCTGCAGGCCACAGAGCCTGCAGTATTTTCTCTCTGACCCTTTTTGGAAGCAGTTTGCCGGTCTCTGGTGTTATGAAGCAAAGAGGGGCTGAATAACTATTTGCAGCTGCCTTGAGTGTGAGCGTGGTGAAGGAGTGTGAGGCCCACAGCACTGAGGCCTTTACTCATTGGTGGTGGTGGTGGCAGAGGGGGAGGGGCGTGGGCATTAGGACTTTCTGGAGAAGGATCTCAAGGGTGAGTAAAAAGTCTAGAATATGACTAGAGGAGAAGGTTGTTACAGGCAAAGGAGATAGTACATGCAAATCCTTGAGTCAGGAAGAGGACCACTCATTGAAGAGATGGACCAGAGCTGATTATGGTTGGAGCATAACGAAAGCGAGGCCAGGAGTGGTGGCACATGTTCCTAGATGCCAGGCAAAGGTCAGATATGCAGGGGCACCCTTGAGGGCGATGAGGAGGACTCTGAACTTTACCCTAAAGCAATGGGCAGTCATTGAAGAGTTTAGGCACAGGAATGATGCGAGTGGTCTAAAGATTGTGAACTCGGGCATCAGTGTGGAGAATGGGCTGGGGCTGGAACCAGAGTGGATACCATGCAAATAATTAGGAAACTTACCAGCGAACCAGGGAAGAGAAAGAGAGGCAGGAGAGGTGTATGTGGCTTTGAGATGTAACAGCTCTTTGTGATGCTCATCCTTTCTCCATCCAGGCAGCTTAGGTGCTGGGCCTTCATCCTTTTGGACTTTGATTTGTTAATAAACATTGATTGCCCATTTCGCCCCTACTGCATATCCATTGGGCACAGTGCAAGATGTTGATGTTAAAATGTATATATACTCTAATATATATGTATACATGTGCATGAATATATATTCTACATATAGGATAAGGTGCCGGCCTGTGAACCCAAAGGTCGCAGGTTCGATTCCCCAGTCAGGGCACATAATCAGGTTGCAAACCAGGTCTCCAGTCAGGTCTGTGGCTGGAGGTGGGTGAAACGCAACCATACATTGATGTCTCTCTCCCTCTCTGCCTCTCTCCCTTCCCCTCTTTCTAAAAATAATGAAATAAAATCTTAAAAAAAAAAAATTCTACATATATATGTGTGTGTGTGTGTGTATGTATACATGTATGTGAGGTCTGTCCACAGGTACCCAGCCATGTAATGTAAAAAATAGAGACATTTATTGAAGAAGATACAAGATATAAGAAACATTGTACATAGGGCAGTGATGTCTCAGTCCCCTTCAAAGTAGGTACTTTGGGACCTCATACAGTTCTCCCAGTTGCCATCAGCTGACCTGTCATATTTTCCTGAATCTCATTGATGGTCTGAAACCCCTTCCCTTTCAAGGTGATTTTAATTTGGGAAAAAGGCAGAAGTCACAGGGCACTAAATCTGGGCTGTAGAAGAATTGACTCACCTAAGTGATTTGATGTTTCACTAAAAATCTGCATGAGACATGGTGCATGGGCAGGTACATTGTTGTGATAAAGTTGCCAATCACCATTTGCCCATAGCTGTGGTGTTCTGAATCATTTGAATGGTTTCTTTGGAGGAATGTTCAAGCTTAATGCAAAATTTGATATAGGTTTATTGCTCTACTTACTCATTTTGAATGCAATGGCCACACAGTACTCATCCTCACTCAACAGTGTCTGCCACCTCCACTGACTGACTGTTACAGTGAAATCATCGGTGTTCATGCACGTGCATTCCAGTCCACCATCCTTGGCTGCCAGGTTACATTGATGTCACACAAACTGTTCTCATTATATCAATAATGGCTGGACTTTTTCTGGATAGAATTCTAGAAGTATGAAAACTAGTAAGATCTAGTTTCTGATCTCAAGATTATCAGCTGAAGGAGTGATAGATGTAATCACAGTGCTTGACAGTAATGAGGGCTGATAAGTAGAGGAACAAATAATACTCTGAGAGGACTGAGGAAGTGTTGAGTGCACACCACCAGGAGATGTTTGTTCCAATGAAGAGATCTGTAGAGACTTCTTGGGGTAGGTGACTTTTAAACTGTGTCTTGAAGGACATGTCATATTTGGAAAGGAGGGGAGAGGGATTGACCCGATATGAATAAATGATGAACTTATGACAGTGTGAGGGGTGTGCAGGGAGGGCCTAGGGAAGCAGTATGACTGGAATGAGTGACTTATGGGGCTTATGGAGGGTGAAAGGGTGCTCCCAGGGCTTTAGAGCTGATTTGGAAGCTTGACTTAGACTCCTGATTACTTAATGTGCTGCACACCTTAACCCAGGCACCGAGATCATGAGTGAGTCTTCAGGGGTGGACTGACAGAGCAGCAGAAGGTTCACTGTTTTTCTAATGGCCAGGGCCCTGCCTACCTCATTTCCTGATCTCTCAAGGAGTCAACAAGTACTCTTCAGTTTTCTAGCCCATTGATCCTATGACTACTTCTAATTGCCTTTAACCTCTGCTTCGGACTTTTCTTTCTGGCTGGTGCCTGGCTTCTGGCTGTGCCTGGAGACCAATAACTTACAATGAGGTTTTTTCTGATCGTTGGTTCTGTTGTTCAAGGCTAGATGCAGGGTTATTTTCATTGTCCTGTGCCAGAAGATGCTTAATAAATGTGAGCAATGATGATGGGTCCCTAAAGAACGGTTAGGCTGATTCATTTTTAAACGTCTTTTTCAAAAACAGTGAAATAAAACAAGTATACTGAGAAGCATATAAATACGAAAGTACAAAATAGTGAGTAATGGTAAGGAAATTCATGCAACTACCCGTTCAGTCAAGAAACAGAATACTACCAGCATCCTTAGCCACTCTGTGGCTTGCTTCTCACATTGACGTTTGCTAAGAAATCTTAGTAAAAATGACCTCTATCCAGCTTCTGATTAGAAAAGTAGCTGTAGAAGATGAAGAAAAACAAAGACTGGGGATCTAGGCAACAATCTGACCTTTCTTCTAGAGCTGCCCACACGAAGGAGACCCCATCTCTGAGTGCTTGGGGCAGACTGGCAGTTGTTGGGGAAATGAGAGGCCATTGGCTCAGGTGATGGCCACAATGTGCAGACAGGGCCCTTGTCGCGCAGGGCCCTCCTCTCACTGCCCTTGTTAGATGCTCTTAATCAGAGACTTCTGAGATTTAAATGTTACCTTTCTCCTGGTTTCCACCTGGTGTGGCCCCCTGCAGCCTGGGAGATGGAGCACTGATAGAGGCAGAATATATTTCTTTTTGTCCAGAGGAGCGTGTCCTCAGGCAAAAATGTGGCAGAACTAACAGCAGATAGTAATAATTCATTAGTAATCTTGACATTCATCGTACAGGCGTTTTTGGAAACTGCATTTTCTTACACTGATCTCTGGCCCCTCTTTGGTTAGGAGTCTGTTTGTGGAAGGAGGCTAGTCTGAACAGGCAGGAGGGAAGAAATAGTCTGTGTTGGGGGGGAAGGCTGAAAGCCTTTGCGTTCTCTTGCAAGAAGGGTGTGTGCCTTTCAACATTTGCATTGTTGCTCTTCAGTTATTGGTGAATCGAAACTAGATTTGCAAATTCAGAACACCAGCGGGGAGAGAGGGATGCTGTAGGGAGGGAGGCCCCTGTGTCTGCCAGGGTGTACACCTTGGGCTTCCTGTTGGCTTCTTTTTCTATATATGACCTCATTTTCAGGCTGGACCTGCCACTTCGCCAAGGGTGTCCTCCTGTCCGAGGGCCAGAGTCAGGGGAAGGGTGGGTGCCCCAGAGGTGGTGAGCCAACATGTCCAGACACACGGTGTGCTCTGTCTGGGTGGAAAACCTCATCCAAAGCCAGACTGAATCACACCAGTTTCTAAGACATTCTTCAACCATGTTAGGCAAAAGAGTCCCCCGCTGGGGTAGAAGGAAACCTGATATAATTTTGGAAAAACCTTCTTTGAGAAAGAAGGTTCTCACAGCTGCTTAGACTCTCGCTGACATCCAGGGTTGGAGGGGGTCCCAGGCCACACAGAGATTGATGGGTCCAGGGGTGCCAAGAAAAGGGCTGCGGCTTTGCAGTACCCGGGACTCGCCATTCCTAGCTCCCCTTGGGGATCTGGGAGGAGAAGGAGAAGCAGTCATCTGAACCTGAGAGAAACAGAAGCCCTTCCCCTCTCCCCAGCCTATTTGTTGAATTACTGTTATTATTTCATATTAACAGCCAAACAGACTCTTTTGTATTTGCCTGCTATGTGGGAAACTGGGATACAGCCTAGAGTGGTGGGAACCCAGAGGCATAGGAGGCTGTTAGGTTTTGGAGCTGAGCCCGACCTTCTGAGGGACGGATGCAGAATCTGAGCACAGGGAGATAAGCATCACTGTGGAGCCCCTGAAGTTGGAGTCTGGGTCCCCACATTGGGCAGCTACTGATGCTGCTGTTTCTGAGTGCATCAGCATGCCTGGCAGCCTGGCCATCTTTTTGTCTCCTGAGGTCCCCCTGACGTGCTAGGCATTAGTTTCTGGAATGTTACCTCAAGAAAGGTAGTGGGGCAACTTAATTTTGACAGCTCTTTTTTTTTTCCCAAAGATTTTATTTATTGTTTTTAGAGGGAGGGGAAGGGAGATAGGCAGAGAGGGAGAGAGACATCAATGTATGGTTGCTTTTCACCTGCCTCCAGCTAAAGACCTGTCTGGAGACCTGGCTTGCAACCTGGTTACGTGCCCTGGTTGGGAATTGAACCAGCGACCTTTGAGTTTGCAGGTTGATGCCTTGTCCACTGTGCCCCCAGCCAGGGCATGACAGCTTTTTTGACCTGAAGCCAAACTCCCATCTTAGTTCAGTTGGTGAGATCTATAGGCATTCACTAGATTAGGTCCTAAATCATGGTGGAAATTTTCCTGGAACAGGACAATCCTCTTGTAAACAAGAACATCTTGTTTTGACTGACGTGCTCAGAAGCCCATGACATCTGATCTTGTTTGGGATTTGGTGTTTGCATTTGAAGGATGCACTGAGGAACAGCAACTTGGGAGCTAGCACTCTGTTCAAGCTTCGAGCCAAAGAAACCTGCCTGGTTTAGCCAGGATATGGGTGGCACCTGGGAAAGGATTGTTTTTCCAGTGCCTAGTGAGCAGAGCTTTAATTTACTCCATCAGTGTATATCTATTAGTCACTGGCTGTATGCCAAACACTCTGGGTATTAAAAAAAAAAAAAAAAATGGACCATTGGCTTTAAGGGACTTTCAGGCTAACTGGGGCAATATGACATACGTGGATATAAAGACAACTAGGGCTGCCTGCTAGTACCTGTCCAGTGCTGAGTGAGGGGAACAGATTGTGGGGCGCTGGAGTTAGGGCAGGGAGAGGACTTCAGTGAACCCCTGGGATTTGATTAAGGAAATAAAGGTGGGTAAAGAGCAAGGGAGAGGCTGTCCCAGGGACAGGAGAAGCTGGAGGCACGGAGGACCAAGTCACATCAGAGGAGCGTGGTGGGAGTGCAGGCTCTGTGAGGAAGGGGTGGGTGGCCTGCAGGCCCAAGACCAGACCTGGAGGAGTTTGAGTCCTGTGCTGTGGGCGGTGGGGACTAGGGAGTATTTTGAGACTAGAGAATATGAACAAAGTGAAAAGAAATTAGAAAAACAACAAAACCCAGTATTTGTTCAGTCATTCTTTAACACCCTACGAAGTCCCCACTATGTGCTAGGCACTGTTCAAGGCTGAGGATTTGCAGTGAACAAATGGGTCAATGCCTCCCCCCCCACCCCCCCACCCCCCCGCCCCGGGTTACGTCACACTCCAGTGGAGACCGACAGAGAGTAAGCACACACACGTGTGAGTGAGGTCGGGGAGTGGTAAGCATTATGAGGATGAGAGTGATCTGGAGTGATCTGTCTCATTTGGGGCATTGGGCTGTAACTTAGATTGTTCATAAGTCACCTTTTTACTCCATGTTGCTTCTGTCTGTTGACTTGGAGGACAGTAGGCAACCGCTGGCAGTTTATCCCATCTGTTGTCTACTGGTTAATTCTCTCTCCATACTTGACCCCAAAAGATGGTGTGGAGCCATGGCACAATGGCACTGTTTCCGGGAAGATGGTTTAAGCTCTGTGAACTGCAGGGAGGGCTTCAGGCCCCCGAGTGAGTCTGGGCACTCAGGAAGGAGCCTTTTGAATGGGCACTCATTGAAAACTGATGCATCCCTTTCTCTCCTCTTCTCTGGGATGGCGGTTGCTGAGCTGCTTGGAGTCCTGAAGGACCTTGTCTCTGTCACTCTACCTTTCCTGGCCCTGAGGCTGTCTCTGATTGGTATGACAGGCACACCCTGGGGTCCACATGGTGGGGCCCGGCCGCTATGAGCATGGTCTTTCTGGGCCTTCCTTAATTTCCCTTTTGCAGAGTGAGGACTAGGGTGAGTGGTTCCTAGACTTTCCATGAGATACTCAATTAAACTTTAAAAAACAAACATAGAGACTAACACAGGGTTGCCAGCTTTTTATTTGACAAGCACGAACATCAAGAAGAAACTGTCAAATGCCAGCTCTATCATCATTGTCATTTCATTAAAAGGGCATATTCTTACCAACAAAGGAGTGATGTCAAAGAAAAGGACAGCTTCTCCCTGGAGAGGAGTGGTGGCCGTCTCTCCCTGACACACATACATTACATTGTGCCGCTGCTTTTCTTTCCCGACTCCTTTCTGGAGCGGTGCTGCTCTCTGGCCAAAACCCGGGGCCCACAGGCCCAGAGGGCTGGTGAGCCACCCTCCCGGCATCATTTGCTGTGGAGAATGAGAACGTACCTAGACTGGATCCTCTTCCTGATTCACAGGTCGCAGTGGGCTTCCTTCCTTCTGCTACTCCCTTCTTGACCTTTCCACTGTCTTTCTCTCTTAGCAATTGCTTTCTGTAAGTGGGGGCATTTGCAAATTATCCTGGCTGCTTTTCAGGAGCTGGGAGAGGTGGAAGAAAGGAAGAACCCATCACCTCTGGCCAGATGAGCTGGTCCCTCAAGCATCTAAGCGTCTCATCTTTGGGTAGCCCTCAGTTTTCCCTCAACCACGTTCACATCCTTCTTTTGATTCAGTTTGCCCTTTTCTCCACTAACTTGAGTCGGAAAAGTTTACTTGGCCATGGCATGGAAATGGCTGCTTTTTTTTTTTTAATGAAAAGGAGGGATTTGGATTTCCTGTATGGCTTAGTTATCTATATCTAGTCTGTCTAGGCTTCCACTTTGGTGACATGAATAGAGATCAAGTTTGCTGTTTGGAAAATAAGGATTCACACCCTGATCAGCTCTTTATTAGACAGGGATCTTGGGCAGGTCATTGTTCAAGGTCATGTAAGTGTACAGTCTGGCACTTAGTTTATAGTAACTGCTATGTACCGGGCCCTTAGCAAACTGTAACATGACCCTTTGGGGGGGGGGGGGGCGGCTCAGTTTTAATGGGCCTGTTTTGCCAAGAATGACTCTTACTAACAGAGTTTGGTGAAAAGGAAAGGTATTTTGTTTATTTGCAGGGTAAACAGATTTATATTAAAGGTGCAATTATGCCATTAAATCCCACTCCCTTTATAAACACCCAAAATACACAGTCTAGCCTGATTAGGCTAGCTTTAAAATAGATAAGCAAAAGATACAGTCTTTCAGAAGCACAACTGTTCACAGCTTAGCATTCCAGCTGTAAAGTCAAAGTTCCCAGCAGCTGCTATGTCCAATTAGGGGAGCGCCCTGCACCCACCCCCACCCCCCATTCTTATACCACATGTAATTCCCTATCTGTGCAAGCTGCATGTCTCCATTGCCCCCCCTTTTGACCTCCACCCCCTCAAAGTAGGTGAGTTCTCAGGCTGCGTGTCTGTTTGTAGGTCACCCAGGAAGGAGAGAGAGAGAGCACCTGTCTGCATATCTGTCTGGGAGAGAGAGAGGACACTGAGTGTCTGCAGGTCATTGAGGAGAGAGAGAGAGATCACGTGTATCTGTGTGCATGTCATTGGGGGTGGGGGTAGAGACCCATGTCTGTGGTTCTATTTTAAGCCATAATGGTGGCCTGTGATGCAGTGGTAGGGTGACCAATCGTGGCCACCTGTGAAATCTCCAGTAGCCCTGTAAATTCTTTCTTCATCATTCTTTGATCAAAAACCCCTCCCATCTTCTTGGGGTAAGAGGCTTATCCAGTCATTTACATAACCAAGACACTAGCTACCAACCATAGATATGCAAAGTACCTCTCTCAGGAAAAGTGGCTGTACTTCAGTGTTCCACCCCAAACTGCAAAGAGTGGGAGATTTTGGCTTTTCCCACTGTAACAGAAGGGCTTTCTTTGTATCCATCATCATGGTTGGTCCTTACAAATACTCTTGGGGGAAGTTATTTGTAAGCCTACCTTTTCAGTGAGAAAACTGACTTTAGCATGAAATGCTTCCTGCCCTCCTCATGCCATCTCTGCCTGGTGGGGCTCTACGGTCTCTTGTATGGACAAGCTGTGTTTTTTACCTTTTGTGACCCTTAACTCTTCCTTTCTGAAGGGAGGGAATTCAGCTGCACAAATTGTAAGGTCACTCTCGGATCTGACCTCAACGGCTCTTTGACTCTGAGATGTATTGAATTTTTTTTTTTTAAAGATTTTATTTCATTATTTTTAGAAAGAGGGGAAGGGAGAGAGACATCAATGTATGGTTGCTTTTCACCTGCCTCCAGCCACAGATATGACTGGAGACCTGGCTTGCAACCTGGTTATGTGCCCTGGCTGGGGAATTGAACTTGCAACCTTTGGGTTTGCAGGCCGGCACCTTACCCACTGTACTACCAGCCAGGGCCTGTATTGAATTTTTTAAAGACAATATTACTTGAAGGGGCTTGAGTGCTCTCCTTGAGACAAGAACTCATGCTGAATTGGCTTTCCATAAAACCTAAGATTCTTCCTAAAGGAAAGGGGTTGATATGGAGCTCACAGGCCCTTGGTGAAATTTATAAGGGCCACCGTTCTAACCATAGATCTTCAGCCAGCTCAGTGCCACAGTTGCTTATTTTCAAAATGGGCCTAAGTTGCAAGTTTTGTTAACAGGATTAACCGAAATAACATAAAGCATTTAGAACATTACATCCATTATTAATCCATCTGAACTTCTGGCAAACCTCAGACTTGCCTGGTGATTACTATTCATTCCTTAACTGAGAAACAAATGGAAGTTTTTGTCTTCTGACTGGGTTGTTGAGCTGGTTTTCTTGTCTGGGCAGTTCCTGAGCTGTTCTTTGCTGGCAGGTCAGAGGAGCTGCAAAGCCACTAGGTGAGTAGGTTGACAGGGACCCTGTCCAGGTCACTTTGACTGAGGGAGTGGGGCTGAGATCTCTGCAAATCCAATTTAAAGTCTTCGGGGCCCCCAGTAGTGAACTCTGGACTGTCACTTTTATGTTCCCATTTTATTAAGCACGTTGAAGGAAAAGGAAATGATTATTTTGCAGATGTGATGGATTGACCGGGATGTATGTGGTAATCCTGCAAGTATGGGGTAGATTTATTCACTTTAAGCAGCAAATGTGGCCATTTGAGATCCCATTTCACCACAGGATATTTATTATGTCTAATGGGTCATTCAATTCCCAGGTTGGAACACCCTCCATTTCTCCTGTTCCCTCTCCACTCCTGGTTACCCAGATTAGATGTTTATACTATAAGATTTTGTTATTTAGGAGCCTGTAGGATATAAAAAGGTGATTTCAGTGGTAATAATAAGCAGCACTTTAAAGGAGATTCCATCTCTTCTCTGTACTTTTTGTCTATCCCAAGGCTATGAGGGATAGAAGAAAAAAACATGTCCTTTAGTCTTAGAATAGATTGGATTTAAATTTCAGCCACTT
Organism: Noctilio leporinus; assembly: GCA_004026585.1. NCBI lineage: Eukaryota > Metazoa > Chordata > Mammalia > Chiroptera > Noctilionidae > Noctilio > Noctilio leporinus. Next base: position 274,717 of record PVIW01001036.1, read on the forward strand.
ACAAGATGAGTGATCTTGGGAATTACCCAACCTCTGTGGGTCTCATAACATTCCTACCTTGCAGGCTAGTTGTGAGGATTAAGTAAGAGGGTGTAAAACCACTAAGCAGAGCTCATGGCTGTTGGTGCACTGTCCTCCCAGGGCATTTCACACCACCACTGTCCTCCCAGGGCATTTCACACCACCAGATGCATGTTAGTAAGGGACTCCCAATCCAGACCTTGAGGTCAGGCCAGACAGAACCTTGGGGAGTGCTTACACAGCCCCTTTGAATTTGAGACAAGGCAACCTGAGGCACAACCAGGGTAGGCAACTTGTTAAAGGTCAGCTGGCCTTTTTCTCCTGTCTCCTGTTTTTTCTCCCACACTGACTGATGAAAAGCAGTTATTCACACTCAGGGAGCTCCTAGCAGTGGGAACTTTATGAAGCTTGTGATGGTGAAGTATCTTACAAGACGCAGTAAACTCAGATAGTTTTCCAACATCCCAGAGTAGAAGGTTTTGTCTGAACTCCTTTTAAAAGTCCTGTGGTCTGAATCTGTGAACATTATGCCCCTTTCCTGGGGTGTAGCCCATAGTTAGCACACATGGTACTTGCTGGATGAGTTCTGGCACAAACATGGTGGCCCCTGAGAATGTGGGCACCTGGAAGTTGGGTGGGGAGACTACAAAGTGCAGGTGAGGCTCAGCCCTGCCAGGAGAGGTTGGATAACTGGAACTTCCCAAGGTTGGAGACCAACTGCACCACCCCCTCCCACCAGCTCTGGCTGGGGCCCGCCTCCTTTACTGCCCCTGTCCTGAGTCCCCAGTCCCTGGTATTGTGTGTCAGATGACCACCTCCTCTCTCCTCTCCCTTTGCAGAACTCTCACACGAAAATCCCAGCTGGTGGTGCCCACATTATGCTTTGCTTGTTTGAGCCGCTTAAGGTAATCGGCCTAATCCCTAATATGCAGGATTATCAGTACCTGGAAGGATCCCATGATTGAGCCACCCGTCCAAGATATGCAAGGGGCTGCTGGGGGCATTTCCTCTCGGCCTGCTTGGCAGGGCGAGGGGTGGCTGGAAGACCTTTCCCAAGCATTTAGGCCCAGTGAGGACCGGGTCAGAGGAACGAGGACAGCGGTCCTGCATGGAGGCACTGGAAGCTTGATGGGTTTGTAGGTATTGAAGTTCAGGCCTTTCTGGGTCTTAGGCCAAACAGTGCTATAGAACCTCATAATCATTGCCATGAAATAAGGCATCTTCTAAAAGCTGAAATGGGCCTATGGGTTTTTACTCTATGGATTTCAAACTTCTTTTTTCCACAGAAAACCCCTTCATGCAGAAGCAGTCTAGCACAAAGCCTTTAACATGTGGTGGCTGTGCAATGCAGAGATGCTTTGAGTTCATGGGAACGGGGGACCTTGCTTCCCTGCCCTGTCTTGGTAACCCCCACGGCACAGAACACACACAGTAGGTTCCAAGGAAAAAAAACCCATTGGTTTAACCCACTGCATCTTCTTATTTCCCAGGTGAGGACTTGGCTCAGAGAGGTTAGGTGACTGACCCAGGCCACACAGCCTGTTCCTGGCAGAGCCAGGACTAGACTGCAGGCCCTACTGTTCAACCCAGAGTTCTTTCCCCTGCCACCATCCCTCAAATGCGAGAGAAAGGTTCCTTCTGCTCTGTAACAAGCAGCCACATGCAGGGCTGCTGGGTCAGTTTTGACAGATGAGAGGGGGCAGGGAAAGGAGGCTGCTGAGGGATGACATGAGGGTAGGGTTTGCAGGCAGATAGAAGGAATAGCTTAGACGCAGAACCTGTCAATGCAGACTCAGGGGAAATGGCTTCTGAAGTCAACCAAGGACATTTAAGGACAAAATGGGCCTGCAAGACACAAGATAAGGATAGATGGAGACTTCCTGGGTCCTTTCTTCCCCCACAGTCCTCTGGACATCAAGTACCCAGGAAGTATTCTGTGTTGCCAAGGCCCTGGGCAGAGGGTTCAGGGTTGGACTTCCAGAGATGGAAGTGTCCCCAGTCCCTACTCTGTCCCAGAAGGATGAGGGGAAGCCATTCCTTTCAGACCCTCAGGACTGCTGGGCTGGGAGGGTGGGCATCACAGCCCCCAAGGAAGTGGACAGAACCCAGGGAGGCTGAATCTTCTACTTCACTGGCAGCTGCATAGAGAACCCCGATGCTCACCAGGAGAGCTTCACAGCCACGTCCATTTCCAGTCTGATGCTCGGCTTCATGAAGGATGACAGGGTTCTGACTTGGTTCTTGTTCCTCTGTCCTTAATTTAACCACCTTCTCAAGGCATGGTGACCTTGAAAAAGGGCTTCTGTGGTACACGCAATACCGATTGTGTGGGGGTGAATTGAGTGCTTAAGATGATAATAAAGCTTTCACTGGCACTTTAGAGCTGCCTATCGTCCTTCCACACACATTATCCCTTTGGGTCCTCCTGCTGTCCCCGAGAGGACGTCAGGACAGGCACTTGTCTCTTTTTGGTGTCAGACAGCTGGGTTTAAATTCTGCCTGAGTTTTCCTGGGCCAGCTCCTCAACCCCTCACCTGCAGATGAGTGTGCTCATACCTACCTCGTGGAGTTACTATGATAATGCTCAAAATGGTAGCCAGGGCTACTACTGTCATTATTATTTATAAATAGTCACGTCTATTCTAGATGTTGGGCATGCCGAGAATTGACTTCCCATTTGCTGCAGCTCTTTTTCCCCTTCCTCCTTTCTCCTTTCCTACCTGCCTTGCATGAAGATGCATCAGATGCTTACACTGAGCTCATCATGTGTCCATGAGAGCCAGAGACGACAATTTTTCTCTTATGGAGCTTCCAGGCAATAAATGGTGATTGAAGTATGCAGGCTTCCAGATGGTGGTACAAATGCTCTGAGGAGGCACAGAGCATGGATGGGAAGTGATCTGGGTGGGGTGGCTGTCATTTTCAGTGGGGTGGGCAGGGAAGCGCTCACTAATAAGGCATCAATGGCCCGAGCAAGGCGACGGAGCAGCCATGTGGCCATCTGGGCAGGGAGAGCAGCCAGTGCAGCCAGCCCTGAGACGGAAGTGGGTATGGAACATTCTAGCAGCACCAGGAGGCTGATGTGGCTGCAATGAGCAAGAGCGTGGGAGACCTGTAGGATGATGGCAGGCGTGGGACAGATTGGGTGTGTTGTACTGTGTGAAGTCTATGACATCCTGCGAGTGGGACTAGAAGCCACGGAAGGGTGCCAGCATGGCAGTCACATGATCTGTTTTACATTTTTAAGAGTAGTTTTCTTCCACAATACTGTGTAAGAAACTTCCCAGATCTGGGGTAAGAAGCCAGTGTTCAAAGAATTAAGGCACGATTAAACCCAAGGCAGCCTTGTCACCTGAAGGTGGCCTCAGCAGGGAGCAGTGAGGGGACTCTGGAATCCTCCTGTTGGCTGGCCACCATCCCTGGAGCAGTCACCCAACTGGTGTGCTGCTCTGGGTGACCTGTTCCTGGCTTGGCTGGACAGATGTTGGTGGGAACTCGCCCAGGGTAAGTGAACCCAGCTGGGCAAAAGCAGGTGTGGTAGCTGCTCTCAGGGAGGGTGTGGTCTGCACAGCGGGCCACCTGCAGGACTTTGCAATCTCAACATCTTATTGGGGCACAAGGAGGTAACGGGGGCCCTGCTCTGTGGGGTGCAGTGGATGAGGATCTGAGAGTTGCTCTGTGCAGCCTGCCTTTGGGGTTCTGGAGCAGTTTCTCCAGAGCAGCACTGCTTCTTGCTCAGAATCAGAGGACAGCAAAGCCACTGTTGCCCACATTCACTAGCCAGTGGGTACTTTCACCAAATGCTAGGTTCTACCTTACCAGATTACAAGGTCGTACCCATTGCTGTCTATAGAAGAGGCTTGGAGAAATGAAATGATTGTCTGAGGACACTCAGAAAAGCTGGACCTGGATTTGGGTATCCTTCCATCCTCAGAGCTCTTTCTACCACACCATACACAGACCTAATGGTTCTCATATAACGGGTCTAATCCAGGAAGGACAGACAGACACAGCCCAGATCTGAAGGTTGGGAGGTGTGGGGTCCTGGGATTAGAATGGGCTTGCTCTCTGGTGCTGGGTCAAGGTCGCTCTTACTTGCTAAGGAAAGCTAGCCCTCTGAAGATAAGAGAGCCTGTTCCCTGCTGTGGTCCCCAAACCTGGGACCAGGCCAGGTGGAGGCTTCTGCCAATTTTAGGAATCCCCAGACTCCGGGTTGCAGGAGAGGGAGCTGCCTGGGGGTGATAGGTTCTTGACTAGAGTGGGAATCATCCTACTGGGGAGGCAACAAGAGAGGAGGGAAATAGAACCAGCTGGCAGTTATGTCTTGGCTTGGGGTTACCTGGCTGGGCTGGGTGACACTGAGTGTGTGGCTTCACTCCCACCCCCACCCCAGGCCCTCAGTGTTTTCATCTGTACAGTGAGGGATGCTGGCATTTGAAAGGGTTGCTGAGGTCCCTTCTCAGGCTTTGGTCTCTGACCTGGTGATTCAGGGGAAATGTCCAAACATCCAATAAATATGTGCTCTGTACAGTGAGTATTGGGGCAGCTGTGGTCCTGTCAGGCCCTTGGCCACAGGAGACAGAGGAGAGGTGAGAACTTTTGTGGCCATGTCAGCAGGAAGTCACTGGGGCAACTATCTCTAGAAAGAATGAGGAAAACAAACAAACAAACAAAGGGTGAGGCCATGTGCCCAGGCTCAGCCATGTGAGAGGTGGCCCATGTGGACTGGCAGAGCGGGAACTGCCAGCCACCTGGCCCTCTGGTGTCCCCCAGCCGTTGTACCTGCACCCTCAACCTGCTGCCTTCCTCACTGGTCTGGGCACTAAGATGAGATGCCCTCCCACATTGTCCCCAAGAGGCAGCTGTGGCTTGTTTTACCCAAGACTGGTGGGGAGAGAGAGCACAGCTGGAGGGAGGAGTGGCTTCCGAAGAAGTGATGGGGCATGGCTACAGTAGGACCTCCACATTCCAGGATGTCCATCCTGCCTGTCCCGCCACCTCACCTTTCCTCTGCAGTGGGAAGTGGAAGTTTAGGGATGGATGGATACCCACTTTGTCATTCAGGACAAAGTGCTGTCCCCCTGAGGCAGCAACCTGTCCTGGGACCCTGGAGGCAGCTTCTCTCTGGTCCTCAGTCTCCTTATCTCCAATGGGAGATTGATCTAATAGAGTCTGGAATCAGAAGGAGTCTTAACAGGTCACTTGGTCCAGGGCTCAATCTGTGTGGGAATCTGTCCCAGCTGTCCCAGCTGTCCCAGCAGAGTGCCACACAGCTTTTGCTGGAACCCCTCCAGAAATTGGGTACCTTACCTCCTAGCGCTCATTACCTAGTTGAAGCCATTTGAACCTACTCACAGGAGTATTTATTGTCTGTTCTGTAAGCATTTATTAAGGTGTCATTCTGGGCCAGTGTCTCTCTCAGGGCCACCAGTCAATGCAGTGGTGCAGCTTTAATTGTAGAAGCAACCAGTTCCATGCAGGCTCCCTCTCTGCAGCTGTAATGGCTATGTGCCAAGCACCACGACAAATGCTGTGTATCGCTTACCTCATGTAAGCTTTGTCACCACCTTCATGGGTCAGCATGCCTACCTCCATTCTATACGGAGGAGGCCGAAGCTCTGGAGCTAACGTGCCCATGGTAGTCAGCTTTTCAGGGGGTGCAGATCTAAGCCTCAGTGGGCTCGCTGCCTCCATCCTGAGCTCTCAGGCTCTGTGCCTTCCCATGAGACAGCTGCTCTCAGTTGCCTTGTATCTAAAATAGGGATAATTCCACCTGCCCGTTGGATAAACTAAAAGTGCTAATCGAGAACATGCATAGGTGCTCAGGAAGCACCTAATTTGTAGTTGCTAGCACCCAGTTCTGGCTTGCTAAGTGGTGGCCAGTCACTATGGCAGTGGGCCCTGTGTGTCCCAGCAAGGCTACTTCATCTCTCTGGGCCTCTACCCCTTTTCTCCAGAGCATGTGATTATGGTCCCTGCTCCCGACAAGGGATGCTTCAGCCAGCCAGCGAGCCAGAGTGAGGTCAGAGGTGGAGAGGGCTTTTTCCTTCAGGCAGGGAGTGCTCCCCTGGCCTGTGGTCCAGGTTTCCCAGAGCTCCAGCCTCCTCCCCTCCCTGCCACTCCCCGAGTCGTGCCTCCACTCCTGTAACTGAGCACCAAGCATCCAGTGTAAGCAAATAATAACAAGGGCATTATCTCCCTTTGGTCTGTGTTTTTCTTTGCCTATCATAAAGTAATTAAAATAATGAATGCCTTGTAAAACAAAAGGTAAGAGGGCTGGCAAGAGAGCATTATCTGCCATATACCGGCTCTCGTGCTGTGAATTATTAATGCATTGAAACCACTGTGACTGGAGAGGACTTCCTGCCTCCCAGCTTTTTTCATGCCAACTCCCTCCTCCAGGGTCTGCTGGCAGGTAGAAGCCTGAGCCCCAGGAGTTGAGGAATAGAGAGCTAGCCCTTCATGAACCCCTGTTCATGGCCCTGGACCAGTTCAGAAATGTTCTAGGGAGGCACTGCTCAAAAGGACGTACAAAAGCCTCAGATTGCGTGCCCTGCCCACCCTGTCTGTTCCCTATCTACTCCACGTTCTAGTTCTAGAAGAAGCCGGCAGTTCTGGGCCTGGGTGAAGGGAGAGGCTGGGAAGACCAGCAGCATCAGTATCACTCGGGAACTTGTGAGACATACCTGGGGTGGGGTGGGGCCCCTCTCCTGGGTTAATAAGCCATCCAGGTGGTTCTGATGCCTCCTCAGGTTTGAGAACCACAGCTAGAGTGTCAGTGGCTGGAAGACTAGTGGGAGGCTGTGGACCTAATTAAATCAAATGTGTACTGAGTGCCCTTGGGTGCTGTTTAATCCCCATCATGGCCGTGGGCAGGTGATATTGCCCCAGTTTGCAGGGCAGGTTCCGCAGAGGCAGGGGAGCTGAATTTGCAACTTCAGTTACTAAGGCTGACCCTAGATCAGGGTCTCCTCTTCCAGGACACCCGGCTATGTAGAGTCTTTACATGCCAAGACTGGGGGTTCTTCCACGGCACTGAGACTGGCCTTAGGTGGCCACAGATGTCAGCCCATCCTGTGCCCACCCCCACCCTACCTTCTCTTCCTGCTTCCCCTTGGACTAGCTCCACTGGGCCCAACTACTTGGAAATAAGACATGGGCACCCCGTGTTGCTGGTACTGCTTCTCTCTTCCCAGCTCCCCTGAGCCCGGGGTGTCTGGAGCAGCAGAACCAGGCATCAGGAGCAGCTTCCGACCAGCCTGCAGGTCCCCTGGAGGATGATTCATCCAGACTGCCAGCTCTCCTTCCCTCGCTCTGCCCCACCTTCACTCACTGCAGACAAAGATTTTTCACCTCTGCCTTTGGTTTTTTACCCCTCATTCCAATTCACAATGATTCCCAGGGTTGGTTTATTTTGGAAGTTAATTCCAGTGTTTTAAATGATGAATATAATTGGGCTTTTAAAACATCTATAACTGAAAAACAAAATCCTCAGTATATTTGAGTAAGGGGCTCAGGTCAGTTAACTTCAATTTCAGATAAACAGTGGATATATATTTTTAGTGTTACTATGTTCCGTGCAGTATTTGGGGGCGTAGTTATACTAAACATTTACTTGTTGTTTATCTGAAGTTTAAATTTCTTTGGCTGTCTTGTATTTTATTCAGCAACCCTTAGGCCCAGGTTCCATAGTCAGTGAGGGGCTGATACTCATAACTGTATTCACTCACTCACTCACTCTTATTTGTTGAGCCAGCTATAATCTAGGTACTCATTTAGGCACTCAGGATACAGCAGTGAGGGGAGGCAGACAGTAAATGAAATAAGTGAATTATAGCATATATTAGAGAGTTTAAATGTTATGAAGAAAAATAAAGCAGAAAGACTATTTTGTTGGAAAGCAGGGCTACAATTTGTAAAGGGTAGCCAGAGGAGACTCCACTGAAATAATATTTAAGCAAAGACTTGAGGGTGGTGAGGGAGCAAGCTGTGGACCCTTTTTGGGAGAAGAGTATTTGTGGGAAGAGAGGGCAAACTGTATGCAATTTAAGCCCTGGCTGGTCGCTGAGTGGATAAGGTGCCGCCTGCAAACCCAAAGGTCGGCTGCTGGTTTGATTCCCAGTCAGGGCACATAACCAGGTTGCAAGCCAGGTCTCCAGCCAGATCTGTAGCTAGAGGCTACAGAAACATTGATGTTTCTCTCCCTCTCTGCCTCCCTCCCTTCTTCTCTCTCTAAAGATAATAAATAAAATCTAAAAAAAAAAAAGATTTCAATTATAGGCCCAGTGTGGGGCTCAGTTATCTGATGATGTCAGCCTTGTCCCCTCGAGCACTTCTTAGGCCAGGAAGGATAATTTATTTTCTCCTGCAACTGGAAAGGCCTGGGGTGGATTTTGGGCACAGCTGGGTTCAGATGTTCAAGTGAGAACATCAGCATTTCATCACATCTCATACTCTTCTCAGTGTTGCCTCCATCCTGAGGAAAGGATGACCTTTCCTGCTCTTTTTGGCGCAAGTCCCCAGGCTTGAGTTGTACTGGGTTGGCACGCGCCGTGTGACCATCCAGGGCCCAGTCACTGTTACCAGGGGGATGGGATGACATGATTGACCAGCTCCAATTCTTGGAGCCAGCATGGGCCTGCCAGTCCCTTGTGAACCACAAAGAGGGAGAGAAGGAGGTGGGGGTTCCTTAGGGAAAGGATCGGGTTCTGCTGCGAGAAGGGTCTGAAGGTCGGGCTGCTGGAAACCCCAGTCAAGATGGTTTTTCTCCTGAGCGTTGCAATTTTTCTTTCTTTAAAATGGGAAAAGAGGCACAGTGGATAAGGTGCTGGCCTGGGAATGCAAAGGTCGCTGGTTCAATTCCCAGCCAGGGCACATAACCAGGTTGCAAGCCAGGTCTCCAGTCAGGTCTGTGGCTGGAGGCAAGTGAAAGGCAACCACACATTGATGTCTCTCTCCCTCTCTGTTTCCCTCCCTTCCCCTCTCTTTCTCTGAAAAAAAATAAATAAAATCTTTAAAAATAAAAAATAAAAATATAAAATGTGAAAAGAGTCTCAGTCTTTCTTTCACAAAGATATTTTAAGAAGAAATAAAGAAAAGATTCTTAGGGGATGGATGTAATACAACAACAATAAAATTAAAAAAAAAAAAAAAAAAGAAAGAAAAGATTCTTAAAAGAAAAAAAAACTGATCAATGCCATACTCATTCCTTCTCTCCTAACCCTGTACCTTCAAGCCAGTTCCTACTTTAGCCAAGGACCCTTCGATTTTGGGGGGTTGGTTGTGCTTTTAAAATGCATTTGGTCCCTATGTCTCAACCCTTGTTTTCTGTGTTGCCAGGAGGCCCAGAAGATTAACAATGGCTCAAGCCAGGCTGATGGCACTCTCAAGCCAGTGGACGAAAAAGAGGAGGCGGTGGCAGCTGAGGTCGGCTGGATGACCTCTGTGAAGGACTGGGCGGGGGTGATGATATCTGCCCAGACACTGACTGGCAGAGTCCTGGTGAGTCTTCAACTTCCTCCTCACACGAGGAGGTCTGGTGTCTGGTCCACAGTCGCTTTGTTTACAGGGATGTGATGTTTTACAGGCCCTTCTCCAGGCCACTGGCTGTTGGGAGGTGGGGTTAACAGGGAGCACGTGTGTATGGTCATGGAGGACAGGCTGGGTTCATGCACATCTAAGCCAGTGGTTTGCAGGGTGGGCTATTGTCCAGGACACAGAGGGTCTCTTGAGGAAAGACCCAGTAGTTCCGAGTGTGTGTGTGTGTGTGTGTGTGTGTGTTTGCTGGCCTTCCGGGGATGTTATTGTCCTCTAACTGCTAAGCTGACAGCCCCTTTGGAGAAGTTTCTTAACCTCCAGCCCTGTGTGATCTGGATTCTGTCCATGGTGGACATCTTCAGTCATGCGGGGTGCAACTCATTGGCAGCTCACCCAAGGCTGTCTGGTCCTCTGGCCTTATTTCTGATGAGACTGTTTCCTGCCCCATCTGCAGCCAGGGCTCATCCTATTCCTTCTTGGTGCACTTCCTGCTTTCTCTCTGATTGGCTTATATGGAGTTTGGCGTCACTGACTGGCCTTATGATCTGAGGCAAAAGCTCAGTGAGGTGGCAACTGTAGGTATAGGGAGGTAACGGAAATATCACCCATTAGTATCCTTCTTGGGGAGAACGCTACTTCATGTTTGGGAAAAATATCTTACAGACAGCTTGAAGAAAGGAGTAAGGCATTGAATGCTATGCTACAGTCACAAAGTTGGTGGCCAAACAGCTTCAAAGAGGATGGGGCTCTGTTACCTGAGGAACCCACCATGAACTGAGCCTTCTAAGAGTCTAGTTCTGAAGCTGTGGCTGAAGTTGAATTGGTAGCCAAGTAGAAAGGGGAGAAATTTAAAGTTGAGATTTTAGAGGAAGAGTAGAGAGAAACTGATGGGGACAGTTGCTACATGGAAGAAGGAGAGAGGGGCCTATCCAGGTTGGTGGGACCAGGAAAAATTGGGCAGCACTGGGTGTCTAATGCGGTAGAGAAGGTGGCACTGCTGTGGGCTGTGCTGTGTAACCACCATCCTTGTCTCCTTCCACCTCTCGTCCTGCCCAAGTGCCCAGTAGAATCTCCATTGCACTTTCATGCTTGTTTATGTGTGGATTCCATGTGTGAAACTTACAAGGGCTGTATTCTGGGTTTGGGCATTCACGTGGGAAGAGTGGAGGCAGTGCCTTCTATATGTATGGTGGTGATGGTGGGTGAAGAGCAGAAGGCACTTTCGTTACACAGATGTGCAACCCCCACGGCTTCCATGTGGCCCCTGGAGATAGTTCTGATTATCTTCAGCAGCATCAGCTAAGGGTTACTGAGCACTAACTCTAGGCCAGGTGTTCTTTTTAGCCCCATGGAAAACAAGGAGTGATCCTGATTCCATTGTACCGTGGATAGAAGTTACTGAAGGACTCGCTGAAGAAACACCAGGAGTACAAGTATTGTGTGAGGCTGTGTTGGGGTGGGGGAGATGAATGTGGGAGATTTGTGGGGATTAAGAAAGCCATCATAGGGAGGGGAGCCTTTGAGCTGAGGCTTCCATTTCAAGGTGATGCTTGTGATGTGAAAATACAAAAATGTACCTGAGCTTGAAAACAAGAAAGGGACCACTTAGTGGGCCAGAAGCTGAGAAGAATACCTAATAAAATAGAGAGCATTTGAATTGAGCTTTGAAAAGTGAGTGAGGATCTTGAGCATCAAAGCAGGGGAAATCATTTCAGAGTGAGGAGCCGCAGGATCAGAGAAGGGCCCCGGCATTGAAGGACAGAAGCAAAGGCGCCCCAAGGGGAAGTAAGCCTGGGAATGTGGGCTAGAGACAGCTTGTCTAGTCTTCAAATGCCAAGCAAAGGAATCTGGATGGAATTTTGTAGGAAAGGAGATTTTCAGAGGTGGATATCATAATTGGTGGTGTGCAGAGAGAGTTGGGGACAAATGGAGACCAAATTGGTGAGGTGAAGCGCTCGGAGGTCCTAGGATCTGTTAGGATAGTGAGTTCCCAGCACCTGTGATTGTCGTAGTGGACCTGGTGCTGCATGGCCTGAACTAACACCAAGCTGCTGGAAGTAGGTAAGTGGAAGTGGGTAGCATTATAAAGTGGAATCACTGGCCAAGTGCGCCCAGCATTCACCTTGACACCACCACTGACAGTAACATTATTGAGAGCCTATTGTGGGCCAGGCACTGTGCTAGACCCTGCATTATGATTAGACTGAAGAGTGAGAACCATTTCAAATTTTTTTGTATCTTCAGTTTTGCTGTGGCATTGTAGGGATTTATTACAAGGAAGCAAGCAAGCCAGTAATATCAATGAATTTATTTCTGTTTTATAGTTGAAAAAACCAAGGCATAAGAAGGATAATTACTTGCTTCAGAATATGCAGCCTCCAGGCTGGTTTCTGCAGGCCTCTGGACTCTCCATCTAGTGCTCTTTCCATGTACGTACTTCCAAGTTGAAGATTATGCCTCTTCTTTTCTAAGCCACTGCCAGCTGTCGCTTTGGCTTGTGACATTTTGACTTTACTATCTCTGAGCCAATTAGGTCCTAAGGCTACTTGGCTGGATTCTCTGTAACATTTGCATGGACAAGCACATTCTGCCCAGGCCTCCTTGCTCGGAAAGCCAGCTGCTCTCCGAAGGTCTCCTTGGAGAAAATCCTGTCCCAGCTGTTCTGGTATGCTCAAAGCAGAGCAGGTACTACCACAGAGACAGATAGAGAGAGAGAGAGAGAGAGAGAGAGAGAGAGAGACAGACAGACAGACAGACAGACAGAGAGACAGAGAGAGAGACAGAGAGAGAGAAAAAAAGAGAGAAAGAAAGAGAAAGAGAAAGCAGGCATCTCTAAGTTCCAGAAGAGGCCACTGCTCTAGGGGAAGGCATATCCTTGCTCTGAGCAAGGAACAGATTTTACATTGAAGTTCAGTACCTGCTCAGAAAGAAAACCTGTCACAAAGTTTATCCTTCCAACAATGGAACTAAAAGCAAGTCTAGACACCCAGCTGTTCAGAGTTACTCTTTTTAATTTTTTTAAAAAAGATTTTATTTATTATTCTTAGAGGGGAAGGGAAAAAGGCAGAGAGGGAGAGTATGGTTGCCTTTCACCTGCCTCCAGCTACAGACCTGGCTGGAGACCTGGCTCACAACCTGGTTATGTGCCCTGGCTGGGGAATCGAACCAGCAACTTTTGAGTTCACAGGTTGGTGCCTTATCCACTGTGTCACCAGCCAGGGCTTTAATTTGTTTTTTTTTTGATGCATGGCTCAGGAGCTTAGCCTCCACATCTGGGTCCCCTTTGCACCTGCTTCATTGTCTCAAGTGAAAGAACCTCAAAGCTGGAGCATTGTGGATAAGGTTCAGATGGGGACGGATACACTAGGACAACCTAGGCATACCTGTAGACTTCCCTTATGCTTGGGCTCTCTGGGAGGCGCACATCATTTATAGAGTAAGGACTTCTTTCTCACCTGCACCAGACACTATTCTAGGCACTGGGCATAAAGCAAAGAGCAACCAATATCTGTGGTGTGAATTATTTATGAGGATAAACTAGATGTAACATTGTAGAGCTCAATGTAAAAAATGACCAATGATTGTCACCATTGAGCAGTGCTTTTTCTTTACTTTTTTTTTTTTTTTTTTTTTTAAGATTTTATTTCATTATTTTAGAAAGAAGGGAAGGGAGAGAGGCAGAGAGGGAGAGAGACATCAATGTATGGTTGCGTTTCACCTGCCTCCAGCCATAGACCTGCCTGGAGACCTGGTTTGCAACCTGGTTATGTGCCCTGGCTGGGGAATTGAACCTGCGACCTTTGGGTTCACAGGCCGGTGCCTTATCCGCTGTGCTACCAGCCAGGGCTGAGCAGTGGGCTGAGCAGTGCTTTTTATAGTGAATATCTAGAACTTTATCACCAAAGTGATAATTGCTTGACAAGCTCTCCAAGTAGCCTGTCTTTGTTTTGTGTCTCACCTTGGCACTCATGCTTTAGTTTCACAGACAGCAAGACTGGGCAGAGCCTTCTCTTGGAGCACATGGCTGAGAGGGTCTGTATCGAAGTGAACACCAGGCTGTCAAGGGTTACTGCTTCCTTTATCTCTTCTTTAATTTAAAATATTTAGTAAATATTTATTTTCAAAAAATATTTTGTGATTAGAAAATTTTGGGACACACTGGAAGAACTGCTAAGTTCCACTTTGTGACTTGGAGGTGGCCCACACTGAAGGCATGTCCACAGAGTCGTGAATGTGTCCAGGGTCCCTCCCAGCTATTGGGCATTGTTGGGCACCTTGTTCACTGCATGTCACATTATCCACTCTGAGCACAGACTCGGGGGATAAGTAGTTCTTTGTGCCAGGGTTTTCTGTGGTCCTCCTGGTGAACCTCTAGTGAACACTATAAACTGGGGGAGGGATCATGGCTTTCTTTTTTATCTCTTTTTGTCATGGCTGCTTGGAGCCAGGTTGGTGGCCTATATAAAATACAGTCTCAGGATTTGCATTTTATGTATTTTCATGTCCCTGGCTTTGTATCTGTGTTTCTTCTCTCTTCTTCTCATCCTAATTTCCTCACTCTCCTCTTGAAGTTTCCATGCATAGGGTTATGTGCTTCATGTAGTTTTGTGAGCCAATTAAAATCCTTCTAAGAGGAAGGTGCTGCATATAGATAAAGGAGGCAAGATATACACTGAGTCAGCTTTTGTGTTGTTTGGTTGTACTTTATAGAAACATAAGCCAAAATCAATATTAGTGGTAGCCTTGTTCAGGTTGGTAAGTTTTTCTGTAAAGGGCCAGATAGTAAGTGTTTAGTGTTTGCAGATCATAGGGACTCTGACATAGCTACTCAATCCAGCCTTTGTAGTTCGGCAGCAGCCACCAAAACTTCATGGGCATGACTATTCCAATAAAAATTTATTTACAAAGGGGAGTAGTTTAGATAAGAACTTAGTATAAAGGAACCATGGACATGGACAACAGGTGGGATTGACTTTGGAGGGGAATGGGTGGGTGGGGAGGGGGACAGAGGGGAGCAAAAAGGGGATGGATGTAATACAACAACAATAAAATTAAATTAAAAAAAATTTATTTACAAAAACAGGTGGTGGGCCAGAGTTATATCATGGGCCGTAGTGTACTGACTTTTGATCTAGCTCATCTCCTTAGTTTATAAGTAAAGAAATTAAAGTCAAAAATTAAATTCCTTAGGAAGGACTTTTCTAAGACAATACAACACAAGAGTGATAGTCTCAGAGAGCCCATTTATAATGGTACACATACACCATCTACATTAGTACCTTATTTCTGAATATTCCTATTAATTTTCACATTAATCTCAGAGTGACTGTCTCCCTAGGGAGCTATGTTGGTGGCCAAGCATAACTTTACCTCCAGGTGTAGGCAGTGTCTCACTCCCTGGGTTATACCTGAACCTTGTTTGTGGCAGATTCAATGTTTTGTGCTTCTCTTCGAAGATTGGTCTTGCTAGTACAGCTGTCAGCTACTTGATGGAGCTTTTAGGATTACTCTTTTGGTTATTTTTCCCATATTCCCATGATACATTTGAATATTGCTCCAGGATGCATCCACATCTAACCCATGAACTGAAAATGCGTTCTGCTTGCTCTACTGTCTGGGGTATGATTAGTCAAAGTAAAGAGAAATAAAAATGCCACTCTTTTCCTTTATGGTCATAAATGTATCGCATGTGTGGCATTTCACTTTAGTATTATATACATAGCCTGGCCATTCTCTCCTTATCTCCCAGGGCCCAAAAGAAAATATGCATCAAATACACCTTTCAGATAGAAATAATCCTGTTGGTTTCATTGAGTTAAATGTGCTCACTACGGTACCATTTACCCATGAAATTGGACCAGTAGAACAAAATGGAGGTGCACATGGGCATACGCTTAATCAGATATGTGACATTCATTGCCATTGTTTCTCCCTTTAGGTGGCTTATGGTGCTGGTGATATTTCCCATGGTGCCTGGTGCAAATTCACACACAGCTCACATTTTTATCTTTCTCTCTTTACCCCTCCTCTATGCTCCACTATTTTATTTTACTTTACATTTTAGGCAAATCTACATGACACTTTTGTGTCATCAACAAGTTTCCTATGTAGTAGAAAGACCGGAGGTTTCACAGGCATGTATTTTTACTGAGAATCGTCCCTTATTGAATAGGTAGATACTGCTGTCTGTGAAACTGGGAGTAAATTGAGATTTTATTCGAGTTTTTTAAAAACTCCCCTGAGACTTCTTTTAAAGGAAACATGAATCTTCCTTTAGTACTTAATAATGGTTCTTCATTTTACCCTGTGCATAATTAGAGTTTATATTTTGGGTATGAGCCAGTAAGTCAAAGAAGGTATACTTTCTTTATGAAATCATGAAATCTGAGATTTTTGTCTTCATCGAATGGATGATGCACTAAATTAGCTACTTATGACCCAGCATTAGTGGGTGAGAAAACATGAGTTGGAGAACTCCCTGAATCCAGCAGGCTCTCATGAGAGGTAATGAGCTGCCTGTATCTGGAGTTGGTCACAGAGAGATAGGTTCACCTTGGGTGGCACTGTTGCTGACTGTTGATCAGACTTCATCGTCGTTGCTCTACTTAGGTGCTACAGAAAACTAGATCTAGGAGATGTTCCAGGATAAAAGTGGTTCCCTGGAACCTGGGCAGACTATTTCCTCATTCCCCTTTTGAGATTGCCAGTGTGTATCAGCATGTAAGTATTGAGGCAGTCCTACAGTAAGGAAGCAAAAACACCTTTTCCCTAGCATTTTCCATGCCTGTTACACTATGGATCCCTTTCTCATGAAGCACCTGTGGGCATCGATAGGAACACACTTTGGGAAACATTGAACTAGCCCAGGGATCGGCAAACTGCAATCTGTGGGCCACATCTGGCTGACTGCCTGTTTTGTATGGCCCACAAGCTAAGGATGGTTTTCCAGTTTTAAATGGTTTTAAAAGAACCAAAAGAAGACTATTTTGTGACATGTGAAAATTATATGAAATGCAAATTTCAGTGTTCATAAACAGAGTTTTATTGGGATGAAGGCATGCTCACTCATTTACATACTTCCATGGCTGCTTTTGCAACACACCGCAACGGCAGAATTGAGTAGCATCCACTGAGTCTGAAATAACCACCAGCCTAAAATAGTTACTGTCTGGCCCTGGACAGAAGAAGCTTGCCAACCCCCAAACTAAGTCAGCATGTTCTCCTGCTCTGCAATTGTCACTGTCCCTCTCTCAGTGGTCATTGGGACTGCTCTGCAATTTCTCATTACCACAAGGTAATGGCTAATATGTACTATCTCTCCCCTTTCCATAGAGACATCCTTCGTTTACCTCCATAAGCTCAGCTAAGTGATGTGAACAGATTGGGAGACAGAGGCCAGAGCCAGGAGGTTTCCAAGTCCCATAGCAGGTTCTCAGCTGGCTCAGTGTAAGATTTCCCCTTCCCACAGTCAGTGGAATAAATGTGGAAATTTCGTAGCATAGTTTTTCCCTAAGTCACCCCCTCTACTGCCTGCATGGCCCGCTGTCCATACACCCCTAACAGCACATGGCAGCCCGCAGTCTAGTCCCTGCCACGGAGGGTGCACGGGTTCTGGCCTGCGTGCTGGTGCCTCAGCTGCACTGGCTGCTGGTCTGCATTGCTAGCCTGCAGGTCACGTGCTCTGTGCGTAGCCTCTCCCGGGCATTTTGTAAAGAGCAGCTGTTAATTTTACTAGCTGGTTTGTTGGCTTCTCTGACCTCTGCTGCGAAAAGAAAGGAGCTTCAAAAACCAAAACCAATCCTTGACAGCTCTGGAGTTTAAGGGTTGGGGGAGATGGGGGCGCTGGAAGTGGTGCCTGCTTTGTCCTTGCACATCATTAACTTGTTTGTGCATCCATTTATATCCCCTCGCCCATCAGTCCAATGCATGTACTTCTGTTGGTGTTCCCCCCACACAGAATTGAATGTAGCACCCAGCCAGTGGGTGTGTAATCAATAAGGGAGGGCACTTTAGTATCTGCCGCAAGCAGGCCAGGCCAGCCTTCCCTTGCCAGTTAACTTGCTTCTTTTCTCTTTGTCTCAGCTACTTGGTTGGAGCTGGGGGATAGGAGCCCTGTCCCTTTGCTGATCCAGCCCTATCTGAACTGGGGCTCCTATTCTCCTTTGATCTCTGTCTGCTCCTTACGCCTTATTCATTTGACTGGAACCACAAGGAGGACAGGTAGAGCCCTTAGCATCCCCAAATCTCCAGCTTCTGCCTTTTCTCTGTACCATGGCCTTGAAATGTGGAAGGCTGCTATGTGTGGAGCAGTAGGGCAGTCTTAACCCAGCTTGTATGGTCATCCTGCTTCACTGCTCTAGGGCTTTTACCATGAGTAGTTGCTCCCTATTTTGGTGCCTCAGTTTCCTTATCTGTTCAATGGGTATAATGATAGTCCCTGTCTCTTAGTGTTGTTTTGAGGATTTGATGCATTAATGAATGTGAAATGTTTAGAATAGTGCCTCTTCCATGATTGGTGCTTAATAAGTATTAACTATTGTTATTTTTGTTATTGTTGTGTGAGCCTGGTCATCCTGTCATGGAGAAAACAGGTAGTCTGGAAATAAAAAGTCAATGGAGAATACATCCTTTCCTGAGACAGACATGGAGCAGCCCTCAGACCACACCAAACTTGGATATCTTCTCAGAGTTCTGAGCTACCTTCGGGCACAGCCATTTGAAAGGGGTCCAAGTATCCCAGGTAGACCCCGGTTTGGGTCCAACCAGCTGATGATTTTTGCTCCACACACACAATTCAGGCCTTGTCATTTCTGAAGCTGGCTCATGCCAGCCTGGCTCACCATTGTCAAATACACCAGGAAATTCTCACTTCATATAACCTTCTGACCTGGCAAGCTGATGGTGGGGCAGAGGGGTGCTGGCTGTCTCTGGGAGCTACATGTTGTAGGTGGGTGTGTCACAGGAGACGCCTTGGCAGGATGACAGATGAGTCTTGTTGAGAGAGGGTCAAGTATGCTCACTGTGGTTCCCATGTCCTATCCTCCCTCGATATGGGGTGGGGCTGACAGACACGGGGCTGGTTTTAGAGGACTTGTCATCTTTGTATGTGGGGAGGTGTCTTTAATGTTCATTTTGGCAGGCAGCAACCTTGACTCCATTGGATGAATGCAGGAAAGTGTCAAGTCAGAAAATAACAGACTCTACTGTACGTGTAAGGTTTCTCCTCTGAGCTGTTCATCCATTCCTTCAAACGTTCCTGAGCTACCTACTAGGTGTCAGGTGCTATTCAAGGCATTGGGCACAGGTTGGTCTTTCCAGCAAAATCTGCAAAGTGAGATCATTCAAAGAGTTGACAGCAAACATGTTATGCCTGTATTTGCTACAATACTTTTGGATGGCAAGGGTTTTGAAGTGGTAAATTGGAACCTGTGGCCTGTCCCTCAGTCTTTGGATGGGGTTGGGACTGACTCTTCTAATCTGGATCTCACACTCTGCACCCAAGGGGTCTGGGCAAATGTGTTTATATGACTAACGTTAAACTCCACTCTCCCTCCTCTTTCCTTCCTCTCTCCCTTCCCAACCAGTAAAAGTTGGCGCCCCCTGGAGGCTTTGGAGGAAATGGAGCCTGCCATCTTGGGCTGAGAGAGCCTTTCCTCTGTAGCCTTCGGAGGATGCCAGTAGGTTAGCAGCCGCTATTTGCCAGAGTAATAGCTAGTGGACTGCAGCTCTTCTCAGAGCAAGGAAGTTTCAGCTGCAAGGAAGTTTGCTTAGCAGGGAGACTCAAAAATAGAGATGATGATGATGATGTTGATGATGGTGATGATAGAGATGATGATGATGACGAAGTTGCTAGCCATTGACGGGGAACACGTGCTTGGAAAGTTCCACTTGGGCCCACATGCAAGCTGCTGCCTCCAAGTTTAGTTCAGTAGGCTATGTTTAGGAGCAGGCAGACTGACGAGCCGGTAGCCCCAAACATCCCAATTTGGTGCACTAGAAGCCCCATTTTAAAAGCCAGAAACAGGCCCTTATTTTCCTTCTTCTTTGGATAAACAAGTACTTCAGGGGAATGCCAAAACAGAAATCCATCACTTGCCCTAAACATTTTTTTTGCAAAAGAAAAAAACAAACCCAAACACGTTCTCCAGTGTTTGAGCAGTGAGGAAACTAGGACAGGACTGTTGTTTCTCTGCCTTTCTAAGGAATTAGGGCACTTGAAAACTCAATTAAATGCACCCAGGCCTCTTAAGCACAAGGGCTATCTTTTTGTTCGTCCAGTTAATTTCAGTGCAGAAAATTGGCCTGGTGCTAATATGGAAGCATGGCAACATTGGGAAGCCAGGGACCCAAGTGAAAGCTGGCTCCCAGTTGATAAGCCTCTAGGGACACAGATCTTTCTCTTGGGCATCGAAAGGTACCTTTTTCCTGTATGTCCCTTCTCCTTGGGCAACAGACCTTCCTTGCTTATTGGAGGAGGTATGCCCTTCCTTATTGGGCATACTGGGTTCTTGCACCTGTGAAGAGTCCGGGATCCAGTAGATTAATCCAAAGGGCTGAGAAACCATCACCTGCCTAGAACTGGTCCCAGACTGCTTTAGCAGAGATGCTGAATTTGGACCTTTTCTCCATTTCTCTTTGTAGTCTTTTTCCCCTCTTTTCCTTCTGTGGCTGTTGGTGAACTGACTGTCCTAAGGGAAACAGACTTATTGCAAATAGCTCATTGCAAAGGAGAGGAAGACCCTGTGTTGAAACCACCCTCCCTCAAATTCAAGCTTTGCTTACACTAAAAATAGCTTGAAACAGAGGCTGAATCACCAAAAGGCAGCGTTTCAGGGCCAGAGGCTGCTGGCTTCCTGGCTGCTGCCCCAGCCTGTTGGACTTGTTAGCCTCTGGATCCCGATTCACATAGGAAGGCATGGAGATTGGAATCCTGTCAGGAGGAGTCCAGACCATCTTGCCTGTGTGGCTTGCTAGATCTCTCTGGAGTTAATAATATCAGCTGGGTACTCATGGAGCTGGCTGCCTGAGTTTGTGCCCCAGGGGTGAAAAATAACTTCCTGCAAATGAAAGCTGTTATTTTCAGGAGCTGCTTAACCCCATTGTCTCCCTCTGAGCCATGAGGTGGGCACCCTGGTTTCTTGGCCACTTTAGACCTCTCAGGGAAGAAAGTTTATATCATCAGAAAGAAGGTAAACAAGTTACTCACTTAGGTCCATGTCATGTGTCTCTCTGGGCCTTGGGGATTGTGATGGCATTTGAGACCAACTTGGGATAGGAGAATAGAGATGACAGTCCCTGTCACCTGAGGAATAGTGGTCATCAGAAAACTTTTTAAAAAAGTATATGTTATTGATTATGCTGCTACAGTTGTCTCAATTATTTTCCTTTTGCTGCCTCTCACCCAGTGCCCCTCTTCCCTCCAGTATTCCCACACCACTTAGTTTATGTCCATGGGTCATGCCTGTTATGTTCTTTGGCTTCTCCCTTTCCTATGCTATTCTTAGCATCTCTCTGTCTGTTTTGTACCTACCAATTATGCTTCTTAATCCCTGCACCACTTCCCCATTTCTCCTCCTTCCCCCTCCCAGCTACTAACCCTCCAAATGATCCCCATACCTATGATTCTGTTCCTATTCTACTTGTTTGCTAAATTTGTTTTTATTTTTATTTTTAAGATTCTGTTGATAGTTGTTAGTTTATTGTCATTTTAATATTTATAATTCTGACCATCTTCTTTTTCTTAAATGAGTTCCATTAACATTTCATATAATAAGGGCTTGGTGATGATGAACTCCTTTAGCTTTACTTGGTCTGGGAAGCACCTTATCTGCCCTTTGATTCTAACTGATAGCTTTGTTGGATAATGTAATCTTGGGTTGCAGGTCCTTACTTTTCATCACTTTGAATGCTTCTTGGCAGTCCCTTCTTGCCTGCGAAGTTTCTTTTGAGAAATCAGCTGACAGTTTTATAGGGACCCCTTCTTCAGGTAACTCTCTTCTCTTGCTGCCTTTAAGATTCTTTCTCTTTAACCTTTGGCATTTTAATGAGGATGTGTCTCAGTGTGGTCCTCTTTAGATCTGAGCTTGTTTGGGACTCTCTCTGCTTCCTGGACTTGTATGTCTATCCTCTTCACCAAATTTGCAAAGTTTTTCTTCATTATTTTTTCAAATAAGTTTTCAAGTTCTTGCTCTTTCTCTTCTCCTTCTGGCACCCCTATTATTCAGATGTTGGCATGTTTAAAGTTATCCCAGAGATTCCTAAGCCAGTCCTCATTTTTCCTAATTCTTGCTTCTTCATTCTGTACTGGTTGACTGTTAATTTCTTTCTTATGTTCCAAATCATTGATTTGAAGCCTGGCTTCCTTCCTCTCACTATTGGTTTCATGTGGATTTTTCTTCCTTTCACTTAGCATGGCCTTAATTTCTTCCCTTATGGGTTTGTCATACTTAATCTTGTCTGTCAAGTCTGTGAGCATTGTTATCACCAGTGTTTTAAATTCTGCATCTGTTAGGTTGGCTATCTCTTTGTTAGATCTCCCACTGGAACCTTGATATATTCCCTCTTTTGGGTTATACTTCTCTACCTCCTCAACTTGACAGCCTCCTGTATTTGCCTCTGTCTTAGGTAGAGCTGTCACACCTGTTATGTTGTAAGGGGTGGAGCCTTAGGTATTCATCAGGGCTGGGTAACTGGTAATCACCTTGTAGTGCTTTATGTGGGGGAGGGGTCTGAGAGGGAACATTTCTGTTTGGTCAGCACTTGCCCCTTTCCAGGTACTTCTCCCGCTTCCCATATTGGACTGCTGCTCCTCTAGCTTTTGCCCAGGGTTGTGGTTTCCAGAATGGGTGGGTTTGCAGATGTTCTAGAACCATCAGGTCCTTCTAAATAGATGGACTCTGCTGAGAGACCAGAAGTTTCTTCCACCACTCCAACCCCCACTGGTTTTCATAGTCAGATGCAATGAGGCTTTATTTTCCCTGGCTCTGAAGCTGTATGCTGCACAGCCTGGTCTGGGGCTGGGATTACTCCCCAGGTGTCCCTCCCAACTTTTATAATATGTGACTGTGCTTTCCACTAGCCAGCCACAGCCACTGCTTTGCTGTTGTTGCCACCATCTCCTCTGCCACCACTGCCTCCACACTCTGCCTTCTTTGCCTCACCTCCACCCGTCCTACCTGTCTGGATAAGCATTGCTTCTTTATATCTCTCTCTTTTTTTTTTTTTTTACTTCTATGAACTTCAATGGTAATTGTGGCTGTTTTTGGTCTTGAGGTAGTTGTATTTCTCCTTATTACTGTGGAGGGTGGTGAAGCATGTCTACTATGCCTTCATCTTGGGTTCTAATTGTGTTCTGCCATAACCTTTGTGGTGACCTTGGGCAAGTCAATTTCCTTTCTAGGCCTTCATGTCTCTAGGGATAAAATGAGGAAATAGCAGTAGCTTGCCAGTAGTTTGTTTCTTTTCAGCCCAATATGTTTCCACATTTTCATACTTGCTGCCCTGGCCTTCAGTCTGCAAAGGCAGCAAAGGGTTACCTCGGACCTACCATGCACTTTGCACTGTGCTAGGCAGTAGGAGAGCCGCAGAAAGAGAAAGACCAATAGTCTTTTTTTTTTTTTTTTAGCTGTGGTAGCAGCTGAAGATAAGCAGGGTATAGTCAAGGAGCATCCCCATGTGCATGGGCCTCCCATGACTTAGCATTCTATTTGGAATACAATCTCAAACTCTCCCTGTGTAATAGGGTCCCTGCCCCTCACTCACCTCCTACGATTCTTTTCTCTCCAGACTCATTTCCAGGTTGATCTCAATATGCTGAGAAGGGAGACATCAGCTAATGGGGGCAGGACCTGTGACTGTGGAGTTGAGGGGGAGGAAGGATGCTCTGGGAGTAGGGGGGTCACATCCTAAAAGGCCAGGTCCTTCCTGGAGGAGTTAGGTTCTTCTGAACCATGTCAGTGTTGAATTTCCCTTCTTGAGCCCTCTTCAAACATTTGGGAACCACTGAAGAGGTCACATTGCAAATTGGAAACCCCAGGAGCTCCAGGATGAACCTTAAGAGCCTGCTTTGTAATTGAGTAGCCTCTACTTGGGGACACCCTGGATGAGACACACCCCATCCTTAGCTATTCGCATTGCTGTATCAGAATGGCTGCTGAAGCAGTTGTCTTCTTCCTGAAAGTCCATGCTCTTTCTGAGGCAGAAGCAGCTTCTTCTCTTTGTACCTGTAGACATTTCATAGGAGGCACATTTATTTAAAGTAATGACTGGCAGAAGCACCCAGGAGGGGCTGAGAAGAAGAAAACATTTCTGCGATGAAAGCTGTTTTATATTTCTGGAGCAAGGTACCCAGGGTGGTGGTGGAAGCTGCCAAGAGAATTCCCAGATTTACAGCAAAGGTGTGAACGCTGTGGGTGATGAGTGGGTTTGGCAGAAGTCCCCCAAATTCTTGCTGGTGGAAGTCATGTACTTCCACGGAGTCCCAAGGAAAGCATTCTCAGAGACCCAGGTGTGGGAGGTTGTGGTGTGGTAAGATAGAAGACCATCCCCAGCTTTTCAGCATCCTGTTTCCATCCATCCTGCCATGAACAAGTCTGATTTTGTCTTCATCAGGACCAGAAATAGGGCCAATGTCCAGAGAGTCTGTGCCATATTAAAACCATATTAAAACCTAGTCTTTTGGAGCCTGCACAGTTTGTCTCAGGCCCCTGGCAGCTGCTAGACCTACGTGTCTGCTACAAATGCACAAGTGCATAGGTGAGTGCATGTTAGAGAGAGAGAGAGAGAGAGAGAGAGAGAGAGAGAGAGGAAGAAGAGGAGGAGGGGGAAGGGGAAGGGGAGGAACAGAAGAATAAGAAAGGGAGGGAGCGGGGAGGGAAGGAGGGGCAGATGGACAGATGGAAAGAGGAGAGGGAGGGACCAGAGGGAGGAGGAAGAGAAAGGGCGAGGAGGAGGAGGATGAGGATGAGGAGGATGAGGAGGAAGAAGAAAGAACAAGAGAGCCCAGAGCTTGTTTATTAGCTTGGGACTGACCAGGCACTTCTTCAAACTAACCAATCAACTTCCCAAGTTTTCGGGGGCTCCTGATGGTTCTACCCCATAACCAATCTATTTCTTAGATCATTGGGGGTTGTGTCTCTTATCCAAACTGATCCTTTTCCCAGGCTATAGACTGATAGGCGTCTATGGCAGACATTTTGGGCTACTTCCCCTTTTAGTCTAGGTAAGTGGATTAGGGAGATAGAAAAGCCAGTTCTTCCTGCCTATATGGAGGAGAGCTGGTGGATGTTAATTCCCTCTGGTGCCCAATGCTGTAATCTCCTGGGGTCTGTGAAGCCGTGGCTTCCTGGTTATGCAGGCTTATGCTCCCTAGTTGATTATGCTTAATAATGTCTGATTTCCTTTGCTCCTCTCTTTTCTTTAATAATATTTAGTTACCCATGCTAACAAAATGACATTTCATTTTAGATGAACTTCTTGTATGAACTTTAAAAAACAATCACAAAAATCCTCCATTGGCTGATTATTTCAATTGACATGGTTTAAGGGAACATATTATTGGGAGTAAAAATTGAGCCATTTGTTGGATGCTAAATTATAAAACATCACTGTTCCTCTGACCTGTGCCCACTCTGCAAATCAATGGGTTATCTGGTAGTTTTTTCCAGAAAGTTGCAGCATTGAAGCACGTTTCCATGGCACCCTGGCCCAGGGGAGTTGATATGTTGTGGGTGTAGAATCACCTCCAGCAAACAGACCAGAGCAGTTCTGTAAGTCACCCTTCCAGTCTTCCTGGAAAGATAGTATTCTGCTTCCCCAATTGTGATGCACAGATCTAGATAGAACATAAATAAGTAACCAAATTCTCCTTCATTTTACTCTCAGACACAGCCTCTGGTGCTAATTATTTCTACTGTAGATTTTGTCAGACCTTGATTCCCAATCCTTTTGCCATAGGTGTTATATTTTAGAGATGCAAAGTGACATGAAAAGCCATCCACTTTCCTGAAAGATAATTTTGTGTACATTAAACAGACACATTAAGCCATTTACAAGTGAGCTGTTTGTTCTCAGGGTTCTGGAGGAAATATGAATTTCTAATTTGGGGCTCTTTAATAATTTTCAAAAGAACTGAGGGCAATAATTAAATGTCTTTGAACTTCCCCAGGCTGTTTTCTATTCCCTGGTCTTAAAACATATGAAATGGAATAGAATTCTCTACCTTGATATCTTTAGGAGGTTAGAAGGGTCATCATCCCTAGGAGGAGCTTTTTAGCAGGATGGGGGAACCTAAGGTAAATAGGCTCAGGGAATATGTACAAGGTCACTTTTAGAACTTCTGACTCAGAATTGTGTGAAGGGCCTTCAAGCCATTTTTTTTTAATAGCCTTGGCTGCTACGACTTGGAAAAAAGCCAAGGAGAAAAGAGAGGTACAATATTGTTAAGGGTATATGTAACGAGAATACATGTGACACATAGCACTTTATAGTTTTGGTGCTCAAGGATTAACAGGGATCTAGTCCAGGGCTAGTGAACAAGTTGCATCTTCTGGGCCCATTTGGATGAATCAGTTGGTGATGGTTACCCAGAATGCTTTGCTGAAGATTCAACGCTTAGCAACAAAGACTAACTGGGGCTCTACCCTCCAGGATGCTGCGTGTGATTAGTGATTTCTGCCATGTGTGATGGTTTGGAGGGTAGCATGACAGTGTTGTTTATGCATTATCATACCTTAGTTATTCCTATGCTAGGTAATTTTCCCTAAAGTTTACTTTCCATATCATTAGAGTGAGGCTTGTCCAAGGTCACCCAGTTGGTCCCAAGCAGCATACGAACAAGAACGCATGCTTTCTGATTCAGCCTAGTATTTGATACTCCAGCACCATAGGTTAGATCTCAGAGGAGTAGTAAGTTGTCAGTGTCCTGTATGAACCCTTTTCCCTTTTCTTTTGTCTTTTTTCTCTTATTGTAGACTATTTCATTGGGAGATTTTCTTCAGTGTTTGGAGAAGCAGAGGGGGTGGATTTCAGATCTGCAGAGATTCGTGACACACTGAAAGACAAGCACCATTTTCCTGTTTGTTAGGTCTGCTCTCACACCTCTTAGCACAGAACACACACTCCTCACTGCCCTCCCACTGCAAAACTCGCCCCTCAGCCCGCTCTGCTCCTGGGCTTCCATTCCCCCATCTCTATAGATGCCTTTCCCTGCGTCCTCCTCCCTGTTCTGCTGTAAAAAGCTTTCAATGGGGGTTGATGCGTCATCATTTCCTCTCTTGCTTCAGAAGCCTCACCTTCTATTTCTTCCTGTTTTCTCCCTTACTGCTTTATTTCTTCAAGTATTCATGCTCACATCTTAATGGGTTGTGCTTACACTGATAAATATATTTTGCCAGTGACCAAAAGTGGTTTCTTGCCTGACTTGAATTTAAAAGTCTTTCCAGGGTTGCAGGGTGGTAGTTGGGTAGAATCCTCAGCTTCATCCTGGGAGTCATAAAAGCTTCGAAGGTTTTATTGCCTCCATCAAGATGAAAATGGGATTCCAAGACTTCAAATATGATAAATAAGAGAAACTTTAGCTTTTGTCAAAGCAAAGCGTTTTTGGTTTTTCAGGTTTATGTGTTTACGTACTGTGTCCACATCTTAGCATCTATTTCATTTTGATGTTAGACAGAATCTTCTCAGGAATTTATGCAAAACCGGGGCTGGATAGAGGATTTCAGACAATCAGTGGAGCTTGGAAGAAGGCTGACAAATCATGTTCATGGGCCATAACTCACTTCCAAACTCCTCATCCACCTCTCAATTCTTTCTCCTCTCCTCCCAGGGCAGTGGAAATTGGAATAGAAGGTGACATTAGCTGTATGACCCTGGCTGGGTATGGATTCTGGGGCTCTGATTCATAGGACAACATAACAGATGGTACTGCAGTTCCCCGTGCAAGACTTGCTTTCACATGTGAGGTGGCCTTATTCTTTGTTCTGGTTGGCCTTGCCATCTTGGCTTCAATAGCCAGCCTTGTAATAGGGAAAGGCTCAGCCTGCATTTCCATGCACTGCTCAAGAGAGCCCTCTGTGTCACCTCTTTTGAAAACCAGTGCTGCAAGGAGCCCATGTGTCCCAGTGGGTAACCAAGAAAGTATCTAGTGAGTGCTCTGAAACTTGTTTCTGATTTGAGTGATTTTGGGGGAAACACAGCTCTAGCTGATATCCTGACAGTAGCCTGTGAA